>NJDD01001778.1:14258-76477 GCA_002245505.1 Calephelis nemesis | reverse complement strand
TGCCGATTCAAGACAGTCATGTTGTTATTTGTTTCCGCAAATGTCACTAGGGTATTCGTCTTTTGCTGGGATTAACCGACGCCCTGAGATTACCTACATTCTCTGTTTTACATCACTTATAAACTACACAGTTATTGCAATTCAATTGACAGGAAAATAGCATTTCTACGGATTCAGAGTGTAGTAAATCATTTCATCAAGTAGGTTTAGTTTACATACTGCTCCATATTTGTACTGCAACTTGATTTACTTAAGACAAAATTGTAGCACCGTAAACATAGCGATAATTTCAAAGTTTTAAACATAATAACCAAATTAATTATAATGTGCGTTGTTTCGAAAGTTTCTTTTAAAGTAATATAAATTTATCAGCGCCTTAATGTGTTTGTTATTTTTAGCAGTTCACCATAAATACAGCATGTGTTTTTTTGCACGCCTCATATGCATGGCGTTTTTATATGAAAGGTCAGAATACAAGCCCACGTGTCTCTTAACTGTAAAAACAACCGTGACGTGTAGACACTATAGATGTTATAGGTGATTCGCTGCCCTGTACTACTGGGATGCTACTGCTAAGTCCTTGGTGCAATTCTACCGGCTAACCCTATCTTCGGAATAGAATATAACAGAACCTACGGTGGCAAGAACAGTTAAGGCTTTATCCCCACGCAGGCATTTTAGTGCAGGTGACTTTAATTCAGCAGCAATTCAATTTTATTCCTACCCACATAACTTTAGGTATATAAAGAAACTATTTGTTTTTTGAGGAACCAACTCTTACATCTTGGATGTTTTGATCATCCGTTTACGTGTTACTATCACTACCACCGTGACTGGACCATCTAGGTAATAGTTACTGTAGCCTGTAAGAAATACACATGGTACATAGGCAGCAAGACAGGAGAAGTTTCATGGAAGACCAGCCTTTGATGACACATCGAACTCGAAACTCTTCAAAATTTATTGCCTACCACATCCCCCTGAACGGAGCTGGTAATAACGAGCACTGACATTGTGGGGGCAAGAATTAGTAAGTTCTTTAGTGATACATTTATTATTATTATTATTTTTATGTTATAGGAAGGCAAAAAAGCAGACGGATTTCCTGATGGTAAGAAACTCACGCCGCCTAGAGACACCAAAGATGCTAATGGTGCGTTGCCAACCTGAGGTCAGGATGTTAGACCTCGAACAAAAGTAAGTTTACCGGCTATCTTACCTTCCGAACTGGAACACGTCATGACGTTATGGCGGCAGGAATAGGTAAAGCGGTGGTACCAATCCGGGCGAGTCGCTGCGAAACTCTACCATCTAGTCAGATGTCACGGTGTTAGTGATGATAAGCATATGCTCGTCTTTTATGAGCTGCCTGGCAAGAAAGGCAGATGGTCTATTTCTAAGAAGCCCGGACCAACACGGGGAAAATATTAGCATAACGGTTAACCCTCTTATGCTCATGTATCCTCGCAGCTCAATGGAAAGCAAAACAAATATGCTTGGTTATACATCACGACGCGCTGCATTCTATTTTTTGGTTTTTTTTTATTTATTTTTATTTTTTAGTTATGTTTATGTTGTTATATGATATTGTATACACATTTTAATGTTTCGTCAGTGTGTGTCTTAATAAACTCTTACGTCTTTTTATCTGTTTGTTTTCATATGTAGAGATAGTTAAGGGGCTGAAAAAGAATACAAGCTACATTTTATCTAGAAATCTAAACAGGTGCCTGTGGGAGAGCTAGATATCTTTAATAAGCGGGCGTAGTCTCGAAAAGCGAGCGGAAGTGGCCTTAAGGGTCCATGTATGCTAAAATACGTCAGCAGTATAATGTTTTTTTCATACAAAGCAATCATGGATCTTGGTGACAAAAATACACAAGATTAACATGAATATGCTTTAAACGACCATTGTTTTCAAAACACGATTCATTTCACTTTACTTGATAGAAAAAAATCAAAAAGTTAACCCTTTTTTGAAAGCAAAACCTAACTGTCTACTTCAATTATGAAAATATCGACACCAGATTTAACATAAACATATATAAGTACTATAACTAAAAGATAAGTGTTTCATTTTTAATACTTTTTTTTCAAATTACTTTTATAGTCTCTAAAATAGTGATTTGTCGCTTAAGACGTTTACTTTAGAGCGCAATATTTCATAGTAATCATGGAACGGGGGAGTGCGGCGATTGGCTCTTCTGGCTGACTAAGTATGGGGCCTTAAATTGCGAGCTTATCTCTTATGGTTTCTTTAATAAACCAAATGCAAGACTTTTTCAAAATTTTATAATTCGTCAGTTTTCACAATTTCGGAAAAAAAAATTTTAGGTCAAGTAAGATGTGATAGATGAAAGGGTTTCAGGGTCAAAATTTGTTTAAGGTGAGGTGATTCTTAACTTTAAAATGCGCCATCTTACCACAAATAATGTTTAGACTGATATTTACATTTACATTTGACTACGTGGTAGAGTTTCGGAGCGACTCACCCGGATTGGTACCACCGCCTTACTTATTCCTGCCGCCATAACGTCATGACGTGTTCCGGTTCGGAGGGTAAAGTAGCCGGTAAACTTACTTTTGCTCGAGGCCTAACATCCTGACCTCAGGTTGGCAACGCACCATTACCATCTTTGGTGTCTCTAGGCGGTGTGAATTTCTTACCATCAGGAAATCCGTCTACTTGTTTGCTATAACATAAAAAAAAGATATTTAACTAAAATGTTGTTTATTGTTTTTTTATATTTAACTAAACATTGTCTATCTAACCAATAATATGTTAATCGTGGATGACATGGCAACATGTGTTTTTTTTAGGAAACCAGTTTTAGACAGTTTAGTAAAATATGAGTTTGATTGGTGTTAATTTTTTTTTGTAGGAAAACGGATGAATCTAATCTGAAATGGTGATAATTTTGTTGGGCACTCACTAAACTAATTTCAAGTTATCGCTGTCTTCTGTCAACGAAAGAAATAGAAAGAGACAAAACACTTTTAGCGCTCTCAAATTAGACCGTACACGTCATTTCCACAGACGTTTAAACTATTACTCGGAAAACTTCGATTAAAAATATCGCGATTGACATGTTCGGACTAATCTGACGTGTCTAAAACGTTCCATCTCTTTTGTTTTTGTTTCATTTAAGAAAGACAGCATGCATCTAAAATAAGTTTAGTTTGTGAACAGTGGAATTACCACCATTGTTGAACTCTTAATATTTATTATACGGAACTGTAAAGCTATGGGATGTAACTATAGATAATATCAAAAAACTCACCACAAAATTTTATTCCTCGGTAGCTGAAATGGTTAGAGCATTAATCTGCGCAGACGGTCGGATTACTCCAACAATCTGATGTGATTTTTTTTCTTTCTTAAAAATTGTAAAAATAGAAATGCCAAAATTAAATTTTTTTATTGTAAAATTATGGTACAATTATAAAACTGACAAATGAAATATAACCTACTAGATATTATAACCTCTATTTTATCACCATCAGCGAGAAAGACCCGTGGGAGAGTTTTGCGTGAAATTGTAAGATATCTATAAAATGGCTAAGTTATAAAGTTTTCAGCATTTACGTTACTTGTAAGAAATCTTAAGAGACTTCCGGAAAAGATGATCTCAAATCGGTCAAAAACTTTTATGTTACTTCAGAATTTTTTTACTAAATGAGCAAATTTTCTTGGTGTTTTTCTTGTTTGTAAATTCTCGGTAATTGGTTTTGTTTAAATTTGATCATGATCTGTCAGTTAGTTTTTTTTATGATATTGGAAGGCAACAAGCAGACGGAATTCCTGATGGTAAGAAATTTCCGCCGCCTAGAGACACCAAAGGTGGCAATGGTGCGTTGCCAACCCGAGGCCAGGATGTTAGGCCTTGAGCAAAAGCAAGTTTACCGGCTACCTCACCCTCCGAACCAGAACCCGTCATGACGCTATGGCGGCAGGAATAGGTAAGGCGGTGGTACCAATCCGGGTGAGTCGCTGCGAAACTCTACCACCTTGTCAGGTGTCACGGTGTTAGTGACAGTAAGCCTTCGCTCGCCTTTTACGAGCTGCCTGGCAGGAAGGCAGATGGTCTATTCTTCAAAGACTTTCGAAGCGTAACTACTTACTGTTTAGTATTTAATTATTTACCTAGATGACGTGTCTCTTTTGGAAATTCGGTTTCTTTCGTTCTATTAATATGAAAAATGTTGTTAAATTTGAATTTTTCCGCTTAAAACAAATGTGTATACGTATGTTAAAGCTACCGGATAAGAAAAACGGTGAGTAGTGAATGGATTGAACTTAGTAAAAGTCGAAGGTCTCAAATATATTTAAGCTGCAGCTAGCTAACAGCTATTCCCTTTTAGAAACACCAAAAATACACACGTTAAAAACTCAACGTACCTACGTTAAGCTTCGTAACCGAATTTTAGAACTATACAGCACTCATCAAAAAAGGTTGGAACGAAATAGAGTTTGAGTTTGAAGAGTTGTAATAGTAAGGGAGAATTTGTTTATTTTATAAAGTCAAAATATATAAGTCAAAATTCAGAAAAGTAACGCGTTTTTCGATCAATCTTATCTTAATATATATAAATCTCGTGTCACAATGTTTGTCCTCAATGGACTCCTAAACCACTTAACCGATTACTATAAAATTCGCACACCATGTGCAGTTCGATCCAACTTGAGAGATAAGACAGCTTATATCTCAATTTATGGTAAAAATATTACCATCCGAGCGAAACCGGAACGGGCAGCTAGTGATATTATAAATGTCTCTAATTCCTTCTATCCTTCCAACATATTCAGTCATAAAACCTATCTCTATAAATTAAAAAGAATCGTAAATATGTTTCCTACTACAAAACTCGAGTCCTTCTCTGCCAGATGAGCTAGTGTTTTTATTTTTGAAGGCTCAGGTTAGTCCGGGCTCCTTTGCAGAATAGACCATTTGCCTTCCTGCCAGACAGCTCGGAAAAGGCGAGCAAGGCTTTACCGTCACTAACACCATGACAACTGGCTAGATGGTATAGTTTCGCAGCGGCTCGCCCGGATTGGTACCACCGTCTTATTTATCCCTGCCGCTATAACGTTAGTGCTTGCCGTTGACATGTTTTGGTTCGGAGGATAAGATAGCCGGAAAACCTTCTTTTGCTTGAGGCTAACATCCCGGTCTTAGGTTGGTAACGCACCATTACCACCTTTGGTGACTTTAGGCGGCGTGAATTTCTTACCATCAGTAAATCCGTCTGCTTGTTTGCCCTTAACATAAAAAACGAACTTTTTGAAAGAAAAAGCTTAGCAAAATGCAAAGAAAATAATAAAAATAATTATTTCATTTCTCACATACGAATACAAAGTGTTAGTAGCTCACAATGTCAGAGAGTGCCAAGTTCACCAGTTCAGCTAGTATGCAATAAATAAAACACGCCCAATACAACAACAACACAATACATTAGTCTACAATTATTCTATTTTTCTCAGCGAATTATTTTGGTAATTGAAACAAATATTACACCATGGCCAAAATTGTGACAAAGTAGGTCCCATATTTCTTTTTGTGTTGTAAGAAAGGTTCCGTACGCCCATGGAATCACAATGTGAGGCTGGGAATAATTTCTTTTCTTATGGAAAACTCAATATTAGAGTAACATGTAGGAAAGAAAATTGTTTTGTATGTAATAAGCTTAGAACGATGTATTCGCCGCCTCGTGCAAGCAGAACTTTTAAATCAATTTTATGCTTAAGTAGTTATTATGCTTTCCACTTTCCAGGCCTAGGAAAAATCATTCAGTAAAATATCTTCAAAATCGACTCAGCGATGGTCGAGCAGTGTGTTGTAACATTTTTAGCACATACCTACATATGTCTGTCTATTATCGCCTCTGTGGTCTAGCGGTTCAGTTGTTGGACTTGACCGCCTTACCTATTCCTGCTGCCATAACGTGACATAACGTATTCCGGTTCGGAGGGTAAGGTAGCCGGTAAACTTACTTTTGTTCGAGGCATAACATCCCGGCCTCTGGTTGGCAACGCACCATTACCACCTTTGGTGTCTCTAGGCGACGGGAATTTCTTACCATCAGTAAATCCGACAGCATGTTTGCCTTCCAATGTCATAAAAAAATAACAATAATTGTATAATCATTAAGCACTAGCGCATACACGAGAACCTGTTGAGATATCTAGATATAAAGAAGCGTACACCCTTACCCAAGGTCTAATCTATTTCTTCACTACAATTCATTGAATAATCGCATATGTGGTCTAGCGGTCCAGGGTTGGTCTTGACTTCATTATATCCCGGGTTAGATTCCTGGGTCGGGCAACAAAAACACAAATGTGGTTTTTCAAATTAAATTTAAAAAAAATGGTTGGATTAGATATATGCCCGGTTGACGATAGGCTTGCCACCTATCACATTGTGTGACTTAATATTTTTGGCTAGTTATGGGTGCCCTGGTTGTGCCTCTGCCTACCTCTTCATGGATATAGGGGTGAAGATACTTACTCTATTTCTAATTCATTGAAATCGATTTAGTTGAAACGTTAAACTTAATATACCGACACTGACTGTCGCATTCGTATCAGTATGCTAAAAAGATCAATTTCAATATGTATGATGAAATGTACTCCATCTGAATAATTGATGTGATTCATACTTTGAACCTTGTGCAGATGTAAGCCAGATTATAGCGTGCACAATTGTAAGGGTTCTTTCAAACAAGCAGCTTTAAGAAAAAATGTGTGCGTGTACTAGCGTACACTCGTAAGAAGTGAAGAAGTGAAACTTCTTTATGACGATATTTTTCAAAAAATAATTTACTATATGCAACTTTACAGAAATTGATTAAATAAAGTTAATTGCCAATCCCTACTCCGCTGGAGAAAGTATACTTAGAATCACGCGTGGTAGGGATAAGAACAAAGATGGCGTGTAACGGAAAAATGTGACGCGTAACGAAAAATGTTACACTAAATTTTTATCCAACCCCGTTAATGAAGTTTCATTTAAAAAATATATCAGAATACATGTTATACTCTGTGGGTACTCCTACACATGTAAATTATAATTGTAAATAGTAATTTAAAAATTAGAAGAACTAATTTTATAAATACCTATTAAAATATTTGCACACTATAATAGTTTTGTAAGAGAATATGTTGGAAAGCCCAAATAATTTTGTAACATCTTTTTACCACTTAAATTTCGCAAATAAATATTTTTTGTTTGTAAATTCCTAATTAAGTTTCGTTAAAACCTCAAAATAGCTGGAATGGTTGGAATTAATCTTAGTTTCGTATTTTGAAATATCTACATATGCCTCAAAATTAAAAAAAAACTGCCGAAGATAACTGAAAAGCCAAAACTAATTGACCTTTTGTGATACACTAGCTGCTACACGCATGGTTGATGGCCCCACGGGAACATTTTTTAGTATATAATGTATTCTATGTGTTAATCCAAGTTATATTATATGTGTTTACCAAATTTCATGAAAATGGGTTCAGCCGTTTTTGCACGAAGGAGTAACAAACATAGAAACTATCGCTTTAAGAAACATAGAATTTAAACATAGAAAAACATTTAAACATAGAAACCAAAGCCTTTCAATATCATAAAAAAATAATGTGGAGGAAGCCAGTCAACTCTAACAGGATTGTGAGGTTTGGTACTCGATACTGTCTACCTACCCCGTAAGTGACTTGGCGTGAAGATGTTTATGTATATGTTACCAATAAAATCCTTACGACTCAAAATTAAGGGGCCATATACGCTAAAATACGTCAGCAGTTTACTGTTTTTTTCATACAAAGCAATCATGGATCTTGCTGACAAAAATACACAAGATGAACATTAATATGCTTTATAAGACTAGTGTTTTCAAAACACGATTCATTTCACTTTACTCGATAGAAGAAAAACAAAAACATTACCCTTTTTTGAAAGCAAAATGCAAATGTCTACTTCAAATATGAAAATATCGACACCAGATTTAACGTAAACATAGATAAGTACTATACCTAAAAGATAAGTGTTTCAGTTTTTATACTTTTTTTTAAATTACTTTAACAGTCTCAAAAATAGTAATTTGTCCTTTACTTTAGACGTTGACGTTTACTTTAGAGCGCCATGTTCATAGTAATCATGGAACGGGGGAGCGCGGTGATTGGCTCTTCTGGCTGACTGAGTATGGGGCCTTAAAAGAAATTACCAAATTTTTATTTTTTTAATGTTAACATTTGTCTTTTGAGATTTAACATTATGCGGTTTATGCGTCTTTTAAAATTAAAAAAAAAATAAGTACTCCATTAAATATGCGCGTGATCAATTTAAGAACTTCTTTCGTATTTGATGAAAAGTAAACCTGATCAAAATGGTTCAATTAAGATAATTATAAGAAGTTAAGGCAATTTTCCAATAATTAACTATTATAAGAATAATCATGGACTGAATGCAAAATTGATTTGCGAAGTGAATCAGTAATTTTCTTCCATTAACTTGGTAAATAATTGGTAATAAAAAGTAATAAGCGGTAATTAAACATGATATCAACTGTCATTGCATTCATACATTTTATTGCTTAAATACATATTATTTCCTCTATAGGGTAATTAAAATGAGATAAGAAAATCTTAATTCCACTTTTATAAAAAATTCTGAATGAGATACATTTTATTAATTCTAACTACTGTATCGTTAGTGCTCGCTATTATTATTACGCCACTTAGAGACACCAAAGGTGGTAATGGTGAGTGGACAACCTCAGGCCGGGATGTTAGGGTTCGTGCAAAAGTAAGTTTACCGGCTAACCTTATCCTTCGAACCGGAATACGTCAACGGCAAGCGCTGACATAATGGCGACAGGAATAGGTAAGGCGTACCAATGCGGGCGAGACGTTGCGAGACTCTACCACCTGGTCAGGAAGTCACGGTGTAAGTGACGGTCTTTTGTGACCGAGTAAATTCTCATTTTTACTCCAACATTTTCTTTCAATTCCACTTTCTCTCTGACCTCCATATTGCGAATGTGATCGGCGAACTTTACAGTACAAATGTAAAAGGTTTATAAGCGCAAACCCTTATATGCGGTTGCAATGTCAAAACATCAGAAATAGCTACCACGACTGGGCTATTTTTGCATTAGCTATAACTTAAGGTTAAATTTACATTCACTTTTTTTTTGTGAGATTGTAAAACAAACGAGCATAAGAATTTAATGAAAAGAAAACTTGACTTTAGGACGGTAAACGTGCGTTGCTAACCTGAGGGTGGACTGCTCTCTCTTACGTACTCACGTAATATTATTTCCTTGGTAAGGCAATTAAAATGACAAAAAATTTTAATTCCACCTTTTTTCATATAAAAAAAAGTCTGAATGCATCTAGTGGAGTGGAGTGATCTCTCTTACTAACCCCTGTATTTTTATTCTGATGCTGGTCCAATTTAGAAATACAACGTCGTACATGTTTATATTTTTTACCGTCGGCACTGTGTGAAATTCCATTTGTGTACACACTTTAAAAATATAACATTAATTTATTTTCACAATACGCTTTATATAATACTTTGTGTATACAATAATACCTTAGTCAATCAGTTTCTATATTATTTAGTAACGTATACGTAAACGTATTTAGGAAAAGTATTTGATTTTATAATTGTATTTTTAATAGCTTATAAGTTTATTGGTTACTCTACCTTTCAAAATCAGAAAACGGTAGTAACGAGCACTGACGCCATTACGGCAGGAATTTTAATTTTTTTATGATACTGAAAGGCAAACAAGCAGACGCATTTTCTGATGGTAAGGAATTCCTGCCGCCTAGAGACACCAAAGGTGGTAATGGTGCGTTGCCAACCTCAGACCGGTATGTTAGGCCTCGATCAAAAGTAAATTTACCGGATACCCTCCGAACCGGAACAAGTCATGACGTTATGGCGGCAGGAATAGGTAAGGCGGTGGTACCAATCCGGATGAGTCGCTGCGAAACTCTACCACCTAGTCAGATGTTACGGTGTTAGTGACGGTAAGCCTATGCTCGCCTTTTAAGAGCTACCTGGTAGGAAGGCAGATGGTCTATTCTGCAAAGGAGCCCGAACCAACATATTCCATCTCATATCTCGTAATCCTACAACCTAGTAAATAAATAAAACATTGTATGAGTTAAAATTAATATTGTTTAACGTTAAATCTTGTAAAATTGCCAAAGACTATAACTGTTGTGGGCACGTACCTGAAATTAGGAATAGGCTTAATGTGGCTTGAAGGAATTTCTGAAATGTGTATAAAATGTTTTGAAATACACTGCTTTGTAAAGTCCAGTAATATTTCTGTTAGTATTTGTGGGATAAGACAGGAAACAAGCACAAAAATTTCCTGATGGTATGAAAAAATACGGCCTGAAGACACTATAGATGTTATAGGTGACTGTCCTAAAGCCGGGTATTAGGTCTGGTAAATCTACCGGTAACTAAACCAATCAGATAAAAATATTAGAGTCCTATTAACTTAACATCCATTTCCAGTTTTTAGTAGCCGGAGTATTTTATAAAATATCATAAAAAACCTATTTATTCCTACTTCTAACCTATCTATCGTCATAGTGTCAAAAGTTTATCTATTTCGTGACCGACTCGTTGGTTGTGTTGCTAGCGTTCACGTCGACCAATTGCGAGGCCCGAGTTCGATTATCGACAGGGGCAGTCACAAATGCCAATGAAACTAAAAAAAGTGATGAACATTTAGATGTCGGCATTTCCGGGTCTGGGTGTTTATTAAATTTATTCTGGTATCTATTTAAGTATTTCTATGTACTGGTACCGTTGACTAACACCCATAACATAAGCTTATAATTTTGCTTACCTTGAAGTTGGACTCAATTTGTTTGACTTGTCCAGGGATATTTATTATTATTTCGTATTCTGTGTTGGACCATAGAGTAGCCAGAAGAGACATGCATAGTTACCCCAGCATACGATAGTATGACACCAGTAACACCAACGGCACTTATGTAAGCGAAGTGTTAAGGTCTCAGCACACATATCAACTCGGAAAGGGATCGTCACCGAATCGCCTTTCACCTCGCCGTCAATCAGGTGTCAACCTAACGTAAGCACGTAACCAAAGAGTATCAGCAGCTTCTGTACGTCAACTTGGCTACGGCTCAACGACACCGCGCTTACTAGACCAGGACATAGGCTAATATTAGAAACAGTATTAATTTTTTTAAGGTATAATTGCTAAAAATAGCAAAACATGTTTCAAGCGTGTCGTCGGTCTTTCTCTCACTCATCTTATACATAGAGTTGGGAGTGAGATAAAAATACTTCTCTCTCTAAACTTCTATCATGCGCGTAGGAAACGTATTGTTATAACGTAAATAAAACAAATAACAAAATAAAATTTCTCAAATCTACTTAGGTTACTGTGTTTAGTACAGTTTAAATATTTGATAAAAAATGAAAAATTATAGCATTTTAATTTTTATGGTATGTTATTTTATTCGAGAAAATCAGAATTTTTGGTGATTTTCAATTTTAAAAAAATCATAATTAATGGTTTGGAGATACGATAATGGGTGTAAGGACTTTTTTCATTCAAAGTATTGTAAAGAATATATTAAAAAAAATTGAATCCAAAAAATTCATTTTTTCTTGCTTATTTAATTTTTCGTTGCTTAAACAATAACATTAAAAGATTTCAAGTGTCATCTTACACTTTTCATTCCGATTAGTGTGCGTTGCAGTATTATACAGAGTTTTATACAAACAATAAAGAACGGCTCGAGGGGATACGGTGACGATCCCTTTCCGAGTTGATATGTGTGTTGAGACCTTTAGGCGACATTTGTATAATTTTTTTATAATAACGGAAGACAAACAAGCAGACGGATTTCCCGATGATACGAAAATTACGCCGCCACCTAGATACACCAAAAGTTGTAATTGTGTGTTGCCAACCTGAGGCCGGGATGTTAGGCCTCAAGCAAAAGTAAGTTTACCGGCTACCTCTCCCTCCAAACCAGAACACGCCATCGGCAAGTATTGGTCGTTAGCGAGTCGCTGCGAAACTCTACCAACAGTCATCACTCTACCAGTCAGTCAATTATCGTCAAGAGACTAAGCTGCTAGTTCTCTATCTAATAACGCATTGAAACTTTTCAAACTTCTAAATACACATTGCAACTATTTCCGAAAAATTCTAATGCACGGAAGATATTTCTTTTCCATTTACTGGTATATCTAGTGTTCAGTAATCATATAGATGTTAGAAAGGTAAATCTGGTTCTACTGAATTCAATATACTTCGAAATATCGAAGGTGCGATACGTCTTCCAGTACGAAATCCCTCAACTCGCCTTTGATACTGTTTGTGACGAATAGAACACTTTGAGGGAACTTGGTTTATTCCTGCAGATGGTTTATTTCTAGTTGCATCTATAGAAATGCAAGCTAATGGAATTTCGGAACAAAATATTTAAAAAAAACAAGTAAACTCCATAGTAAGTGTTTAATATTAATTATGCATGGAAAAGCTGCCTCTGGGCGAAAGAATCAGCAAAAAAACTAATAATTGCTAAAATAATAATTTAAGAAATTAATATGCTGAAGATCCTAAAAGTTATGAGTAACTAACTTTGTAAAAAATTTAGGCTTTTTGTGCCATAAAATTTACCGGATAACCTACCGTTCAAACTGGAAGACTATAATGGCGAACACTAACAGGCAAATCATAGATATGACTAAATTGAAGAAAGAAGGAAATAATTACCTCGTATGGGTCCGAGCTCCATTGCAGAATAGACCATCTGCCTTCCTGCCAGGCAGCTCGTCATAGGCGAGTACCTATAAGGTGGTACAGTTTTGCAGCGACTCCCACGGATTGGTACCACCGTCTTACCTATTCCTGCCGCCATGAATGCTCTAACTATTTGAGCTACTGAAGATTCAAGTCCCTTTGCGAATTTTTTAATTCCTTTCTTACTCGTTAACCGTTATGTCCTATATATTTTTTACCTCCAAAATTAACATTTAGCTAAACAAAACATTAAAATGCGAGGATTTATAAGTCCCGTTGGTTATAGCCGCAAGCGGTTCTTAGATGTTAAAAACAGATGTTATTCAATGTAAACATTATAAAAAAATATTACGGCGTATTCTACACATCTCAGCGTCAAGTGCTATTTGCTTTGTAAATAACTCATGGTTTTTATTTGCCAAGATTGGTAGGTAGAAAACTAGCCGGAAATTATAAAACTATTTTAAGTTCTGTGTGTACTTACTTATTGAAATTGAAGTCGTTTTTTGTAGATTTACTGCTCTTAAATTATTGTAAGCTCCGTTATTAGTTTGAATATATATTTATAATATAAATTATACTCCCAGTCTCTATACCTAAGAAACCTTGTAAAATTAAGCTGATAAGATGCCATGTTGCATAGTTTAGAAACTTTGAATGCTGTGATAATTTATTACGTGTACATTTGTGAGATAATTATTTCGCTAAGTGGAGACGCTTGAAATGGAAATAATGAAATACGAGTAATTATTTGTAGCTGACTATTTCCTTTGTATTTATAGCATCATCACGCCCATATCCCCGAAGAGGTAGGCAGAGGCACAACCAGGGCACCCACGACTAGCCCAAGACACTAATTCTCACAATGTGATAGGTGACAAGCCTATCGCCAACCGTGCATATTTCCAATCCCGAGCAACATTTTTTTATTAGGAAATTGGAAACCCTATTTTCTTTTTACTGCCCGACCCGGCATTCGAACCCGGGACCTCAGTCAAGTCCAACAACTGAAACACTAGACCACAGAGGTGATGCTTTGTATTTATGTTATTAAAGTGTAAATTGAGAATTGAAATTAAATATGGGCCTCTTAAATAAAGTCAGAGTCGTTCAGCGTGCTATGGAGAGAGCTATGCTCGCTGTTTCTCTGCGAGATATGATCCGTAATTCGGTGATTCGTAACGAAACGATAGAAACTGACATAGTTCATAATAATTTTGCTTAATTGTCAGCAATAATTATTGTCAATTATTGCTTTGTATTTTGTATCGCGCCGCTAGTACTTTTATAGATAAAAACTTACTTTTAATCGATTTTCAATAGCTTTAATCGAAGCACGACCAAAAAGAAAAGACCTCTTGAATGAAAGATCACAATAAAAGAAAAAAAACCTGAAAAATTTCAATATGACAGCACCATCCCCATCTCAAAAAAAGTTTCAATTTGACTGAAAAATACCCATTAACAAAATGATTCTCCGTTGTTTGAATTCATTTGTTACAAAAAATGTGTTAAAGGAGGAACCGCTCTGCCGATTTTATGCAAACTTCACATTAACCATCTTCTAAATACTCCAAACAAAACCTAGACATTTGGTTAGGATAGGTGAGCCCGTTCTTCAGTTATAAAATTACAACGAAAAGTGGCATTGATTTTTACATATATAGATTAAAGATTAATATGGGTACTTAGCTTTTCTTAGTCGGCACAAAGTTGAAATATAAAGCAACCATTTTCGAGTTTTTATCTTCTATTTTCCTCCTTTAGGGGTGAAATTAACGAAAATACTTTCTCATCGGATGCCTAATGACTTTGAGTATATGCCGGTAAATATATTTGGTTGAGATCCGTGCATTGGGTTCAGCTTTTCACTGATCAGTCGGTCTTCCTTCCTTTCTTTTTCATATTTTTAATGTTATAAGATAGCAGGTGTTTAATATCAGGTGACTCTCCTGATGGTGACCATCGTGTCATAAAAACGCAATAATTTCCCCGTGTTGGTCCGGGCTCCTTAGCAGAATAGACTATCTGCCTTTCTTGCCAGGCAGCTCGTAAAAGGCGAGCATAGGCTTATCATCACTAACACCGTGACATCTGACTAGGTGGTAGAGTTATGCAGCGACTCGCCCGGATTGGTACCACCGCCTTACCTATTCCTGCCGCCATAACGTCATGACGTGTTCCGGTTCAGAGGGTAAGGTAGCCGGTAAACTTACTTTTGCTCGAGGCTTAACATCCTGACCTCAGGTTGGCAACGCACCATTACCATCTTTGGCGTCTCTAGGCGGCGTGAATTTCTTACCACCAAGAAATCCGTCTGCTTGTTTGCCTTCCTATATCATAAAAAAAACCTACTATATGTTTTTAGTGCCAGCTGCTTTACCCTTCTGCATTTAACTCCACAATAAGGACCACTACGGTACTAATAATCCTGAAGTACTGATGCATAAACCCTCTGCCATTTCATAAAATCTGATTTATCTGAATCTAGCTTGACACAGCTGTTTCCCATTAAAAAATATCAAATGATTGCCTAGGATTATTTATATCAGTGTTAAAATTTTATTACTTTCGCGGAATGTCGTCACTGTCTTAAAAATAATACAAAAACAGTAGAGGCGATACCTAATTTAACCCTCGGGGGAAAAAGGGGCTGCTTTAAGTTTTTCGTGTCTTCGTATGTGTGCGTATGTGTATACAAGTGTGTCTATCTGTGGCATCATATCTTGAGCGGATATTGATGTATTTTTTATTTGCAAGCTGTGGTGATCTAGAGGGTTCTCAGCGACAGTCTATACAAGTGTTGAGGGTTATTAAAATTTTAATTAAAGGATAACTCATTAAAATTATACAAATGAAAGCAGACACACCTTGGATTAAAAAAATAAAAAAGAGGAATAAATGAGCAAATGCTTTATCTGATAGCATGTAATGTCCGATGACCACGTTGAGCTGTAAAGCTGATCATTTAGATGCATTGTCGTTCTTTTAGAAATTAGTAAAACGGTTTAAAAACACTTTCACTGATATTTGGTTCCACGTAGTCATTTTTTTAATGATATTGGAAGGCAAACAAGCAGACGGATTTCCTGATGGTAAGAAATTCACGCCGCCTAGAGACACCAAAGGTGGTAATGGTGCGTTGCCAATCTGGGGCCGGGATGTTAGGCCTCGAGCAAAAGTAAGTTTACCAGCTACCTTACCCTCCGAACCGGAACACGTCATGACGTTATGGCGGCATAAATAGGTAAGCGGTGGTACCAATCCGGGCTAGTCGCTGCTAAACTCTACCACCTAGTCAGAATTCACGGTGTTAATGACGGTGAGCCTTTGCTGGTATGCCTTCCTTGCTGGTCTATTCTACAAAGGAGCCCGGACCAACACGGGTAAAACACCATGTTCTTGCAATAAAGTGTTTTCTTTCTTTCTTTCATTTATTAAGTTGGTTGGATGGAAGGGGCAAAATTCAAATTTTTAACACAGTTTCTGCATGTGGAATTCAGCAGTCGGTATTACGTATAAGTAGACAAAGTCAAAGGCAATCCCATACGAAGTAAGTAAAGAAAAATTTGTTTAAAAGTCCTGAGGATGCTGTAAACAGTGGAATCGGTTGGCTATACAGAAACGCAAAGTATTCAATAAAGTGTATAATGGATAAGTATTTGGTTACATATATTCATTTAAAACAAGGTTCTTGAAATAAAATGTTTTATTTCTTTCTTTCATTTATCAAGATGGTTGGATGGAAGGGGCATAATTCAGATTTTTGACACAGTATCTGCACGTGGTATTCAGCAGTTTATATTAAGTTTAAGTAGACAAAGCCGAGGGCAATCTTATATGTAGTAAGTAATATATTGTGAAACCGCTCAGCGTCTTCTAGCTAAAGTATATTTAGAATCGCATTACCATTCTTCTTCATAAACATATCTCCAATCTATGTTTTTATGATTGGTCCAAGTTACAAGCTGTAGTGTTATGTAAAAATATATAATATATTAATAGTATTTTTTGTACCTATTTGTTTTAATTTTAAGTTGGACGTTTATCGTTTTATATGGTTGGACTATATGATCTGAATGCAAAAAAATATTTGACACGCAAGTAGTCTATCCCAAGGAAATGTTTACCTATTCATTACTCCCTTGCTTTTTGTGAAGCTAGAAACAGTAAATGCAACAAAGTTTTTGACTAATGTAGTAATAAACTAAACTTTTAAAAGAAAATATTTTTTCATTACATCAGAACTATTGCAATATGTGATCTTATCACTTGCATAACAAATTAAAACACAGTGAGTTCGTGAATTCACTATGTAAATTTCCAAGAAACAAGAAATTAAACAAACACAACTTGCTTAATGTTGTTGTACTGTGGAACTAATCTAATTTATAAAATATTTTACTTTACTAAAGTAAAACGCATCTGTTCACCAATTTGCAGTTAAAAAGGACTGAAACTCTTAACAAAAAAAAAATGTAGCAGTAAATTAAGTGTAACGGAAAGACAAAACGAATAATCAGATTTAGTTATCGGAAAGCCTTTATATTTTTTTGGTAACAAGTTCTACTCCTATATTTTTATGTATGATAATCAATTTCTGTCATTTCTAAATCGAATTTACCTTGTTGTCACATAATTTCTACCTTGTTGTCACCTAATTTCTATACCAAATACTTAAATTTTGTATGTCTAGATAAATTACTTAATAAATCAAAGTCGGTTTTATGCCGTTTGGATGCGCTTGAATCCCTTAAGCAACGCAGGTTTTGGTTCAATTTGGTATCTTTACGACAACGCTTATTTTAGTGTCAAGAAATCCAATTGCTAGTTTGTCTGCCTAAGACATACTATCACATTGTTACAGACTACTATAAGTATAGATATAATAGACACATAAATACATATTAAAAATCGCAATTCCTTATCAATCGGACCACAAAATATTGCTTTAACACAATTTATGACGAATACAGCATGGATACAATTTCCTGAGACACAGTGAACTAGCAAATCTTTTATTGTATTATCTTTATGCCACCCTAGCGGTAAACCCCACTAATTCCTTACTGTTGAGCTTGGTATATCTTTAGCACTTTTATATAGCTTTTTAAGTACCATCATTAAATCTGTCTGCCTCTGTGGTCTAGCGGTTAAGTTGTTGGACTAGACTAAATGAGATCCCGGGTTCGAATCCCAGCTAGTACTACGAAAAAAGAATTTTTTCCAATTTTCTAAAAAAAAAAACGTTGCTCGGGATTGGAAACGTGCCCGGTTGGCGATAGGTTATTGTTATTGTGGGACTTAGTGTCTTCGGCTAGTCGTGGGTGACCTGGTTGTACCTCTGCCTAAAACTTCGGGGATATGGGCGTTAAGATGCTTGCTTGCTTGATGGCCTTCCTTCACTGTGAAGATAAAAAAACGATGAGATTAAGGTTCAGCAAACTTAACTCGTTCTCTATATTTCATTAAAGTTTTACCAATTTTCTCAAGTAACTAAAAAGTTTCCTTATACCATCGCGACAAACTACCGAGTTAAACAAGCTTTGAGATAACTTTTACAAGTTTTCCTGTGAATAGGTCAGTCACTTTTAATTTATTTTATTACGTTTGGAGATAACGCTGATTTATTATTTACAAGAAGTTGCCTCGCGTAACAAAGTTGTGTCTCCCGCGGGAAACTGTGGAAATATCGGCATGAAAATGATACCCTAAGCATCCATTGTTTGCAACGTCAAAGAAAGAAACAGAATAAACATTTGAGTCTGTTCCAAAATTTAAGCTCGAATAAAATACTAAAAGGATATAATACAAACTCATTCAATAATAGCGGCCCCGTACGTGCATCGCTACGTATAAACTGAAACATTAAAAATTATATAAGTATTGGATGATCAAATTCATTTAATTTACAATTTAATTCAAATAAAACCTGTAAACGATATTAAACAAAGATAGTTCGTTTAAAACAATATGTATAAAATATAAACACAAACCAATAATTCTCGCTGACAATTTGCTTTAATCGAAGCACGTCCAAAAAGAAATGACCGCATGAATGACATAACACAACAAAACAAAAAAAGAAAAAATAAAGAAAATAGTTACAATATGACGGCACAATCCCTTTTTTCGTTCATTTGTTATAAAAAATGTGTTAAATGAAGAACCGCTTTACCGATTTATGCAAACTTCATGTACCTAAATCATCTACTAAATTGTTTAAACTTACTGAACATTTGATTAGGATAGGTGAGCTCGTTCTTAAGTTTTAAAATTACAACGAAAAGTGGCATTGATTTTAATATAAATATCTTAATATATATAAATTACGTGTCACAATGTTTGTCCTCAATGGACTCCTAAACCACTTAACCGATTATAATAAAATTCGCACACCATGTGCAGTTCAATCCAACTTGAGAGATAGGATAGTTTAAATCGCAAATTACAGTCGCAATTTTAATTTGCTGAGTATTTGTCTGTTATTATTTGACAGTCACAATTATCTGTTAACTCCTTTCGACTGGGTTGAGTAAGTAATCATTAGATGGCGCTGCTATGTAATGTAATGGTTTTTAGATACTTGGGAATCACTTCGTAAACACTACCGATCGTACTACGTACACACTGAAAATCGTAACTTCAGACATCTTTTATTCATCTATTACACGCAAAAAGATTTTTTCAGACCCGATAGTAAGCAGCTTAACCTTTAATGTTAATACCAGTACACAAAGAAATCTTAGCTTCATTTTATTAACACTCACAGACTTATTACAAGTGGTGAAGGTGTTAGTAGATAACTTAGAAATTTAAAGTAAAAGAAAGAAAACATTTATTAACACACACTTTCACTACACACATTACAATTTAAAAAAGTAGATGAAAATACTAGGAGGAATACTTACTTAAAATGCAAGGAACTACAATTAAACATACTAATATAAAGACGGGACGCTGACGAGAGAGACACTCAGTATATTATATTGTTTTGTAATACCGATTTTCGAAATACCATTTTTACCGAAATAACAATTTTGAAAATCTTCTGTATGTTTGTTTCAGCTAATCTCTCAAATGCCTAAACCGATGTCAACGGGACTTTCACCGACCGGTAACTAATGTAATAATGAGTTACGTAAGCTACTTTTACTTTAGAAAAAATCTAAACTAACTTAATTAAATTTTATTGTCTGTAAGGTATTGGAAAGCAACATTGGTTTAAAATATTTTTTCATTACTATTGTTTGTTTAGCACTACTTTGTTTGATTTATTTAGATCTCCCGAGGGAATCTGTATTGATAACAGGATAAAAAGTAGTCCCTCTCCATCCTCCTATCCTAACACCTAACAATACCATATAATGAAGCCAGTAAAACTGCAAAACCGACTCTATTTGATTAGGTTCCTCGTCACGATTTGAAAAATGGAAAAACACACGATTTTTTCAAAATTATTGTTTTCTTCATAACCCGCAAAGCAACTAATCAATCCTTAACCTGTAGATAAGAACCATCTTGATCAGTCTTCAAAAAAAAACGCGTCGAAATTGGTTCATTCGTTTAGGTTTGTTATAGTCACAAATACAGGCATGTGTCTCTCTCTCTCTCACACACACACAGAGAAGCACATACAAACGCACATAGATATGCACAACTACACAGGCACACACAGACTCACACGCTGAGACACACACTATACACATACATACACAAACACGTTAAGTTTTTTCTGTTGCGTGTTTAAATTGAAATAATCTTAAAAATAAAAGTTTTTATTTTTAAGACCGGAAAAGCTCGTTTAAGGCCGGGGGTCCGGCATAACCTTTAGGAAATGTAGCCTAAAATCATCTCTATCTCATCAAATTCAAAACGAAAAATCGTCGCATCGAAACCGGTCCATCTGTCAAAAGTTATGATTCTTCAGCCACCTCCCAGTTCTTTCATCAGATCCTTGTCATAAAGTCCTTATCATCAGAAAATATGAACATATACATAAGTATAAATATAAGTTAAGGCGAATCTAATGAGTCCAAACTCGGTGGGTTGAACAGTGGACGTTCCAGGATTACGTCTTCTATCTTCGAGCTCCATCATCAGACCAGCTCATTTGTACCAGTTACGTACATTTCTGAACTAACATATGCTTAAAAGTGAAAGAAATGCCCATAGCGCGTCTACTATCCATTCCAATGCTCAAAAAGAGCTGCAAATGAGCTGATTACTTTGAACACCTGGACAGATCTCCACAAAGTATAGCTAAGAACCATTTCAAACATGTCAGCTTTCAAATAATAAACACCGCATCAAAATCCGCCCATTCGCTGAAGAGCTACGACACACATACACGCACACTCACACACACTCACACAAACAATACACATAGAAACGACAAACTTGTAACACCTGTTTTGCGACGACGGTCAACAAAATGATTCGATTTTATCACAAGTGGGTGGTGGGTTCGTTACCTCCCTGGTCAGTAAAATACAAGTTCAAACAGTGTATGACATATACAATACCCATATCATCTAATATCAAGATAACATTATTGGTTATTGGAAAACCGCCGTATAAAAATTCATGGACATCATTTGTATGACTTGTCATACAGCAGCGTACCTAATGTTTCTCAAGTGAATCGAGTCGAGAAAAATGTCAACGAAGTGTATCATGAATGAAATGTCAAGATATCGGCATGAGTTATTGGGGTAGTCTCATATTATCATAAAGTTCTAGGCAACTTTATGTCTAAGGGCTCGTGCACAAAAACTCGAGCTTCACTTCGACTTACGCAATGGCTTTGTTACAGTCAGTTTAAAAAAATAACTTCAAGCCCTTATCCCCGAAGAGGTAGGCAGAGATACAACTAGGCATCCACGACTAGCCGAAGACACTAAGTCCCACAATGTGATAGGTGGTAAGCCTATCACCAACCGGGCACATATCCAATCCCAAGCAACGTTTTTTTTTTATTAGATTTTTTTTGTTACCCGACCCAGGATTCGAACCTGGGACCTCAGGCTGTCAAGTCCAACAACTAAACAGCAAGACTAGAAAAGTCGGATTATTTTTTTGATAATCCTAATATTCAAAATGTTCAAAACCTTCAACGAAATATAATGTAGCTAAGATTCGTCTTGATCACGTCAGCTTTAAAACAAAAAAGCCGAATCAAAACCTATCCATTTGTCCAAAAGTTATCATGTCACAGACAGACACACATACCCATGCACAAACATACGCGCACACATACGCACACGCATACAAACACACAACCAACACACACGACTGATTTATAACTATCTAATTCCGTCGGGGTTTAAAAATGGTAACTGGAAAAGTAGAGATAACAGGAGGCTTTTACATTTGTAGAGCTAAATTTTTAGATTGCTTGTCATAGATTTGCGATTTTCATGCGGCTTGACATCTTGTCGTGGTGTGTGTACGTGCCCTAACGCGATATATATGCTTGCGAAAAAGATTAAGAAATGAAAATATTACTTTTTCTTACTTATTATCCAAAACGACTTATTTTGCGGTATTTTTATTGCCAAGTAATCGTAACGATAAAATAAATTTAGTCCAATTTAACTTAATTCAAATTATTTGTATACCAGATTAAAAATCCATTTGTATATATTTGTTTAGGCTACTCTCCGAAACGACTGAAAATATTTGAGAACATAATATATTGCTAAATCTTATTATTATTACAAATGCGTAAGTTTGTATATTTGTTTGTTACTTCTTCACTCAACAACTGCTGAACCGATTTTCATGAAATTTCACACATATATAGAGGGTAATTTGGAATAACACATAGGATAGTTTTTATCCCGAAAAAAATCCTATAGGGCCATTAACCACACTGGCAACGCCGCGGGCAACAGCTAGTATTTCATACAAAATACCTTCGGATACTTTTTGTTCATATCTTTCATTATCTATCTATTTGTTCAAATTATTTTCTGAGTCGGCTATCTATTTAAAATGTCTTTATTAGCAATAAGAAATAACCGAGTTTCTTTTGTTCGTAGTCGTTAAAACGATTTCCAAAGCAGATAGAATTATAAAATAATGATTAATTACGGGTAAAAGCTGTTATATTTCATTTATAATCTAATTCATAAGTTGTCTGAAAGTCATTGGTTTAAAAGATAAAGCTTCCTCTTTTTGCTTTTTGTCGAATATTGCTATTTAATACTAATTACAGAAATCAAACTTTTTATGAAATTTTATAAACTGTATTTATTTGCTAAATTTGTGTATTAGAAGTTGTTACAAATGTATATATTTATACCGACATATTATACTACATAGTGGTATGAAAACATTTTTTAACAAAAGCATTATCTAGATTTTGTAACATATTATGTTATAATATTTGCACAATTATCAAAATTGTTACTTCTAATCCTAACTACCATAAACTATCATCATTTCCAAATCTAACCAGTCACGAATAGAACGGCGCAAAAAATGACTATGACATATTTTATCGTCAACATTTTGTGAAATACCATTATACGAGTCTACCTTTATCTATCTTTACATTAAAAATACTTTTTCCGAAAATAATAAATGTTACAGTTTTATTCCTTCATCATCATTTTATACAGAATTCAGCAGTGTGTCAATTTTTTCCTATTTAACTAGCTGTTGCCCGCGACTACACATGCTAAAGTGACATTTCCCTTCCCTTTCCCGCAATACGAGGAATCCTTAAAGCTCCATACTTAGTCAGCCAGAAGAGCCAAACACCGCACTCCCCCGTTCCATGATTACTATGAAATATTGCGCTCTAAAGTAAACGTCTTAAGCGACAAATCACTATTTCTGAAATTATAAAAGTAATTTGAAAAAAAGTATAAAAACTGAAACACTTACCTTTAAGGTACAGTACTTATCTATGTTTATGTTAAGTCTAGTGTTGATATTTTTATAATTGAAGTAGACAGTTGGGGTTTGCTTTCAAAAAAGGGTTGTTTTTTTTTATCGAGCGAAGTGAAATGAATAGTGTTTTGGAAACACTAGTCTTATAAAGCATATTCATGTTAATCTTGTGTATTTTTGTCCCCAAGATCCATGATTGCTTTGTTTGAAAAAAACATTATACTGCTGACGTATTTTAGCGTATATGGCCCCTTAATGTTGTAACGGACTATGAACTAATAATATACAAAATTCGACGAAAATCCGTGTTTTTCCGACAAACACAGAAACAAAATATTAAGTTATCCCTGTTTTGGGTTTATAGCCTTTATACAACAGACAGCAATCATTGTTGAAAAAATCGTGTGTAGATTTAGTTTTATTACTATTTCATTGTAAGTATAGATAAACATAGAGCCAACCGGTTTCATTTACTGACCACCATTTTTCCGTCATAAATCTGTGTGTAAATTTGTGTATATTAAATGTACACTTAAGCCAACCGGTTACATTCACTGATCTTCATACTTATTTTAGAGCATGCGACAGTGTGTAAATTTGTTTACATTTAATTTACGCCAAAGCCAACCGGTTTCATTCACTGATCGTCATAATTATTTTAGAGCATGCGACAGTGTGTAAATTTATTTACATTTAATTCACACTTAAGCCAAGCAGTTTCATTCACTGATGGACATAATTATTTTGGAGCATGCAACAGTGTGTAAATTTGTTTATATTTAATTCACACTTGAGCCAACCGGTTTCATTCATAATTATTTTAGAGCATGCGACAGTGTGTAAATTTATTTACATTTAATTCACACTTAGGCCAGCCGGTTTCATTCACTGATGGACATAATTATTAAAGCATGCAACAGTGTACAAATTTGTTTATATAATTAATTTACACGTATGCCAACCGGCTTTATTAATTGATCATCATCATTTTTGCAGCATACAGAAGTGTATAAACTTGTTTATATGTAAAATATAAAGTATGTCATCGTTACTCGCACGTGATTAATTTTCATCTAATCAATTAGTATGTTATATACTATATTACATTATAAACTCAGTCTTAACAACTGAAACCCTAATATAACTGAAGAAAATTATAAACCTTACAATATATAATCAAACTGACAAAGGAATATTATTCGATTATTGACTTTTCTGTTAATCAAAGTACGGTTACTTGTTTGAAAAGTTAATATAAAATTACTAGCTGACCCAGCAAACTTCGTATCGGCAAACTTCGTATCGCTTGACATTAATGCTTAGACAGTAGCGCAGTCTGTCGGATCCGATGTCAAACATTCTAAAATCAACAACTACTCATTATTATTAAAAAAATAATTAAAAAAACATTTTTCAGTGGACCAAATTGTAAATCTAAACCACTCTCGAATTCACTAGAACACATACAAAAAGTTTCATCGACATCGGTCCAGTCGTCTAGAAGGAGTTCAGTGACATACACACTCACAGAAGAATTAATAAAAATAAAAGAATTAATAAAGATATATTCTACAGTCTAAATTTACATTTTAACCAACAGAAATTTAAACAGTATTAAAACAAATATTTTTCCCCTGTGTTGGTTCGGATTACTTTGCAGAATTTAAAATTTTAGAAAATATATTTTTTTTATACTTGGAATACTCGAAGCTACTACTACTTGAAATATAAGCTTTTTTGCAGTTTTGCTTTATCTTAACTATTCTGTGTTGGTCCGGGCTCCTTTGCAGAAAAGGCCATCTGCCTTCCTGTTAGGCAGCACGTAAAAGGCGAGCGTAGGCTAACCGTTACTAACACCGTATCATCCTACAAGGTGGTAGAGCTTCGCAGCGACTCGTCCGGTTATCACCGCCTTACCTATTCCTGCCGCCATAACTTCAATCCTTGCCGTTGACGTATGTAAGGTAGCCGGTAAACTTACTTTTGCTCGAAGTCTAATCGCACCATCACCACCTTTGGTGTTTTTAAACGGCGTGCATTTCTTACCACCAGGAAATCTGTCTACTTGTTTGTCTTACAATATCATAAAATAAAATAAATTTCTTGATATATCTATCCATCCGCTTATCCATATGTATAAAAGAAAGTGGTGTTATTTACACTATTTATAACTCAAGAACGGCTACACCGATTAGGCTGAAAATTAGTAGGGAGGTAACTTTAAACCGGGAGAAGAACATAGGATACTTTTTATCCTGTTCAATTGTGAGGAAACTGGGAAAAACAACATTTTAATTTTTCCCATACAAACTAAACGGGCGGAACGAAGTTCGCGGGAACAGCTAGTGTATTATATAAACTTCAAAAATACTTACAAAATTCGCTTTATTAAATTTTTAGTAGTTTGCTAAAAATACTACAATAAATTGTTGCGTCTAAATTACATAGCTCATCGTAAAATTTAAGAAAACACAATTTCGTCCGCCATTTTCGTAGTATCGAGGGTAAACGAGCTTGTAATGTTGGAAATGCAACGTGTCAGCTCGATACGAAGCGATTTATGGCGTTGAAAATAAACGTTACGTCGTATCTTTTAGTGACGTTTTAAAAATACATTTTACAGTGGCCAGGAAGTTCCGCTGTTTGTTTTTTTCATTTTTATCACTTCTGTTATTATTCCGGTTCGGAGGGTAAGGTAGCCGGTAAACTTACTTTTGCTCGATGCCTAACATCCCAGCTTTAGTTGGCAACGCTCCATTAACACATTTGGTGTCTCTAGGCGGCGTGAATTTCTTACCATCAGGAAATCCGTCTGCTTGTTTGCCTTATCATAAAAAAAAATTGTTACTGTTATTTTTCTCTGTGTTAGTCCGGGTCCTCTGTGTATAACAGACCATTTGCAGTCCTGCCTGACCTTCCGTTAGAAGCGAGCAAAGGTTACATACACATATATATGTTCACGCCAAGTCCCTTACTGGGTAGGCAGAGAGTATCATGTGCTGAACTTCACGATGCTGGCAGACCTACCTCTCTTCACTTATTACCCTTCTCATACAAACACACCGGTTTCGGAGACTCTTGATTACAACTTCAGATTGCTGCTGTTCCATAGGTAGCAAAGGTTATATGGGTCACTACCAAGAAGACCACTGGTGGTAGAGGGCTATGCAGCAACTTGTACTAGTAGGCATCTGCCATCTTACCTATTCTCTATTAAGACAGAAGTAACTTAAAATTAGTTTAGTAGGTAAGTGCGCTATAATTGTGCCAAAGGATTCCTCAGACACGCTGAAGTCCGTATAAAGTAGGTAGGGTAGGGTAAAATAGAAAAACTCAGTCTGGATTCCGTTGCTTAAACGTGAGGAACATATGACGATGGTTTCTAAAGAATTAGGAGTAAATACGTTAATGTTAGAATTACGCGTCAGATATGACGCAATTTACTGCGAAGAAACTGAGTATTGCGTCGTGTCTTTGTGTCGTTTTAAAAATACATTGCGTTTTACATATATACCTATACCAAGATGTTTCACTATTCTGTTTGTTTTTTAGGAATTCCAGCATCCTTCCTGTTTGCAAAACGAACATATTTTTTAAACACAGTGAATTTTAATAAGGTTGCATACTAATGCTATCACTATTTCCGTGGGTAAAATTTCTATATTTCAATAGAAGTAGTAATTTTTGACATAAACGCTGTACATACTGTTTGCCTTTGTTTTCTAATGGTCCAGTGTTGGACTCCATAAGGTTTTAGGTTGATCTATGGATAAGACAGAAAAGAGATGTTTCTAAACTATTGCATAGCTTCTGGACCTTGAGCGTGGAGACCGACTCTAGAAATTTCGTCACGAAACTAACCTAACACCCCCCACTCCGACTGACACAGCGGTTATTCTTTTTAGTTTTGCTATCCATCAATGAATAGCAGAACTTTTAATTACTTTTGATCACACTTGTCTCTTTAGTTCAGCAACTTGCCTTCAGGTGGCATTGCTTGTATCGACGTTACTGCGCATACGTAATCTCCCTCTTCGCCCTGCAATTTGACTCATGCCTGTTTATGCAATAGCTTTACCGCGTCAGTCTCCTAGTGCCACACGTCTATTTCTATAAATTTATTAGTTGATAATAATACGTTGCTGACTTTATTAGATGCAGTTGATAAGAAAGGAAAATCATCGTCTTATTTTGGTTTTATAGCAGCATTAAATCCCTTAGGGATATAAATTGTGGGATTGATCCACAGATCTTTACAATGAGCTCGACAATGTACACTTTCAAAATAACTCTCCATGCCAAAGAGATTACAGAAGGTATCTTTAGCCATTCACTCTTATACCGACGTTTACGTAAGAGAAAAGTTTTTTCATTTATTAAACATTAGAAAAAGCAGTTTTTTTTAATAATGTTCATGTACTTAACTAAATTGATTGTTAATTATTTTTTTCCGTCAGTATCCTTGTATCATAATAAACGTTATAATATAAAATCACTAACTATTTTAATATATATTAGTATCTTCATAAATGTATGTGTCCTTGTCGTATTTGAATTTGTAATTTTTATAATACAAGTTCAAAATACTAAGATTCTTGTGAGGCGTCTGTTTAAGTCTTTAATTTACCACCGTATAAGAAAGCGGACACTCACTGCGAAGATCCGGCGAAAAAAACTCAGAGGCTTGTCTTTTATTTTATAAATCTCGTTAACAAAAATATATTACACAATATTTACGTGATTGGTATGAGGAGCAATCAAACCCAAGAATTTCTGTCTTCTAAATATTCTGAAATCTTATAATAACCTTTACCATGCAACTTAAATTTTATTTTCTTTTAAATTTTTTATATGAATAGTCTTTAATATGCTCGGGAAGGCTCGTGATATTTATTACACAAATGTCTGCTCTTGTCGGGAATTGAATCCGAGCGTCGGTTGGTCGGTGGCGTTGGGCGTTTACAGTGTCTCAAACAACGTGGCGCCTAAATAATATGAAGAAGTATCCAAGTATATCATATAAGTATTTGTCATATTATACTTGTATACTACTACTATGTACCAATAATATTATGTAATATTTTAAATGTGTTTTATCCATGTTTGTTTAAATTGTTTTTGTATTGGTACATAACAAACAGTTTCTTCATTCGTTTCTTCAAATACGCTGGCCACACATCAAGCTTCCTAGCGACAGCTTTTATTTTGTAGCAATAGATTCTAATTTTCTTTAATAGTGGACATATAAAAAAGTATTTCTGTGTTGGACCAGCCTCATTTACAAATTATATTATCTACCTTCCTCCCAGGTAACCCGTGAAAAGTGTACATAGGCTTACCGTTACTAGCACCGTAACAATTGACTAGGTGGTAGAGTTTCGCAACGACTTGTCCAGATTGGTAACACTGCTATTCCTGCCGCCATAACGTCAGCGCCTGCGTACTCCGGCTTGGAGGATAAAATAGCGGGTAATCTCAACTTTTCTCGAGGGCTAGCATCCTGGCCTTAGGTTGACAACGCACTAATTACCACCTTTGGTGTCTCTAGGTGACTTAAACTCCTTCCCATCATAAAATCCTTCAAATTGTTTATCTTTTAAAATCAAAAATAAATCTTTAAATATGGCCTTCTGTACGTTCCTTTATGAAAATTTTCGTTTCTTTCTTTAGACGATAGCGTCAGAAATAACTTGGAAAGCCTTTCTTCAAAACCAACTTCGATGTTAATGTTACAAAAAATAGCAGTTTGAGATTAATTACCATAATTTTAATTACCTTATTAATAAACTAAGGTAAAACCGAGCTCGGATTATCATGTTATCTTCGTTCTTCATTAGTACCAGGCGTCGTGAGACCGGTCGTTAGTTTTAACGGTAGCCCGGAGGATAGAAACCGGAGTTTAACTGTCTGTTTGAAATATTCCTTTAATTTATCTGTATAGATAAGTTTATATGAACATATCAATAGCAATTTTCCTCGGCATTACGCGTACTACTATTTGTTCCGTAGCATTTTAACGCCGACAGCAAAAGAGGTTTGTTATCAGTTTGATGTGTCTGTCTGTAACATCATAATTACTCGTACTAAACAAAAAAAACCGATTCCAATACGACTTCTTTGACTTAGATCTGACTTGATCAGGACGGTTCTCCACTTTTTTAATATTAAGATATTATATGTGGTTTTTAGATAGAAAGAATTCTTAAATAGAATTTTTACTTGCTATCGTCGGCATGTGGTGCAATTCCATTGTTTACACACTTTTTTGTAGAAAACACTTGTACTTCCGCTACACACTTTATTTAATACTTTACTTTACTCTATAGCCAACCGGTGCTTCTTTATACAGCATTATCAGGGCTTTGAAAGTAAAGTAGTTTCAAAGTAGTAGAGTAACGAAAAGAATTAAATAAAGTGTACTGTGGATAAGTACAAGTGTTTATTTAAAAGAAGTGTGAATTCTAAAATATGTCCTGTAATTTATACCACTCTACTCGGCGAACTTTGTATCGCTTGACATTCACATTTCTTAAAGCCTTTTTTTCCTATTTTCCCCGCAATTTTCCCGGGTTTCTCTTTACATGATCCGTCTCCTGACCAATACAACAAAAAAATAATTAGTAGAACTCTACAAACGTTCAAGCGTGATGCAATATTATACCACGCGAAAAGGGGATTCATTTTTATATTTTAACTAGCGGCCCGCCCCGGCTTCGCACGGTTATGAAATATACATATAAACCTTCCTCTTCAATCACTTTATCTACTAAAAAAACCACATCAAAATCCGTTGCGTAGTTTTAAAAATTTAAGCATTCAAAAGGACATAGGGACAGAAGTAGCAACTTTATTTTATAATATGTAGTGATTAAAAAACAAACACAAGCACACTCATTTTTTTAATAATGTAAAGGAGTGTAATATCACTTTCTTAGGTTTACCGGCTACTCTACCATCTACATCGGAACACTACAATAGTAAACACCGAGTAAGTATAATCTATCTTTATATATATAATTCTTCTGTGAGTGTGTATGTCACTGAACTCCTTCTAGACGACTGGACCGATGTCGATGAAACTTTTTGTATGTGTTCTAGGGAATTCGAGAATGGTTTAGATTAATAATTTGGTCCACTGGAAAATGTTTTTTTAATTATTTTTTTAATAATAAGTAGTTGTTGATTTTAGAATGTTTCACATCGGATCCGACAGACTGCGCTACTGTCGAAGCTTTAATGTCAAGCGATACGAAGTTTGCTGGGTCAGCTAGTTTACATATAAAAAAATCAAAGCCATTTTTCGTTGTAATTTTATAACTCAAGAACGGGCTCACCTATCCAAACCAAATGTTTAGGCTTTGTTCGGACTATTTATTAGTTTATGTAAAGTTTGCACAAAATAAGTCTAGCGGTTCTTCATTCATAACATTTTTTGAAACAAATGATTTCAATAAATGGCGGATCGTTTTGTTAATGGGTCTGTCTAATTGAAACTTTTTGCAATTGTTTTTTTTCAATTTGTTTTATTATGTTATTTCATTTATGCGGTCGTACGAAGCACGTGCCAGGCCGCTAGTCGAACATAATTATAATAAGGTAATACGAATATTTCCAGAACAACTGTCAAAAAAGCATCTTTATATATAGCAGTCAAAATAAGAGGACGTCCAATATACTGGTTCAGTCCTCAATCCGAAATAACTGTCAGCAGCACGCCTCATACAAAACTATCATCAATCATGTGGTTAATGCTTTCTGACACGAGATACAGTCAGCTGCAATAATATGTAACATGTTTTTATGATTGATGTAATTGGGTATTTCAAACTTCAACTCATCTGACTGAAAGTGAAAAAAATACGTGTATTAAACTGAAATATGTCTTTTAATGAAAAGAGAGAAACGTATCTTCCATATCTCCGAAGAGGTAGGGAGAGGCACAACGACTAGCCGAAGACACTAAGTCCCACAATGTGATAGGTGGGAAGCCTATCGCCAACCGGGCACATATCCAATTCCGGGCAACATTTTTTTGTTAGAAAATTGGAAATACCACATTTTCTTTTTTGTTGCCCAACACGGGATTCGAACCTGGGACCTCATGAAGCCAAGTCCAACACTTGGACCACAGAGGCAAAAAGAGGAAAAAAAATTAAAATCTATATATATAAAAATGAAACCCGTTTTCCTTGGTCACGGCATCACGCGTGAATGGCTGGACCGATTTCACTAATTCATTTTTTGTTGTATTTGTTATAATTAGGAGAAGGTTCTTACGGAAAAAAATATTAAGAAAATCTCTCAGAAATATTGAAAAATATACATACATTTAATTTTGCATATTTTAAAAAAACGCGCGTAACGAATGTCAATGTCATTCACAGCCATAGACTATATTGAAAGAGCATCGTTTATTCGGAAACGTGGTTACTTAATTAAATTCGAGCATCATTTGTTCGGAAACGTAATATTTATACGTAATATTTTATTTTTTCCCATACAAACTGAGCGGTCGGTACGAAGTTCGCCGGAACAGCTAGTACTTAATAAATGTTAAATATCATATACCATAACTCTCAATAGGTAATATTACAAGAAGCATCAATTCAGCTATAACGGGTGAATGGGAAACAAAGCATGCTCGTTTTCTACGCTTTGTAATCATACTAATGAGTGTTATTTTTTTATTAATAATGTTATCATTAAAAATGATTATTAATACATAATTTCATTTTACATTTGTTCCTAACATAAACTGAGTAACTTGACAAAAAAATAAACACAGATTTATGACTAGAAATTAAAATTTATTCGTATTCAATATCCTCAAGATATCTTGTTTATTTACTCGAGTTTTAAAAACATAGTAATACAGTTTAACAAAATATAAAAATTAGATAAAAATGAATGTACTAAGCGTACATAACATAACACATTTAATGTTAATATAATATTTAATTACCGAAAGATTAATTATATCAATATCAATTTATTACATATTATTATATTGTCTTTGATATAAGTATCGTTGACTAACACGTACAATACAAGCTTATACCCAAATTAATTATTTCGATATTAGATCAGTTTGTTCAACACATATTTAAATTTCACGTAACAAAATGGTTGTTCTGAGGTTGGTTTTAGTAAGAAAAAATTATCTTCACGACCATATCCCCGAAGAGGTAGGCAGAGGCACAACCAGGGTACCCACGACTAGCCGAAGACACTAAGTCCCATAATGTGATAGGTGGCAAGCCTATCGCCAACCGGGCACATTTCCAATCCCGACCAACATTTGTTTTATTAGGAAATTGGAAAAATCCAATTTTCTTTTTGTTGACCGACCCGGGATTCGAACCCGAGACCTCATGCAGTCAAGTCCAACACCCGGACCGCTAGACCATAGAGGCGATATATATATATATATGGTTTTAGTATTTACGCGAAATATCAATCTCTGCCAATATACAGAACAAATTCGACCAAAATAAATTTTAATATCTGAAGTTGATAAGAACGCTATATTCATTTCTCAATGCCAACTACTATGTTTCCAAACTTTTTAGTGCGCCATCTGTGATATTTTATCGTTATTCAATATATTTGTTTGTGTGTGTCAAATGCATGGTAGTGTGGGTAATGTTTTATTTATTGATTTAATGTACTTTAAAAGCATTATTATTGAAAAATATTAGCATTCTGCACTTCTCCTACACATAAACTATAAGTGTGCCAAATTTCATACTCAGCACAATTTTCGTAAAAAGGGGTCCAAAGTTTTAGCATCATGTATTAATATATAGATTACTACTCAGAATCCCGGAATAATAAAAATGTTAGTTTAAATGTAGCTAACTGTAACTGTTTGGGTTAGCAAATACTTTTACCTAATATTAGTTCACACCTACGTTTCGTGTTTAAATAAACATGTACTGAAAATCTGCTGGTCACCTAATTATTACAATGTTTAAATATAAATATTCCAATAATCAATAAATCAATGTAACTAAAAGCTTAGATAGAGAAATAAGAGTGAAATATATAATAAGAGTGAAGAAAGTGGTGTTAGTTACACTATTTATAATTCAACGGCAGAACCGATAAGGCTGAAAATTGGTGGGGAGATAGTTTAGAACCGGGAGAAGGACGTAGGATACTTTTCATCCTGTTCGATTGTGAGGAAACTGGGAAAAACAACATTTTAATTTTTCCCATACAAATTGAATGGGCGAAACGAAGTTCGCTGGAACAGCTAGTAGGTTCTAAAACTGACTTGGTTTAAAACTTATTGTTTGGTTACTAGTACAAAACACACACGTATAATTTACAAAGTGTAAGATTTTCAGGCATAATACAATACCACAATAGAAATACAAATCGCACGCCTGTGTAGGCTACCGACAGTAGCCATCAGAGGCGAACATAGGTTAAATGGGTCTTTCCCAACAAGGCCACTCGTAGGCAGACTCTACCTACCAGTGGCCTTGTACTTGTACCTGGTAGAGTGCTGTGCGACAACTTGGCCACGTATGGATCAACCGCCTTCCCTGAAAAGTATCTTCACACCCATATCCCCGACAAGGTAGGCAGAGGCATAATTAAGTTACCTACTACTAGCCGAGAAGACACTCAGTCCCACAATGTGATAGATGCAAGCCTATCGCCAACCGGGCACATATCTTGGATATGGGATTGGTCCCAGGCAACGCTATTTAAAAAAATGAAAAATATATACATTTTTTATTGTTGCCCGACCCGGGGATCAAACCTGAGACCTCAAGAAGTGAAGTCAGAACGCTAAACCACAGAGCCTATTCCCTATTCTAACAGAAGGAAGACAAGGAAGACCTTCCTTCTATTAGAATAGTTATAATAGAATAGTTATCTTTACATATATAATTCTTCTGTGAGTGTGTATGTCACTGAACTCATTCTAGACGACTGGACCGATGTCGATGAAACTTTTTGTATGTGTTCTAGGGAATTCGAGAATGGTTTAGATTCACAATTTGGTCCACTGGAAAATGTTATTTAATTAATTTTTTAATAATAAGTAGTTGTTGATTTTAGAATGTTTCACATCGGATCCGACAGACTGCGCTACTGTCTAAGCATTAATGTCAAGCGATACAAAGTTTGCTGGGTCAGCTAGCAATAGTATAATTCTATTAGTACGAGAGTATTCTTTAATAATAAGTAAGGCGGTTGACTTAACATCTCCGGTAATCATCTTCAGTAGGTAAATAAGTCTCACAGTATCACGGTGTTGGCACCACCGCCTTGCCTATTTCTGTTACAATAATGCCAGTGCTCACCATTGCCATGTTTCGGTTTGGAGACCAAGGTCACCAGTAAAGTTACATACACAAAAGTTTTAATTTAATGTCTTAGTCTTAGAATAGGAACGTACCATTTTAATCTTAGTGTAATTATATTTTGTACTACCTAGAAATTGGTGGGCTTGCTTACTTACTATTTTTTTTGCTACTAGTCTTTTCTTAATCCTAAAGTCGTAATCTTTTTCTTATCTTTTATTTATTTCATGTATTTATCTTATGTATGTATTTCTTATCTTTTATTTATCTTATCTATTCTTTTATTAATCTTATGTATTTATCTTATGTATGTATTTCTTATCTTTTATTTATCTTATCTATTCTTTTATTTATCTTATGTATTTATAAGAAAGTTGTGTAATTTACACTATTATATACACTCAAGAACGAATAAACCAATTTCGCTGAAAATTCTTAGAGGAGGTAGCTTTGAATTAGAAGACAGACTTACGATACTTTTATCCAGTTCGACTGTGACAAAACTAGGAAAAACAATATTTTATTTTTTCCCAAACTAAACGGGTGGAACGAAGTTCGCCGGACGAATTACTAATATTATAAATGCGATAGTTTGTGAGGACAGGTGGATGATCATACTTTTGTTACATTTTCAGGTGTGTAATGTTGTTATAGATACATGTATATATTGCGGATGAAGCCGTTATTGAACGCTTTTTATAGTCATAAAATAAAAATAAAATAAGAAATAGCCCCCTAAAAACCTTTCCGTAAATTGCAGCTAAGAATCATCTCGATCATATTAACTTTCAAACAAAGAAACCTCATCGAAGTCGGTTTGTTCGTTTAGGAACTATAACACCACAAACAGACATACACGTTAACACGTTAAACTATAACACCCTTTTTTGACGGAGATTAAAATATAAAACTAACGTGTGCTGTTAGGGAAAAACCAAAATGGTTTACAAAACAATTTTATAAATAACTGCCAGACCCCATGACATATATCTGGCAGTATTTCAGCTAGTATCTAATAATAAATGGCTTTGTGCATACATCCGTCTGTCTGTATTTGTGCTACATTTCGCATTTGTGATTCGATTATTGCAATAACGTGCCAATCTATTCTCCAAAGAACGGAAGACGGTGATTTTCCTCAGAATTGCCAATTAAAATCCTAATCTATTCCGAGGAAATAGGGTTCAGTTTAAGTTACAGGTGGTGGGAGACATCCTAAAGTAGATTGCTTCAATTATTGTAACATTCAGTACAACTGCAGTTGTTGGTTAGATTAATTACTTTTATCGTAACATATATTTAACAATGCTTTAATCTATACAAACTGTTTGTAGCTGTTATTGTCACGGGATATGTAGTTCGCTGAAAGAAAGAAAGAAAGAAAATTATTTATTTGCGGAAATATGTGTGTAAATGAGATGTTACAAAAATATTTAAGTATATCAACATATTCTACCATATTTTGGTGTGCAAATATTTTAACATTTATAAAAAATATTATTTAATAAGGTATATATGCTTTAACTTCTAAGTCAATTATTTATATTTATAACTAGATTAATTATTTATTTATAAACATTTAATAACAATAGTTGAATTTAACCCTGTCTACCGTAAACTACCACCGTTTCCAAACCTAGCCAGACAGGAGAAGAAACGGCGAAACAAACTCCTCGGCCACCATACCTTTCATTATTTTTGGTTAATAATTATTAGCTGTTTTACTATAAATTCTTTTCTAAAAGAAAAGCTGGTTTGGCTAGTTTATTTATAAGTCCTAAGTGTTTAAGTACTAGGTTTGTCGCATTTTAGAAATACTGAGAAACTACATGTGCCTAACCAAAAAATCAACATTTACAAAAATAATGTGTATTGCATGTCCATTCGTATATACAACAAAATTCCTGATAATTTTAAATCACTTCCATTAAGCAGATTTCGAAAAAAGGTATTCAACTTACTTTAAGAGAAAAATTATTACAGTGTCAAAGATTTTCTTGCAGATAAGAATAAATAATAAAGTATTTCTAATATGATTAATTTATTTGCAGAATGTTGGGTGCGCAGGAGTTTGCTTCGCCGTTTCTTTTCTTATTAGCTAGGTTTGAAAACGGTGGTAGTTTACGGTAGACAGGGATAAATTATTTCATATTCTAAAAATTGTTTGTATTAATAAATAATCATATACCTAATCAATACAATAAACAGTGTGTAAAAAGTAGGTAAATAATTAAATTAACTAATTGATTAATATCTAACTCTTAAATTATTTGCACACCAAAAATTGGTAGAATATGTAGAAACACCTAAGTATTTTTTTTACTTTTTTATTTTTTTAATATCTTTGTAACACTCATATTCCGCAAATAAATATTTTTTCTTTCTTTCAAAAATAAATCTCTATTTCGTTCAATGACCAATCACATCACGCCTGAACGGATGACCAATTTCGCAATTTTGAAGTAAAAACTTCTTTAGCGGCGTTGCGCACTTTTTTTGGAATGGGTGAAAACTTCTAAACTCTCTTCAGTCGTCAGATCGAAAATCCGTAAAACGGCGCAGGGCGCGCAAAATATCAAAAATGCACAACGTTAATATTCAAGTTTTCCTTCTGCCGGCACTCAAGGAGTGCAAACCGTTTTTTTTTTTGTTGTGGTAGTAATATTCGTATGTAACAGTTAACTCATTTAATAGTATTTACATCGACCTATATGTCTTTAAAATATTACTACCGACATATACTTTGGGAAATGAACCAAACATTAATCAATAAATCCTTAGCTCAAATAGTTAGGCATTCTTCGGCTTGAGATAAAAGGGTCTAGGTTTTAATCCTGTCGGTGGTGATTTATTTGAAAGTTATGGCTTGAACTGTTTATCTATAGGACATAGCTACAGGCGTAAATGGGAAAAATCATATAGGAATTGAATTCTCAGTAGCTCAAATGGTAAAGAGCATTCCTCGACTCGAGATGAAAGGATGCATATTAAAATTCAGAGACGACTTTTTTTTTCTTTTTTTTCATTTGTAGAAATTCATTCCAAGCACGAGGCAATTCCAATAAAATAAAACAACTTCTTCTTCTTAATATCTAAATATAATCAATTATGTGCCACGTTGTTTGTCCGCGATGGACTCTTAAACTACTCAACCGATTTCAATAAAATTTACCCACTGAATGCAGTTTGATCCAACTTGAAAGATGGGATAGCTTACATCTCAATTTATCATAAAAAAATATTATCCGAGCGAAGCCGGCACAGGCACTTAGTATTAGTATAAAAGTAGTGGATCTCCAGCGCACAAGCTTGTTTTTCTAAGAAAAACTGGCGCATTTTGTACATTTTACGGGCTCATTTTCTATTCTTTCTTATCTTAAATGAAGGCCTGACTCAGTTAACCAGCATCTCACGTTACTTGATTAAAAAATCAGAAATAAGCGTGTCAGTTTATCCTACAAAGTAAATACAACCTTAACCCCACACTGTAAGGTTAACAATCAGTTGCATTTCCTTATCAGTACCTGGCATTACAAATTTCTTATCAGATGCAATGACTGACGTTGTAAGTGCATATAATATTTTAACTTCATACTTTAATATTTTAACTTGTAATGTGACTTACTAACTGCTGCCCGCGGCGCTGCCCGCGTGGTTAATGATCCCACCGAAATATATTTTCGGGGTAAAAACTATCCTAAGTGTTAACCCAAGCTACCCTCTATGTGTATGCCAAATTTTATTATAATCGGTTAAGCCGTTTTTGCGTAAAGGAGTAACAAACAAACATATCCGTATTTCCCCGTGTTGGTTCGAGCTCCTTTGCAGAATAGACTATTCGCTTTTCTGCCACGGATCTCGTAAAAGGCGAGCATAGGCTTACCGTCATTAACACCGTGACATCTGACTAGGTGGTAGAGTTTCGCAGCGACTCACCCGGATTGGTACCACCGCCTTACCTATTCCTGCCACCATAAGGTTACGACATGTTCCGGTTTGGATGGTAGGGTAGCCGGTAAACTTACTTCTGCTCGAGGCCTAAAATCCCGGCCTCAGGTTGCCAGCGCATCATTGCCACCTTTGGTGTCTCTAGGCGGCGTGAATTTCTTACCATCAGGAAACCCATTTCCTTGTTTGCCTTCCAATATCATTAAAAAATACAAACTTTCGCATTTATAATATTAGTACCTGGATGACCGAGCTTTGCTCGGTATTTTTTTTTTGTTTTTTAATAAATTGTGTTTTTTGGAAATTATATTTAAGTACGAAAATTTAAAAAGTCTAACCTCAAAGCAAACAATCATTGACTTCGTTACTTAACAACGGACTTCGTTACTTAACAACAACAGTAAAACACGAATATGACATTTTCTAAAAATGATTCCTAGCTAGATCGATTTATCGCCCCCGAAACCCCCTATATACTAAATTTCATGAAAATCGTTGGAGCCGATTCCGAGATTCCAATTTTAAATATACAAGAATTTCTCGTTTAAAGGTATAACATAATAATAGGATTGGCAAAAAATGTTAGTTTATAAGGCAATAATAGGCTGCACTTCTTGGTGTAACAAACAATTAGGTCGTTCGGGTGTTATACGAGGGTGATATCAAGAGTCTCCGAAACCGGCGTGTACCTATGTATGAGGTATATATATATATACATAGGTAATGTAGAGGAAGTCAGGCAGGTGAACAAGGATCTGAGATTTGCTACTCGCTACTCTTTGCCTACCCCGTAAGTAACTTGGTGTGAGGACAAGTGTATATGTAATAATTACGTGATTTCTGATGAAAGAGGCAACTGTCTTTAGTATTTAGATGTTACTAACGCTTTGCAATATAATTGCCTATCTTAGAACAACGGTGCAAAACGACCAACTGTCCTACCTCTTTGCTCGGAATACGACAACAGTGAGCACTGCCGTCACGGCGGCAGGAATAAAATAGATGTTAATACATAATCGTAGGAGCTTCCGCACATCAGTTATGACAATGCAGTCACACAGTCACAATGAATTCCCCGTGTTGGTTCGGATCCTCAGATAAGAATAGACCATCTGCTTTTCTATGAGGCAGGTGAGAGACGAGCACAGGTTAACGTAGATTTCATTACTAACAAGACCATTGGTGGTAGAGTGCTCTGCAGCAACTAACCCAAGTACGAATCCACTGTTATATATTCTTATTCTTCTAATGACTCTTCTTCTAATGCAGGATAGTCGGTAAACTTGCACAATAGACCTAAGATCTTGACTTCAGCACTGCAACGCACTTGTAATGTCTGTGATGTCTATAGGCCTCGGCTAGAGACATGAGGAGAGTCATGTGCTTGTTCACTGATCTCTTGCATAAAAAACGCTATTGATATACATACCTAATCATGACCAGCAACGGCAATCAGGTCGTCACATCCCGACGCTTGCACGTTCTGTGAAATCTAGCAGATTCGCTTAAATATCATAAGGGCTACACGAAATACTAATTGTTGTATCTCTTTAGGTATTGTTTTGGGTAGGGAGTTTAACTAGAATCCGGCTCGTGTTATGTTCGAATGTAATATGCTCGTAATATTCCCCGTGTTGGTCCGGGCTCCTTTGTAGAATAGACCATCTGCCTTCCTTGTCAGGCAGCTCGTAAAAGGCGAGCATAGGCTTACCATCACTAACACGTTGACATTCGATTAGGTGGTAGAGTTTGGCAGCGACTCGCCCGGATTGGTACCACCGCCTTACAATTCCTGCCGCCATAACGTCATGACGTGTTCCGGTTCGGAGGGTAAGGTAGCCGGTAAACTTATTTTTACTCATATTATCTTGACCTCAGGTTGGCAATGCACCTCTACCACCTTTGGTGTCTCTAGGCGGCGTGAATTTTTTACCAACAGGAAATCCGTCAGCTTGTTTGCCTTCCTATAACATCAAAAAAAATATGACACAAGCGTTCCTACATAATTTAAAGCAGACCACTCTTAATTTGTCACCTTTCTTTTATTTAATTTCATCGCTACCTATTTCATGATTTCTTGTGACGTGTGTCTATTAACAACATAACCATGCCCCTATACCTGAAGCGGCAGAGGCACAGCCAGAGCACCTACGATTAGCAAAAGACAGTAGGCCCCACAATGGGATAGGTGGCAAGCCTATCGCCAACCGGGCACATACACGATCATGGGCAACATTATACTTGTAAGAAAATTGAACCTTGGACTTCAAGAAGTCAAGTCCGACGCCGGACTGCTCGACCACAGGGGTGATGTCTAGTAAAAAAATGGTGAAAAACACCACTGTGGTCTAGTGATCGGGTGTTGTCACTGGCCATAAGAGCTATCAGCTTCGATTTCCCAGTTAGGCTACTTGAAATGCGTTTTTTTAAATCTATGTATATAAAACAAATAATATGTCATAGTTACGCTATTTATGGCAATAACGGCTTAACCGATATGACCGAAAATTTGTGGGGAGGTAGATTATAACCAGGATGTGAGATAATTTTTATCCCGTTCCACTGCGAGTAAACCACGAATTAAGTTTTAAATTTTTTTCATGTAAACGGAACGGTTTAGAATGAAGTTCGCCGGAATAGATAGTCTAAATGAAAACAGCATTGGTTGGAATTAGATAAATTCCAGGTTGGTGATAGGTTTACCACGTATTACATTGTAAAACTAAGTAGTAACTTTGTTTATTTTTATAGGGGACACGGGCGAGAAAATACATAAATTTGATAGGTATGAAAACAAGTCGTAAATTATAGAAGGGGAGCCGAAGAGGGAATTTTTGCAGTAACTTATGCGAGTCAGATTAAGTTATGGGATATAACCTGTACCATTGTTTAAAGCCTCCTTTATATATCTTATCTCTAATATAGATACGCGCATGTAGAATTGTCTATTTAATTGTTTTAGGCTTGAAAAATACTCAAACATGTCAGATTAAAGTGTAGCAGGTTTATTGCAAACCAATAAGTACATGTTTAAATTTTCTGATAATTTGAGTAAGACACAAAGGAGTAGGTCAGGGTCGTAGGACAAAAGGTCAGAAACTTTCAAAAAATAAATCATCTATGTTCATTGTCCACTGTCTGCTTGACATATTTCTGTCATCGAGGACCTTTTTGACCAAGTGTTTAGCTTTCAGATGGTTGACGCGCTGCTAAAAGAAAAACTTTTTTTACCCTCCACTATTTTCCCAGTCCAGAGTTCAATGGGTCCCGATGACGCTGGAGCTACTACACATTTAATATCATGGACTCCCCTACTACTATGTTTAGGGCTGCAAAAACAACGTCAACAATAACTATTGTTCTGTCAGTACAAACAGCACTAATATTAAAAAAGCGAATGCAATTTTGTTTGTCACACTCTCACGCAAAAACTACTAAACTAATAATGTTCAAACTTTGTACATATATTATTCAAAGTATCAAAAGTAACATTTTCATTACTTAAAATTAGAACAAAGATCTTTTTTCATCTATCAATCAAGGAACTAAAGTAAAGCAGCAGGTAAAATAAATATATAGATAGATATCCATAGACAAGTTACATAAATTGTATCTAACCCCAAAGTAAGCAAATTATATGCTTGTGTGTTAGTCAATGGTTTTAAAACATAGATATACTTAAATAGATACCAGAATAAACTTAATAAACACCCAGACCCCGAAGTGCAGACATCCAAGTGTTCATCACACAAATGCTTGCCCCCGTCGGGAATCGAACTTTAGCCTCATGGTTGGTCGGTGAAGTTAGGCTCTTACAATGTACGCGCTAGCCACTCGACCAACGCGATGGTCAAAAAGCTAAATTTATAATTTTATTGTACTACTAAAATTAAAAATATTCCATATCCCCCAATAAAATCTTCAAGAATGTAGCAAAGAACCATCTCTATCACTTCAGGTTTTAAGCTAATATATCATGAAAATCGAAAAATCCGTTTAAAAGGTATAATGCTATAGACAGACACATACAAATCACATACATCCACAGACATGAGAAACGTATCAAATCTCTCTTTTTCTGCGGGGGTTTAAAGGTTGTTTAGGTTTACTCGTTTAGATATGGGGACAGAAAATAGCCTACAGCTTTCTCCAACTTCCTAAATATCTCCATACAAAAATAATGCCCTAACCACGCTTTACTGCGTGACGTGAAAACACAATAATAAAAAAACGTATTTTCGCTTTTATAATATTGGTAAGGATAATAGGAATGAATTCAATATATTACCAAGTTACCATTGTAATATGTACGTGACAAATATGCATTTCCCCCACTTCTTAGAGCGCGTGCTTTCGCTCTGATAGAATTTATGTAACAAAATATATACAGTTGTCCTTTAGTAACATTATTTCTTATTTCTTAAATATACTTGTATTTTTTAATGATATTGGAAGGCAAACAAGCAGGCGGATTTCCTGATGGTAAGAAATTCACGCCGCCTAGAGACACCAAACATAGAAAAGATAGGTACTCATATTTTATCTAGATCGTGTTCACCGAAGTTTTTAGCAATATCCTAGACGTACGACCGCAGCCCTTTTGCAACGTTAGAGTTGAGATTAAAAAATTAATTTCAGCAAGTTTTAAATGGCAGACTGTAATACTCTGCTAAGGGCAAAGTTTGAGTACGGGCTAACCATATGATCTCAAAGTATTTTAATAATGTTACTTTGTATGTGAAAATTAATAGTAGGGTTGCAACAATTTAAAATGTTTATTTTTTTCTTTATTCGACTCAAAATTTTTAATAAAACAAATCGAAGAACGTACGTACATATTAAAGTACAAAAAGAGAACGAAAATTTCTTTAATTTAACCAAAATTACGATGATTTAATTAAATTTAATTTTGCACAACAAATTTACTCAAACAGATTATTAATTGAACAAATTTTGGTAACAATTCTTTAGGTGATTACGTGAAACTTTCAAATAGGTACTCATAAACTTTTGATATTTTAGTGCTAAATTACAAAAAATAGCACTACTATAAAGTCACATTGTAATTTGAAATAGCTGTTCCGGCGAACTTTGTTCCGCCCGCCCTGTTTTTGTTAGAAAAATGAAAATGTTGTTTTTCCTATCATCCTCGTAGTTTTTCCTTTTAATTATCTTTTAAGCCTTCCCTGGACTTTTACAAGTAATTCAAAACCAAAATTAGCCAAAACGGTCCAGCTGTTCTCGAGTTTTAGCTAGACTAACAATAATTGATTTTTATATATAAGAGAAGATTACCACGTTAAAAACATTAAGAAGATAACGCATGAAGTAAGATGATATAATTATTTTGGGAGCATGCCAGACAAATAGCATGTCAGTTTCGTAATCACGATATGTACAAGTCGACAATAGATTTGCCACCTATAACATTATGAATCTAAAATGATACATTTAATAATTTATTATAATGAATGGCTAGAAAACTATGTATATTATGATAAATACTAGGAATGAACTAATAAATAAACACTTCACTTAAGAGAAAACAACCTAGTTTTAAAACTTTCGATTGACAACCCTGATACGTCACGTTCATTACGATTGTAGACACTCATCTTGATTTAAAATACGACAATACTACCTTCACTTTATCATCGTGCTTCGCTCACGTAGTAGAGGATTTTACACATAGACTTACGGGGAATGTATCATGTAATAGAAGACTTATTTCACATGCGCCAAGAAGCCAATTCTTCGTTTCACAAATTTGCCTTCAATCTGTCTATATATCTATTATCCATACTTATAAATTATATAATTATAAACTGTAGAAAAGGTAATTCTGTTATTGAAGATATTTAAATACTATCTCCACTTTATCATCGTACTTCGCTCACGTAGTAGAGGATTTTACATATAGACTTACGGGGAAAGTATCATGTAATAGAAGACTTATTTCACATACACGAAAAAGCCAATACTTCGTTTCACAAATTTGTCTTTAATCTATCTATCTATTGTCTATATTTTAAACTGTAGAAGAGGTAATTCTGAATTGAATATATTTAAAAAAGTGGTTGCAGGCGACTAACACATTTTTAAGAACTTTTGCCTGTATCAAGACTACCATTAATGGTAATCTACTAAACCGATCGGATCGAAATTTTACTGGCACCTACATTTCTTCCGAGGAAGGTTACAGGGTACGTTTTATCCTGCTCGCTGAAACCCCTTGGGAAAGGAGTAAAATTTCAAATGTGAATTTTGCTATAATTTATTAACGTGTAGTTCAATTTAATTTAATTGTTTTCATGTTTTCCCCGTGTTGGTCCGGGCTCCTTTGCAGAATAGACCATCTGCCTTTCTTGCCAGGCAGCTCGTAAAAGGCGAGCATAGGCTTATCATCACTAACACCGTGACATCTGACTATGTGGTAGAGTTTCGCAGCGACTCGCCCGGATTGGTACCACCGCCTTACCTATTCCTGCCGCCATAACGTCATGACGTGTTCCGGTTCGGAGGGTAAGGTCACCGGTAAACTTACTATTGCTCGAGGCCTAACATCCTGACCTCAGGTTGGCAACGCACCATTACCATCTTTGGTGTCTCTGGGCGGCGTGAATTTCTTACCATCAGGAAATCCGGCTGCTTGTTTGCCTTCCTATAACATAAAAAAAAATGTTTGCTGTATGTGATTTACAGGTTACAGAAATTTTATCCCAGTCATTAATTTTGTCGCCTAGAAATCATAGACAACACAACACTCAGCATAGAAAGACCAAAATTTAAGTTGAAATCGGGAATGTAGAGAAATATTTGAACGTGTCGCCTCTGTGGTCGAGCGGTCCGGGTGTTGGACTCGACTGCATAAGGTCTCGGGTTCGAATCCCGGGTCGGCCAACAAAAAGAAAAATTAGATTTTTCCAATTTTCTAACAAAAAAAATGTTGGTCGGGATTGGAAACGTGCCCGTTTGGCGATAGGCTTGCCACCATCACATTATGTTACTTAGAATCTTCGGCTAGTCGTGGGTGCCCTGGTTGTGCCTCTGCCTACCTCTTCGGGGATATGGGTGTGAAGATACTTTTTATTTAAACGTACAGGTCATCTTACAAACACATTCACATTTTCATGTCAAGTGCCCCTGAAAAATAAGCGGAGAGCATCGAGTTCCATATTATACCGAAATGGATACCAAAATAATCCTCTTTAGTCGAAGGACTAGCGTACACGCCTAGCTCCACCAACCAACCGCGAGGCTCAAGTTCGATTCCTGACGGTGCAGGCATTTGTGCGATAAACATTAAGATATCTGCATTTGTGTTTCTAGGTGTTTATTAAATTTGTTACGGTAGATGTTAAAGTATTTCTATGTATTAGAATCGTTGACTAACACCCATAGAACAAACAGATAATTTTCTTACTTTGGGGTTAGATTCAAATTTCAAATTTGTGTATCTTGTTTTTTTTTACTTTATAGGAAGGCAAACAAGCAGACGGATTTCGTGATGGTAAGAAATTCACGCCGCCTAGAGACACCAAACATGGCAATGGTGCGTTGCCAACCTGAGGTCAGGATGTTAGGCCTCAAGCAAAAGTAAGTTTACCGGCTACCTTACCCTCCGAACCGGAACACGTCATGACGTTATGGCGGTAGGAATAGGTAAGGCGGTGGTACCAATCCGGGCGAGTCGCTGCAAAACTCTACCACCTAGTCAGATGTCACGGTGTTAGTGACGATAAGCCTATGCTCGCCTTTTACGAGCTACCTGGCAAGAATGGCAGATGGTCTATTCTGCAAAGGAGCCCGGACCAACACGGGGAAAAGTATTTGTAAGTAAGTATTGTACAGGCATATTTGTACACATATATATATATATGTTAGTAACTAAAAATCCCAGTCGGAAATCGAAACCAATCCTCGAAAGTGATTAGGTTAGGTGTATATACTAACCACGCGACTAACGAGGCTTGTAAGAATGATCAATTAAAACTGTAACTCATACATATACTTAGATAATAAATCTGAATGCTCTTTGCAAAGTTAAACTCTAAAAAGTTTTAATTGCTTACTGGATTAGTCATAATCAAATTTACTTCAAGCCATAAAATGGATTAAATTAACAAATTTTGCTTTGAACTGCTTTAAAATTGTTTGTTTTTCGAAAAAAGATGCTAAGAGAAATTTAGAGACTATTTATTTTCACAAAAACCCCGGCTTTAGTAGATTAAAATGTTACTGGTCACATGAAGTATTAACTGAAGCAAAGCTCCTTTTAGACGTGACTTTTTTATCACTAGTTGGATTTGAAAAATCCTTTTTGAGTCGTAGCGAGGACGGACTTATAGTCCAGGATCCCAATATAAGATCGTACGCCAGACGTTAATAATTTTATCGTAACTAAAATATTTAACATATTTTACATATTTACATATACTTAACATATTTTAGTTACGATAAAATTATTAAGGTCCATCCACGCCTCTGTGGTCTAGCGGTCCGGGTGTTGGACTTGACTGCATGAGGTCCCGGCTTCGAATCCCGGGTCGGCCAACAAAAAGAAAATTGGATTTTTCCAATTTTCTAATAAAAAAATATTGGTCGGAATTGGAAATGTGCCCGGTTGGCGATAGGCTTGCCACCTATTACATTGTGGGACTTAGTATCTTCGGCTAGTCGTGGGTACCCTGGTTGTGCCCCTGCCTACCTCTTCGGGGATATTGGCTTGAAGATACTTTTTTTAATAGTTTTATAATTAATATTTTTAGTACCTGGATGACCTAGCTTTGCTCGGTATTTTTTTTTTTTTGTTTTTTTATAAATTGTGTTTTTTGGAAATTATATTTAAGTACGAAAATTTAAAAAGTCTAACCTCAAAGCAAACAATCATTGACTTCGTTACTTAACAACGGACTTCGTTACTTAACAACAACAGTAAAACACGAATATGACATTTTCTAAAAATGATTCCTAGCTAGATCGATTTATCGCCCCCGAAACCCCCTATATACTAAATTTCATGAAAATCGTTGGAGCCGATTCCGAGATTCCAATTTTAAATATACAAGAATTTCTCGTTTAAAGGTATAAGATATAGTAAAACTGCAAAAACCCACTCCAACTATTTCGTTGGGTAATTTGATCAAGCGCGATTTAATCATTCTTTTTTTTAGAATGAAAGCAAACGTTTCCGAAATGATCCCACATAAATGTTGTCAACATCCTATTAGTAGTTTCTGAGTTACACTCACTATTGCGTACATATTTGCATTTTTTTTATGATAATGGAAGGCAAACAAGTAGACGGATTCCTGATGTTAAGAAATTCACGCCGCCTAGAGACACCAAAGGTGGTAATGGTGCGTTGCCAACCTGAGGCCGGGATGTTAGGCCTCGAGCAAAAGTAAGTTTACCGGCTACCTTACCCTCTGAACCGGAACACGTCATGACGTTATGGCGGCAGGAATAGGTAAGGCGGTGGTACCAATCCGGGCGAGTCGCTGCTTAACTCTACCACCTATTCAGATGTCACGGTCTTAATGACGGTGAGCCTATGCTCGCCTTTTACGAGCTGCCTGGCCTGGAAGGCAGATGGCCTATTCTACAAAGGAGCCCGGACCAACACGGGGAACATTTAAAATGATGGACTTAAAATCCAATATTTTGATTACGAAAAAACTAGGGACTACCATGGAGTCATGACCTATCTTGTTAAAAGAAAAATTGAAATCCGTTGTCTATTGACCAAGTAATCGCGTAACAAATATATACTCGCATTGAAAACGTCCTCCGTTTTGAGTCGGTTGGAAAAACATACATAATACCTATCTTCCAACTAATTAACCTTTGAAGCAAAAAGTTAGAAACGTCCAAGCCACGTACTCTACTACTTAATGCAGGACAAAGGAAAGGCGTGTCCAAATAAGGTATTAGAATAAGCGTGTGTGAGTGGGTCTCCATTGTAAGCGATTTCAAACAATGTATCTCTGTTTGACAATTAGGTACAGTATCATTATTTTACATGAAAGCAAAAACTTTAGACCCTTTGAAGTATGAAATTTGGAACATTATAGTTAATGTGTAAGATAAGTGCAGAACGCTAAAATAAAAATAAAAATTTATAATTTAATTGTGAATTATGTAGTAAAGAGGATATAGATAATTAATTTTAGCTTTACCAATAAAAAAATCAGATTGTATTGTATTTTTTTGATGTAATATATTAGATACATTTATAGATTACATATATAAACTAGCTGACCCAACAGACGTTGTTCTGCTATACGTTTATTGTGATTTTAGCAAAAAAATTAGGGTGGGTCACCCTTATCACTTAGGGGTGTTAAAAAATAGATGTTGGCCGATCCTCAAACCTGTTCAATATGCTCACAAAATTTCAAGAGAATCAGTCGAGCGGTTTCAGAGGAGTTCAATTACGCACACCGTGATACGAGAATTTTATATATTACAAGATTATATTAGAGATGTATATTACTGCTTTATCTGAGTCCTCGTTAGACGCAGCTAAAACATTATACAATACTAAAGAATACATTGATTAGTAATATATTATGATATTGGGAGGCAAACAAGCAGACAGATTTCCTGATTGTAAGAAATTCACGCCGCCTCTATACCTCTATACCAAAGCTGTAGACGGTGCGTTGTGAACCTTAAGGTAGGACGCAAATAAACCTTATCCTCTGAACCGGAACACGTCAAGTCCCGGTAGCCTGTAGACTTGCACCGAACCTAACATCTCAGCCTCAAGACAGCGACGCACCTGTATCATCTATGGTGTCTATAGGTTCCAGCTATTTCTTACTATCAAGAGAGCCGTCTGTTTGTTTGCTGACCTATCACAAACAAGATTAAGACTATGCGATACTGCCATCTTCACAAAGTGATAAAATCTTTAAATAAAGATAAAAAATAAATGATTGTGTTTCCAATAAAACTTGTACCTAGAAAAAGCAAACAATTATTATCAATTAGGAGAAAACGACAACTTTCAATAATCTTTCTAAAATAAGAGATAGATAGGTCTAGTATAGATCAGTTGCTATATGCAACCACTATTATTTTTCTACAATTAACAAAAATATCTTGTCAAAAAAATCTGTTAGGCCTATCGTAACTCTAGGTGATTTAATTGATATTTTCCACTGTCGGCGCTTGGTAAAATTTCCAAATATTCATATTTTTAAATGAAGAAACACTTGTACTAATTAACGTATCACTTACAATTTATAAAATAATAAATTAAATAATAAAATATTGAATAAATTTATGAAATAACAAATTATAAGTGTTACGTAAGACAGTACAAGTGTTTCTGCATTTAAAAATATAAATGTAGATGCCTTATTGAAAATGGCCGCTTAACGCTTACATTTGGACCATTACGTTGACTTTGTGGTGATGCGTTCGCATCAAAGTTAGACACTTTGAATAATTTCTCGTAATGCTATAAGTTTACTTTGCTTTTGGAAATATGATAAGTTTTAATGCAACTCTTATTACTAGCAGCCTTTCCCATCCTCCTACGGGTGGACAAACTTCTATGACATTATGCATATAAACCTTTCTCTTGAACCACCCTATCTTTAAAAAAACGCGTCGAAATCTGTTGTGTAGTATTAAAGATCTAATCATAATATATTCAATCATAGGGACAGATAGCAAAAAGCGAGTGAAGTGGTAATTTAACTTGCGATTTGATATATTTTTAGCCCCCCATGAGAAATTATCGAGTGTTTTGAGTTTGGAGTATTTGTGTGTGTGTGTGTGTGTGTGTGTGTGTGTGTGTGTGTGTATGTGTGTGTTTTCATTATTCAGAAAAACTTATTCTATCCCTGGGTCGCACAACTAAAAAATGTGCGTTTCAAATTAATTCATAAAAATAATGTAGCCCGGGATTGGACATGTGGCCGATTGGTGATAACTGTAGGGTTACTCTCGAAACTCTATCTATAGAATGTTTTAAATTGGAGTCGAGTATGTCATTTTAAGCACTCTTGAAAACAATACTTGCGAATTTTTAACATTTTGTTAATAGTAAACAATAAACTATTTTATAAGATTCATGGAATTTATGTGTAACTTAATGCTAATAATCCGCTAGTACTGTGTTCAAAAGTACCTAGAATGATATATGCTATTCCAGTTTCGCATAAAATCGAGATCCAAGAGTAACCCTTCTGATAGGCTTGCCACTTATCACATTGTGGGACTTAGTGTCCTAGCCGAGATCGTGGGTGCTCTAATTGTGTCTCTACCTAACTCTTCCGGGATATGGGCGTGAAGATACATTTCATTAAAAAATATAATAAAATAGTATCAATACAACACTATCCTGAGGTGAACGAAAGATGTACCTACTACTTACTACAATACAATACAATAACTCTTTAATGTGCACCAAATACAGGTAAATTACAAATACATCAAATTAAACTTAAATTATAAGATACACAAAAACGGTAGATACACTACGGAAAATCTGTGGTGTAACGCTCGCTGACCGCATTCGTAACAGTGAGATACGAGAAAGAGTGGGATTGAAAGAAAGTGTTGGTGTTAAAATGCGAAAGGGCATGCTCCGCTGGTTCGGTCATGTGGAAAGAATGACAGATGAAAGATTGACAAAGCAGATATACAATGCGAATGTGGATGGATGTAGGTACCCGGGGAGACCAAGGCTGACATTTCACGATCAGATCAATCGGATATTATCCGAGGGTGGTGTCAAGAGTCTCCGAAACCGGCGTGTTTGTATGAAAAGAATAATGAATGTGAAGGAAAGAAGACAGGTTTGTCAGGATCGTGAGGTCTGGCACTCGATACTCTCTGCCTACCTCGTAAGGGACTTGGCGTGAAGATATGTGTGTATGTATGTATGTGTACAAAAACGGCCTTAACGCCAAATCAGCGATCTCTTCCAGCCAACCCTCAAGTATGGAACAAGATTTAACAGAATACTGCGTAATGGTGCTCTTAAAAATATAAAATGCATCTACTAATAGATAAAATAAATCGTCCTAAAAGCAGAAGCCTGTTTTAATTATAGATATTAGAATTTAGAACAAGCAATAAAAGTATTAATCACAGTGAACGCAGAAAGTGACGCTTTAAGATACTTTTGAAAATACTCGTATTAATATTTGGAGCTCTCCTGATATCTACGGGAAGAGAAAAAAGCTTTTTGCTTGTAAGGTAAAAGAACGGCTATAGTAATAAGTGTTACGAGAGGGACTTGAAGAGTATAATTATCACTGGACCTGAGAGTTTTTACCTCACTGGTACAGAACTTAAATCTCTCCTTTAAATAAATATTATTTAAATTCATTTTTTACTCTCTTTACACTTTATACTTTTATTATTAAATTGGCTGACCTAATTTAAAAGGGAAATGATTAATTATGTGTAATTACAACTCTATATAGATATCTCCTCTGTCTCTAGATATGTCCTCTGTCTGTGATCGCCTCTGTGGTCTAGCGGTCCGGGTGTTGGACTTGACTGCATGAGGTCTTGGGTTCGAATGCCAGGTCGGCCAACAAAAATAAAACTGGATTTTTCCAATTTTCCAATAAAAAAAAATTTTGGTCGGGATTGGAAATGTGCCTGGTTGGGAATAGGCTTGCCACCTATCACATTGAGGGACTTAGTGTCTTCGGCTAGTCGTGGGTGCCCTGGTTGTGCCTCTGCCTACCTCTTCGGGGATTTGGGCGTGAAGATACTTTTATATAGATATCTTTAAAATACGTTCGGATTTCCGAAGCTTGACGAATATAGCCGAAGGGCATAATTTAAATAGTACTACTGTGCTTCAATTGTTATTATATTTTGCTCTTACACTTGATATTGCTTTCTATGCATAGGAAATCGTGTACATAATTGTGCACAGTATAAAACCCAAGTAATGAATGGGTGATACCGTTCGTATACAGCTTTGCATCTCAATTAAACTAGGATTACTTCCACATGTGGAAATAAAGCCCACTTGTGATGGGGAATTATAGCACTTCTATAGTATAACGATGGACTAAAATCGCTTGAGTTGTTCAGACAGTAGTTTTTTTACTAATACAATAAAACTTTATGCACCTGACGAAAAATTAAAGTTTCAAAAATGGAAGTGTATTTTGGTGAAATTCGTCGCCACTATCGTTAGCAGAGATGGGTTACCTGAAAGATTTATATATAATTTAAAAAAAATAAAAAAAATCACACATGTCACAGAGACTGAAATCTTCAGTAGCTCAAATGGTAAGAGCAATCGTCGGCTTGAGGCGAAAGTTTACAGGTTCAAATCCTGTCTGTGCCTCTGTGGTCTAGCGGTCCGGGTGTTGGACTTGACTGCATGAGGTCCCGGGTTCGAATCCCGGGTCGGCCCACAAAACAGAAAATTGGATTTTTCCAATTTTCTAATAAAAATATGTTGGTCGGGATTGGAAATGTGCCCGGTTGGCGATAGGCTTGCCACCTATCACATTGTGGGACTTAGTGTCTTCGGCTGGTCGTGGGTGCCCTGGTTGTGCCTCTGCCTACCTCTTCTTGGATATGGGCGTGAAGATACTTAAATCCTCTCTGTGGTGAATTTTTTTGTCTTCTTTAAAATTTATAGAAATTTAACCCAAGCACAGGGCAGGTGCTAAAAATAAAAATACCTGAAAGATCACTTTCGGATGGGATACATCGCAACATTAAATTGGTAACGCTCCAGTATCATCTTTGTTGTCTATAGTGTATATCTTACCATCAGTAAATTCGTCAGTTTACCTTACAGACAGTTTCTTTATCTAGACTATTTAAGAATACTTTCATACTTTTTCATAAAACTTTGTCATACTTTTTTTTTAATTTTGAACATCTTAAATAACTCCATGTTTTACGACATGTTGAGGCGCTGTACATTTTCATCGTCACGGTATTTTTCTCATCCTATTCTTGGGGACTAATGACGAGCTGTGGGATGTGATATAGTGATGAAAAATTGAGATGTTACAACTTATGATTTTAAATTTAAATCGTCGTTTATTAAAAAAAGTATCTTCACGCCCATTTCCCCGAAGAGGTAGGCCGAGGCACAACCAGGGCACCCACGACTAGCCGAAGATACTAAGTCCCATAACGTGATAGCTGGAAAGCCTATCGCTAACCGGGCACATCGGGATAGGTCCCGACCAACATTTTTTTTTATTAGAGAATTGGAAAAATCCAATTTTTTTTTTTTGGCCGACCCGGGATTCCATAACGAGACCTCATGCAGTCAAGTCCAACACACGGACCGCTCGACCACAGAGGCAGAGGAGAGTCGTTTATTGTTAATATTTTCAAATATTTATACGGGATACTCACGATATATCTTTGTTTTATCGATATTTCGGTCAAGTTGCATAGGTCATGGTCAAATATCGACAAATGAAATAAAACTATATCGATAGTATTCTGTCTAAATAATTAAAAATGTTCAGATGTTATAAGTTAAACGCGTCTGTATTTATGTGTGTGTGTTTAGAAATATACGTGTGTGATTGTGTGTCTGTGTCTGGTTTGTCTGTGGCATCATAAGCTTTAAACAATTAAATCGATTTCAATGCAGATTTAAAAAAAACTGTCGTGATCAAAATCGTTCTTAGCTACTTTACATACGTGAATGTTTTGTCTGGGGATTTAAAAAAAAAAGATTTTTATGATTGTTTTATAATTGCTTTAGTCCGGTACTACTAGAGTTAATATCCAGTCAATAAACATAAAAATACATTAAATAACTTATTAACCAATCTACAAGAAACTTGGAAAAATTTTATCAAACTTTTAGGTTACTGCTGTAAATTTTTGTTTCATTTTACTACCATACTTCAACCTCATTTTGCTACCACATTTTCTCTTTATATTATACTGTCGATCAAGCTGAACAATTGGTTGCCCTCAAGTTTAATAAGCTTTATATTTAATACAATGTAAGCTTTCTTCATCAAAGTAACAATAAATGTAAAAAAAATGTAAAGGCGATTTGACTTCCTATTAGAGAAAACTTACAAACGTTGATAGATCCCCGATTTGTTTTGGGTCTCCTGTGTAGAAAAGACCATCTGCCTCTTTGTCTCGCAAGAGATCAGTATATATCTATCTCTAATAACAAGACCATTATTTTTTTTTAAATTGTCTTAAAGTTAAGTAATCATTTCTTAGCCTTTGCTTCTTTGGTTGATTTCCTCTCAGCAGCCCGAGCTAACTGTTTTGCTGGCTTCAAGTTGCCATTCTTCCAAAACCTCCGGTTTCTTAAAAACTTGGGGTCCATACCAAGGGTAGATTCGTGCCTAACCTACTTCGGCTTTTTGATTTCAATACGATGAACTTTGCCCGGGGTTGGATATGTGCCCGGTTGGCGATAAATTTGCCACCTATTACATTTGTGCGATTTAGTGACTTTGGCTAGTCTTGGTTACTCTGGTTGTGTCTTTGCCTATCTCTTCGGCGACATGGGTCTGAAGATATTTTTTTGAATTTGAACATATGTTGATGTGATTAAGCATATTTTAATAACTTCTCAACTAAGTTTCTCAAATAAGTCACTTTTTTATTTCATTCAAACATAATAAGTTGACTAGAAATCCTCCAATATTGCCAACAATATACGCCTCTACATATTCATATTACCAACTGTTGTAATAATCCACATATTAAGTTGGCATGGACGCAAAAGCGAACAGTTATAATATTGACATAGGTTTTCATATATTCGAAAAGAGACTATTGGTATGCGGAAAAGTGAGCTTTTTACTTAAATACTTTCAAACAAGGCAATAAGTGTTTGTTTAACTATTTCTTAGTAAAACACTTGTACTCATCCACTATATATTTAAAGTTGATGAGTACCAGTGTTTTAAGTGAAAAATGTCTATACTATGGAATTCCACCAAGAGCCGACGATAGCAAGTATAAATTCTGTTTGTTTAACATTTTAAACATTATAAAAAAAACTACGGTAATAAAAATCGACTTCAAAACTAAAAAGTGAAAAATAATAAAGATTAAATATTAATTATATACCTACTACCTATTATTAACATGTTCTATTTACTATTAAGTTTCAAGTCGGTGCCAAGCCAATTTAAAACTTACTTATAATATTATTAATAATTTAAGGCTTCGCCCATATCTCCGATAGGCAGAGGCACAACCAGGGCACACACAGCTAGCCGAATACACTGAGTCCCACAATGTGATAGGTGGCAAGCCTATCGCCATCCGGGTACATATCTTATCCCGAGCAACATTTATAATTATACTAGCTGCCCGCCCTCGCTTCGCTTCGGTTCGGTAAGCGCGCATGTCTTTGCTACGCTTGAACGATATTTAAATTTGCGCCCGGAGATTTTAACTTTTTGACTAACAATTAGTTTAAATTAACAACTAATAAGTTATCCTTAGTTGATATTTTTTTCTGATAGTGTAAAAGGAAATTTTGATCTAAATTACACGCATAACGTATCTAACAGATTTATTTGATTAAGGGTTAATACTGTATTGTTAAAAATATGTTCTAAACTAACCCTTCATTTTACTGTTTAAAGTAAACGCAAAAAACGGTTATTGTGGGTTATTATTTAAAGATAGACATATACCACCGCTTACTTTTTTTGAGATCTATCGAAGAGGAAAAATCTCACCATACATTGTTTTGTTAAACTCAAAATGTTTTGGCACCGTTTTCGAGGAAAGCTCTCGATTGGCTTATTTTTTGCTGACATATTGAACTAATATCGTTGGTTTGTACAAACATAAATAATTTAAAATACACTAAAACTTCCTCAAGAATTGTTCTATCTATTGTTGGAAACCGAATGAAAATCCATTTAGTACTTTTCGAGTAAATCGCGAACAGACAGACGCGGCGGGGGACTTTGTTTTATAATATGTATTGATGACTACAAAGTACGAGAAACCGCGTGCTAAAGTTTGTATGTGATATGGATTATGTAACCTAAAATACGATAAAAGTTTAAAAGCTCTCCGATCGTTTCGTTCCGATTTAAATCTTACACAGTTTAAACAAAATTGAAACGTTTGAAACGAAATTTCAGTGTATTCAAGTGCTTCAAAAGCTCTAGGACTGCTGCTGTGAAATTATTTTGTGTTGCACTAGTGAATGTTGCACTTTGTTTCATATTATAGTAAGCTACATATAAGCTATTAGGATATGACGACCTCATTGCTTAGAAGTGGAACAATTTGGTTTTATCTCAAAATCTTAAAAAAATTGCATTTTTACTGTGTTTAAATTGTATTACTCGTTTATACTAGTATTTATACTATTCGCACTTGAATTATCTTACAAGTTTATATACTAGTACTTATTTTTTTTTTGCAGTTTTACTGGAGTTAAGTTATATTACTAGTTTATACAAGTACTAATACTTTTTGCAGTTTATTGCGCTTGCCTTTTGTTACTAATTTAAGTAACAGTATTGCACTTCTTGCAATTTTACTGCCACTAGGATACTATACTAGTAATTTTTACTAAGTACTAGTAGTAAACTTTTTGCTTTTCACTGCGCTTGAATTATTTTACTAGTTTAAATACTGATACTTATACTTTTTGCAGTTTTACTGTCATTAAATTATAGTGCCAGTTTATACAAGAACTTACACTATTTACAATTTATTGCACTTGAATTAAGGTACTAGTTTAAATACTTGTACTATTTTTTGCAGTATTTCTGTAATTAAATTACATCACCAGTTTATAGCAGTATCTACTTATAAGTTTTGCAGTTTACTATGCAATATGGTACTAGTTTAAATACTAGTACTTATCCTTTTGCAGCTTACGACGCTCGAATTCATAAAAAAAGCTCATCTCCAGCAACAGGGATGTCTACCAGCTGGCCCGTAAAACAGAAAAACAGAAACAAACATGTAAATACACGATTTGTTGACTATGAAATTGAAATACTTTAAAAATGTTACTAATAAATAATAGTACTTATACTTTGTGCAGTTTTACTGCCATTAAGACATTAGATTGACAATTTTAACTAGTACTTAAACTTTTTGCAATTTTACTATGATTTATTTATATTACTAGGTTATACCAATGCTTATATACTATTTACAGTTTACTGCACTTGAAATATGTTACTGCTTTAAATACTCGTAGTACTTATTCTTTTTGCAGTTTTAATGTGATTAAATTATAATACTGGTTCATAGTAGGATTTTTATGGCAATAGACAGCAAACAAGCATGTGAATCCCCTAATGGTAAGAGATAACTGCAGCCTATATAAATTATAATAAATATTGTAGATGCGTCGCTTTCAAGTGACCGGAGTGTTCGGCCAATTGTGCAAGTCTGCCGGCTGCCGTATCCTCCGGACCGGAATCATGACATTGCCATTGTGGTGGCAGGAATAGGTAAAGCGGCGGATCCCCCCTGGGAAGTTGCTGCATGGCACTCTTGCATAAGTAGCCTCTTACTAGCTTTAAGGTTGGACAGTAGGTAATATACTCTTTACAAAGCACACGGGATAAACTACTATTTATTGTTTTTACAGTTTTACTGGGTAGGTTAGTGTGCTAGTTTGTACTAGTAATTATACTTTTTGCAGTTTCACTACGCTTAAATTGAATTTTTATTTATACTAGTACCTAGGCAATTTTTTTGTAGTTTTAGTCTGCTTCAATTGTACTATTAGTATAGCGTGTAAGTACGTGAAGCGTTTATATGGGCGTGAAGATACTAATACTTTATTTTTGCAGTTTTACTGTGATTAAATTATATAACTTTAAAAAAAATACACATACTATTCATTGGAGAAGTATGTGTAGGAAAACATATTGAGCTGGTTTAAAAATAACAGTGGTTATCTAGTTACCAAATAAAAGTAACATTATCTCTTGCCGCAAATGGGTTTGTAAAATGGGCTGTAAATAGATTCAATTTCCGTATCCTGCTTGACTATTTATTTATAAATTAGAAGGTATAGTAAACATTTTATGTTATAAGTGAATATGTAGACCCCTTGTAGATTGTTTAAGACCCCTTATGGTAAAATCTACTATCGCTAATATATTTGTCGCTTAGTTATGACTGGGATCACAAGCAAGTATGCAGTCTACTGGCTATATTGGAGAATATATTATAGCCACTAGACTTAATAGCTCGGAACAAGATAACATCCCGCACTAATGTAATGGCGGCAAGTTTATGGTGCAAATCTGAGGGAGCTGCTAATGAGAGTATATCATCTATAAAAGCTATGGTTTAGATATATTATATTATGCCATTGCGTAGTTTGTTTTTTGTTATAAGTCAAAGGTTAAGTTTATAGTATTGTAGAAGTTTTTGTTATAAGTTAGACTGCTCGGCCATTTTTAGCCCCCGACTGAAAAAGAGGAGTGTTAAAAGTTTAACGCGTGTGTACGTGTGCTTGTGTACGTCTGTCGCAAATTAACTTTTTAACGGATGGAACGATTTCGATATGGATTATTTTAAAATCTAATGTAATCGAGATGGTTCCAATACATTTTTTCGTGGTTTTTGAACAATTACAATGGCATATTATCGATACTTTAAAAATTTATGTGAATATTTGATATACCAAATAAAATTCGGAATCATTTTATCTATTAATGAAAACCGCAATTTCCTGTTACCAATTTATTAGTTTTTGAAAATATTCCGATAACAATCTACATGTGGTTTTGTTTCGTAAAATGTAGCGATAAATTATTATTATTGCGACCGAGTCAAGTGTTCCATAAACTGTTTATTGTTTTGTTTTCACCAAATTTCACCAAACAATAACCACTTGAGCTCATTTAAATTTGTTAATTAATCCCCACAATTGAGGCATCACCAGGCCACTTCAAAACGAATTGAATTGTGTTTCCACAAAATTTGCCATTGCCCCAATATTTGTTTAATCTAATTGAGGAGATTTAACATTTTGGTGTCCCTAATTTAGGGTTGTCAAGCACATTTTTATGGTACATGACAATGAAGAAGCACATGGCTTTCCAAATGGTAAGAGATAATCGTGTCGTAGCCTATAGACAACATAAATGTTACAGGCGCATCGCTGTCCTGAGGCCAGGATGGAAGTCTTGATTTGCAAGTTTTCCATCTAACCACCCTTAAAACCGTAACATGATAGAGCCATTATTGCGATAAGCATAGGTAAGACGATGGATCCATACCCGGTCATGTTGCTGTACAGCACTATACAACCACCAAATAGGTATCCATGGACTAACACAAATTGATCTAACGTAAAAGTACGCAAATAAGATTATGCTTGTATTAATTATTGTTGCTAGTGAAGGATATTAGGATAGGATTAGGATTATTTATTAGGATATTTACTATACTAAGAAATGCAGAAATAGATACCGGAATAAATGTAATAAACTAATAAATAACCAAATTCGGGAACACAAACATCATTAATTAAAAGTGACATTGAAATAATATACACAATTTAACAAAAGTAATTTAAAACACATATCTCACAACCCTGCCACCCCTACATAACCATGTGGCAGCCCTACGTAAGTGACATTAAATATACGTAAGGGTTGTGGTAAGGCGGAATTTTGAATGGCAGGTAATTATCTTGAGAGTTTTCTAACAATGTGGAAATCCTGCATAAGATCTGCTTCTGATTTGAAATAGGACACGTTATAATTACTTTCGGTAATGTATCTATGTACAGCATACTTACATAATATTGCCAGTGATTTTCCATAACAATAAAAATACAGACAAATACATAACTTCACGCCAACTCCTTCACGGGTTTTGCAGATAGTATTAAATGCTAAATCTCACGATCCTGGCAGACCTGTCTGGCTTCCTACACATACATTAACCATTTCATACAAACACGCGGGTTTCGGAGAGAATATGAAATATGAATATTAATATTGGTTTTTCTACTGTTTTTTCACGTACACGTGGTACAGCCCGTAACTTATCTGACACATCCAAGCTTACTCATATAAGAGACTTCAAATCCCAGTATCATGAAGTGCATTTTTCTTCAGAATAAAAAAAGTAAATTCGTATTGAAATGTAAAGTCGTAATTATCCAATTACTAAGTTGGATTTTATATCAATAAAAAAATATGTGCACACGCAAATTAGCAGATAATAGTAAGGAAATTAAAAAAAATTACAAAATTTTAGATCTTTAAAAAGGACAGAAAACTTGCAAAAAAATCAATATCAATTTCCAGGTCGCGATTCGATCATCCCTTTTTAAACGAGTTCAAAAAAACGAGGAGGTTATCAAAACCGGTAGATTTTTTTATGTATGAACACCGATTTCTCCGAGGTTTGTGAACGGATTTACGTATTTTTTTTAATCTGAAATAGTTTTGAATTGGTCCCATAAAATTTTGATTCAGGTAGGCCCATTTGTTTTTATTTTATAAGCATTTTTTACCTATTTTCACCTATCCCGATGCTATTTTTATTAAATTTACTCATATCAGGAATAAACTAAAAAGTGTTAAATATAAATAACTACGTTAATAAAAGCGACTTCAAAACCAAAACGTAGAAAATAATAAAAAGATTTAATATTAATCTTATACTACCTATTACTTCTTCTTTACTATAAGGTTTAAAATCGGTGACAATCCAATTTATTACTTATAATATATTTATTACACTTGGCTTGGCACAGACTTTAAACCCACGAGTATTTGTTTTATTTTTACTTTTTAGTTTTGAAGTCGGTTTTAATTAATGTTGTATATTTTATTCATCAAAAATAACCATCAAAATCAGTTTGTTATTGGACTCGCGTAACAAACACAAAAACAAAAAAGATACCTACAGTCGTATTGATAACTTCCTCTTCTTGATATCGATGGTAAAGTCGTAAAAGATACAAAAAACGTGAATAGGTTAAGTTAAAAAGTAAAGTATTTTTTATCTCATACTAGCCAACATTAGCAGTTTACATATCGCTTGACATTTACAGCTACTAACCGTTTGTATGGACTAAAACATTGTTTTTCCCATTTTACCTGCAATTTTCTCTGTTTTTTAACTTAAACGTGATTTGTATCTCTACGAATAAAAATCAACAACTTTATTAAAACTAGTTGAGTACTTTTCTTTGATACCCACTAGGTCAAAGAACAAGATTTTTCAAAAATATATATAGTTGCCTATACATTTTAGAATATCTTCTTATATATAACATTCCCCATGTCACAATGCTTAACTAAC
>NJDD01001778.1:0-13377 GCA_002245505.1 Calephelis nemesis | reverse complement strand
TTTGTATCTCTACGAATAAAAAGCAACAACTTTATCAAAACTGTTTGAGTACTTTTATATGATACCTACTTGGTCAAAAAACAAGAGTGTTTAAAAAATATCAATGTTTGGAGTTCTAGTTTTATATTACATATATATATTATGTTTACATATTTTAGAATATCTTCTAACATATAAAATTCTCGCGTAGCGCCGCGTCTGTGCGTGTTTGAACTCCCCCGAAACGGCTTGACCGATTCTCATGAAATTTTGTGAGCGTATTGAGACCTACGTCTGAGAATTGGCTAACATCTATTTTTTATAATCCTAAGTGATGATGATTTAATACAATCACATTAAAAATATTGCAGAACAACGTCTGCCAGATCAGTTAGTAGGTATATAAAAACAACTTATGTTTTCGATGTCTAATAACAAAATTAGTAAAGTTATGAGAAAAGTTTTAGCCATTTACAAATTTATCTCCCCTAGGAATACTGTCAGCATGTTTCAAAACAAGATTATGAACTGTTGTGAAGCTCGTATGACTTTTATTTAATTATTCTAAGTAATTTTATTATATGCACCTGCTACGTATTATGATTATATTTTTAAGCTATTGCATAGCTTCTATCGCGGGACTTGAGCGTGGAGACCGAATCCAGAAATTCCGTAACGAAAATAACCTAACACGGATCTCCGACCGGCACAGCGGTAATACTTTTTAGTTTTGACATCTATTGATGAATAGCAGTACTTATAACGATTTTTTAGTTCTTGTCTCTTTAGTTAAGCAACTCGTCTCTAAGTAGCATTGGGTGTATCGGCGTTACTGCGCATGTATAATCCCCCTCTTCGCCTCGCAATCTGGTGACTCATTCCTGCTTTTGCAATAGCTGTACGCGGCAGTTTCCGGGTGCCAAACATATTTTTTTAATACAGAAAGGCAAGCAGACGGTTTTCCTGTTTGTAAACGTATACGTCGACTCTGAACTCTAAAAGTTGGCTGCAGTAGGTTTCTTCTCCACAGTTTAAATAGATTCAAGCGACATGACTTTTGAAGAGTCTTACCTCAAAACTAATTGCTACGCTCAGCGCTATATAAGCGTTCAACCAAAGCTGGTGATTCCGCTTCCATAAACTAAACTTATTTTGTATGTCGTCTTTTTCAAATCAAACTAACACAAAAGAGATCGAGACAATAGACATTGATGGACATTTCAATCAATATTCTCAGAGTGATATATTTAAACATCTGTAGGAATTTCTATAAATTTTAAAGAAAGAAAAAATTTTCATTCCTGACAGGATTTGAACCTGTAACTTTTCGTTTCAAGCCGACGAATGCTTTAACTATTTGAGCTACTGAGGATTCAAGTCCCGTGGTCAAGTTAATTTTTAATTTCTTTCTTTCCCGTTAACCGTCTTTAAAATTGCCCAAGCACAGGGCAAGTGCTAAAATAAAAATATCTGTTGGAATGTCGTGTACAGACAACGTGTGTAATAGCAATAAAAGTGTTTTGTCTCTTTCTATTACTTTGATTAAAGTAAGATAGAGATAGTTTAAAATTAGTTTAATGAGTGCGCAACAAAATTACCAGCAATGCCTTTTTTAGTTTTGGCATGGCCGTAAGCATCTGCCATTAGCTAGGTTTAAGTTTGCAATAAGTTACCCATTTATCAAAATCAGGCTTGAATTATTCAAAATCAGTCATAAATCCTCATATAAAGTCCTGTCAGAGTCTTGGAGAAAGCGGTGGCTTCCTTACTTAAGCTCATTTAGTGACAACAAGGAAATATTCAACAGATTAATTTCTTCCTGAATATTTAACTTGTACACTATGATTGGACATATTTATAGAAAATGTTACCAAAAATTCTCTACTTCAAATATTCTAATAAATATATAATGAATCCCCATTTTGTGTGGTCTTCGCATCATGCCTGAACGGATTGACCGATTTGGTTATTTTTTTGTGTTAGTTATTATAAGGCGAAGGTATTTCTAAAGAAAAACCGGGAAAATTGCAGGGAAAATGGGAAAAAATAATACTTTAATCAGTACAAACTGCTAGTAGCTGTTAAAGTCAAACGATGTGAAGTTCGCCGGGCCAGCTAGTATGTGATATATCCTCTTTAAATGAAATTACATAACTACATAATTAACAATACTCAAACATAAAAATACTTGTACAGCGATCGAGCACAAGGCTTTCCTCATGGTAGGAAACAATCGTGCCCTATAGAAAACATACCTGTTATATACATGTGTGTAATTGTCCTGAGGCCGGGATGTTAGTTATTGTCTACAGGCTACCCTCCCCTAAGGACTGGAATATGTCACTGTCATGGTGGCAGAAATGGTTCATTACCCGGGAAAGTTGCTGGACAACACTCTACAAACATTGGTTTTGTAGGTATCCTTTGTATCAAAACCCATGAATACAGACAATCAATGATCATAGCACAAATGGTGCCTCCTTTGAGAATCGAACCCAAAAGCGCCCGATGGCGTTAGACGTATACGTTATAGCCTCAATTTTTTACGTCATTGGAAGGCAATTAAGCAGACGAATTTTGGTAAAAAATTGACGCCACCTAGTGACACCAAAGGTGGCCATTACCGGCTTCCTTACCCTCCCTCCGAAAAAAGAACACGTCTAATTCAAGCGCTGACGTTATGGCGGCAGGAATAGGTAAGGCGTATGTACCAATTCGTGCGAGTCGCTGCGAAACTCTGTCACTACGGTGCCAGTGATGGTAACCAGCGAGGCGGTCAAACACGAATTGCACCATTTAAATTTCAGTCTCCGGCTAACAAAGAACCCATAACCTTCTTAGTGTTTATAACCAGCGTGTATTATTTATTAGAATCCACCTACTTATACAATATTATATTAAAAGCGTAGCTGTAATAAAATATGGTTTCATCTATTTTCGAAAGTTTATCTAAGGTTTTACATAAACATATTTTAACATAAAGAACATGAACGTGATTTATCGAAATTTTTATGAAAGTGGAATTTTCAATTCAGTTGAAATTTTGGCAAGTATCTGAAGTATTAAAATAGTTTTAAACTAATTTTTAAATCGTTCTTATATTATTATTGGAACGAAGATCCTTATAGCGCATTGTGAAAGGGGGCCAGACGGAAAAAAATTCTCACGAAAAGTTGTAACGACACTTTTTGCTATAGTAAACTATTGTAAGCTGTGAGGTGTGCGCACGTTTCTCTGTTTGTTTCACTCTCTCTCTATCTCTCTCTCTCCCCTATAGAAAGCAAGCTAGATATTTTCATTTCTATTTCGCATTAAACAGTGATGTGTGAACGAGATGGACAGACGAACTTATGAGGGTCGCGGGGTCTCGTTGGATGCAGGCCGCTTCCATCCGGCCGAAGTGGAAGTCAATGGGGGAGGCCTATGTTCAGCAGTGGACGTCCTATGGCTGAAATGATGATGATGATGATGATGATTAAACAGTGTGGTCTCACGACGATTATTTTTGTTGAGTGTATACAGGTTTTTTGTACATAACAAATAATAAAAAATAGTAATGGTAATGAATCCTTACAGTGTTTCTGCACAAGTTCTGGATATTGCTGCTGGAGTTAGGAACTTCCTTCCATCCAGATGTCCCTTGATACCTCTCAACTTTTGCGTTTCGCGTACAGAATAAACTAATTGAAGCGATAGTAATTAATGTTACAGTAAATAATTAGACCTTGAAGAAAAACATACGTAAGTAACTTTATATCCCGAATTTTGAATGGGTTTCCAAGTATGTCCCAAGTAACAGTCGTAAAATAAAGTAAAATTCACTTACATCCAAATTATTTTCATATTTTTATCCCATGTCTTTTGGAAAAGCCTCTGAAAATGTGTCAAGATCTACATAATTTTTAAAGTCCATTCGCTTTGATGCGGTTACTTTTGTAATAACTTCGTATATGTTTTTAGCCAAAGGATGCCGCCGCGGGAAAAAAGTAAGCTGCGGTCAGTGTACAGCCACAGATGAATTTGTCACACAGTCAGACTGAATAGAAATGTAATTGTGAACAGTTATGTTTTGTTGACGTTGGTATGTATACAGAAAACGCTTTCTTGATTATGGCAAGACAACAAAATATCTCAACTCTACGTAACATATTCTTTGTATCTTGTATTTCACGAACATAACTACCCTGAAGAGGTAGGCAGAAGCACAACCAGGGCTCCCACGACTAGCCGAAGTCACTAAGTCCCACAATGTGGTAGGTGGCAAGCCTATGGCAATCCGGGTACATATCCAATCCCGAGTAACATTTTTTTATAAGAAAATTGGAAAACCATATTTCCTTTTAGTTACGCGATCTGAGAATCGAACCCAGGACCTCATGAAGTCATGTTCAACACTTGGACCACTAGGCCACAGAGGCAAGACAATGAAATATCTCAAAATATGCCTAATTTATTATTTACTATTTTTTTATTAATTAAACTATTTTTATATAAAAAAAAACGAACAAGCACACGACCCTCCTATAATTTTAAGTCTTAACCGCAGCCTTTACATACCATATAGATTTCATAGATGTTGAGGGTGCGTCGCTGTCCTTCGGCTGGGGTGTTAAGCTTATTGTGCAAGTCAAGTGCTACCCTTTTCTCCGGACCTGGATATAAAACAGTCATTATGACGACCGGAATAGGTATGGCGCTGGATCCCTACCCAAAAAACTTGCTGCACAGGACTTTACCACCAGTGGTCGTGTTATATAGCGTAAGCGCCGCTGTCTTATGAAAGAGTTTTTAAGGTCTATGACGTAAGTTTTCGGTCTCCCTTACACTCCAAACTGAACATGACGGTGTCATTATGTCTGCAGATATAGATATGAAAGAAAGAAGGGAAATCGTTTATTTCACAAACCCAAACAAAAAGTCTTGTGACGCGTCTATACAATACTAAAAATTACCACTGGATAGGAACACCTGAAGGGATGACCGCGCGAAATAGAGATTGATTTCTATACATATACTAGCTGCTCTGGCGAAGCAACCATCATTTCATTCCAGCCGTTCAGTTTATATGGGAAAAAAAGCCTGATTTCCTTGCAATCGAACGGGATACATATATTAATATCCTATGTCCGTCTCCTATTCTAAGCTGCCTCGCTAATAATTTTCAGTAAAGCCGTTTCAGTAAAGTAAAGTTTCAGCCGTTCTTGAGCTATGAATAGTGTAACTAATACGATGAACATGTTTGGGAATAGAGGTTTCAATCTCCCACTGCAATTTGTAATTTAATTTTTTGTACCTTTTATTTAAGTTAAAATCAGATTGTAGTTAGTATTTTTAATCTAGATTATATTGTAAATAAGACAAGCCGGCTGAGTTTCTTTCGCCGGATCTTCTCAGTGTGAGGCCGCGATTCCGATCCGGTGGTAGTTTGAAAAAATGTCGACGCGCAAAAATACCACTTGTATGGTTCATGTGAATAAAGATTATTCTGATTCTGATTCCTATAATTTAAAAACATACTAGCGGCCCGACCCTGCTTTGCACGGGTATAAAATATACATATAAACCTTCCTCTTCAATCACTTTATCTATTAAAAAAACCGCATCAAATCCGTTGCGTAGTTTTAAAGATTTGACCATACAAAGAGACATAGGGACAGAGGAACGACTTTGTTTTATACTATGTAGTGATAAATATAAAGAATATAGATAGATTAACAGTAGCAGCTAATGGCTTCGACACATCCGGTTGGAGGGTAAGGTATCCGGTAAACTTACTTTTGCTCGAGGCCTTACATCCCGGCCTCAGGTTGGCAAAGCACCATTACCACCTTTAGTGTCTCTAGGCGACGTGAATTTCTTACTATCAGAAAATCCGTCTGCTTGTTTGCCTTCCAATATTATAAAAAAAAATAACCGTCTTTGTTTAACCGAGTTCAAAAAACGAGGAGGTACTCAATTCAGCCGGTACATTTTTGATGTATGTACACCGATTTCTCTGAGGTTTCTGAACCGATTTACGTAATTCTTTTTTCGTTTGATGCGGAATAGTTTCGAATTGGTCGCATAAAAAAATATTCAGGTATGCCAATTAGCATTTATTTCATGAGCATTTTTGACCTATTTTCACCTACAATGATATTTATTTTATTAAATTAAATCACATCACCAATAAACTTAAAAGTAATAAATAAAAATAAATCTTTTAATTAAAACCAACTTCAAACCTAAAAAATAAAAAATAATAAAGTTTTAATATTAACTATTTTTTCACCTATTATTTATATGTGCCATTTAATAATAAGTTTGAACTCGGTGCCGAGCCAATTTAATACTTACTTATAATATAATTATTAGTTTGGCTTATGGCTTGGCGCCGACTTCAAGCCTATTAGTAATTGTCACATAATATACAATTAATATTAAATATTTATTATTTTTACTTTTGAGGTCAGTTTTTATTAACGTAGTTATTTTTATTAATATTGTAGAGACGCGTCACAAGTCTTTTTGTATGGTTTATGTATAATAAACGATTTCCCTTCATTCTTTAATACATATGAAAATACAGATAGATTAACAATAACAGCCAATGACTTCGACACATCCCGACGTAGACAAATTTAAATTTAGAAGCGTTGAAGCTTAACTCATTAATGTCACGAATAAAAAACCCCAAGAGCTGATGCGGAAAAATTTGGCTTCGAATTGTGAAAAATATAGGTGCGAGTCTCGTTTGTCCGGCGAACCGAAAACGTGATCAGAGAAATGTTCCCATTTACATTACAGATTGAATATCGGATTTATTTTTAACTTTTTCTTTTTATAAGAATAAAACTAGCCGTCTTTGTTTAACCGACTTCAAAAAACGAGGAGGTTCTCAATTCAGCCGGTACATTTTTTATGTGTGTACACCGATTTCTCTGAGGTTTCTGAACCGATTTACGTAATTCTTTTTTCGTTTGATGCGGAATAGTTTTGAATTGGTCGCATAAAAAAATATTCAGATATGCCCATTAGCATTTAATTCATGAGCATTTTTTACCTATTTTCAGCTACAATGACATTTATTTTTATTAAATTAAGTCACATCATCAATAAACTAAAAAGTAATAAATAAAAATAAATTCTTTAATTAAAACCAACTTCAAAACTAAAAAATAAAAAAGTTTTAATATTATTTATTTTTTCACCTATTATTTATATGTGCCATTTACTAATAAGTTTGAACTCGGCCGAGCCCGAGCCCATTTAATACTTACATATAATATAATTATTAGTTTGGCTTGGCACCGACTTCAAACCTATTAGTAATTGTCACATAAATAATAGGTAATATAAAATTAATATTAATTATTTATTATTTTTACTTTTGAGGTCAGTTTTTATTAACGTAGTTATTTTTATTAATATTGTAGAGACGCGTCACAAGTCTTTTTGTATGGTTTATGTATAATAAACGATTTCCCTTCATTCTTTAATACATATGAAAATACAGATAGATTAACAATAACAGCCAATGACTTCGACACATCCCGACGTAGACAAATTTAAATTTAGAAGCGTTGAAGCTTAACTCATTAATGTCACGAATAAAAAACCCCAAGAGCTGATGCGGAAAAATTTGGCTTCGAATTGTGAAAAATATAGGTGCGAGTCTCGTTTGTCCGGCGAACCGAAAACGTGATCAGAGAAATGTTCCCATTTACATTACAGATTGAATATCGGATTTATTTTTAACTTTTTCCTTTTATAAGAATAAATCGAACTATCTTTGTTTGGTTGATGTCTGCACACGTACAAATAGATTTGCCAGAAGTTCGTACTTACCAGTTTACTCTTCAATTTTACTTGTGTTTTATGCGACAGTGCGTCTTCTGTACCTATTTAGTACTAATTATTCTGCAGTACCTATAAGAACTGAAACTCTCTACTGAAGTCGGTTATGCCAAAAGCCAATATGCCCAAGTTTTAAAGACATTATTTAAAAGTATTAAAAGCAAGAACTTCTCTTTTTAACCAACTCTATAAAAAGGGAAAGTTTTCGATTTGATTGCATGTTTTATTTTTATTTTTTGTATCATCGTCCAATAGGACGATTTTTAAACAAACCTATTTTAATGGTTCTTTTTTTATTAAAAAAGTTAGGTCACGATTTATATAAATTTTATAATGATCATTGGTTTTGAGTTTTACTTAATAATGTATATTTTTTTGTCTATGGTGACAATATCGTGTTAGTCAAATTAAAAATCTTTTCTAAAATTGTTAAACTCAAAGAGTTTGTTTAAAATGCGTTTTATACTAAACGGAACGTTCGGGAGGAAAAAGATTACCGCTTATCCATCATTACAAAAAATATTGGTTGCAGAATGTGTTTATTGGCAATTAGATAGGAGATAGGTCGACGAATACGCAGCTGTCTGGATTGCTTGAAATCCATCTTTAGAGATATATTATTAACATTGGGCGTTAGAAATAAGTACTATTACTTATTCTAAAAAAGTTTTCAATCCCGAGAGTTCTTTTGAGTTTATTCTACACACGTAGACTATCACACATATTCTTAGATGTCTGCTAAAAGATAGTCAGATACCAGTAACATATGGTGTCAATATGCGACAGCTGTATTTTATCATCCGTAGAGCAGACTGCTTATTATAACAATATCAGAAGTTACAGTGTTGAATAAAACATTTAAAATAATAGAAGTTTTCCATCTGGTAATACAATACATAAAACTCATTACAATAGATGTTTATTCAAGTAAAAGCTCTGATGCATGCCAGATTTTCAGATTGGTGTTTAAAATGTGAGATTAAGCGATTAACGAAAGCTACAATGTCAAATGACTATTATATTGTCCACATAAAACGATTAGAAACATTTGGATTGTTAGATATTCATGAATAGTCAGACTTAATAGTAAGATCCGAGAAAGAGTGGGATTGAAAGAAAGTGTTGGTGTTAAAATGCGAATGGGCATGCTCCGCTGGTTCGGTCATGTGGAAAGAATGACAGATGTAAGATTGACAAAGCAGATAATATACAATGCGAATGTGGATGGATGTAGGTACCCGGGGAGAACAAGGCTGACATTTCAAGATCAGATTAATCGGATATTATCCGAGGGTGGTGTAAAGAGTCTCCGAAACCGGCGTGTTTGTATGAAAAGGGTAATTAATGTGAAGAATGCAAGACAGGTTTGTCAGGATCGTGAGGTCTGGCACTCGATACTATCTGCCTGCCCCGTAAGGGACTTGGCGTGAAGATATATATGTATGTATGTATGTGTGTAATAATGGGTGGATTAGCAGATAGACGATAGATTGGTGTTCCAGTTCAGGATAATTGCGCATTAATAAAAAATAATAAGAAATAGTAAAATACTAGCATCGCGTACTCGTATGCATTAGTAGCAACGCCTTAGCTATTCCAGCACTAGCGTTACTGCTTGCCGTTGTCGTATTCCGTAGTTAAGGATAGGGGGTAGTCATGCACACGTGATCTAAAATATTAACACGCCATTAACATCCCTGGTGTGTAAAGGCGGCAGTTTTTTCTAAACATTAGGATAGCCACTTGCTTGTTTATTATCTTCCGCTTATCAATACTGTTTATTGACGTTCCTTTAAAGGTGACTATACATTTGGTAAACATCTGAAGGAGGAAGGACATGCATTTAACCCAAAAACAAATTTCTCAGCTCTACATTACTGTAATAAAAGAGAGTAGACTAAGTTCACGAGAAGCCTTAGAAGTTAATAAGCAAAAAAGTTACCCACAATTAATAAACAATCATATGGAATACATCCTTCCTACTAAATATTGTTAATAATCAATCTGATAATAATATTAATTTGATAAAAATTTGATATAAAGTAGTATCAATCTAATAATTTGGTCATCTATTTATTTATTTAAACTTTATTGTACACAAATAAAAATTGTGAGTACAAAAGGCGAACTTAATGCTATATGCATTCTCTCCCAGTCAACCTTTGGGCTAACAGAGATCAAGTATGTCGGTACCGAATAACCAAAACAGAATAATACAAATAAATTTGAATTTTAATACACATATATAAAAAAAATCCAGTAATATATAACTACATAGCATATTATATAAATTAAGAATAGAATAATTATAGATACAATGCATAAACATAAATAATATAAATAAAGTAGACAGCAAACAAAACAAGATTTCTGCCCATACATAATTATAAATCAATATAAACATATATTTAATATAATAATATAATAAGGTCTGATGAAACAAGCATGCAATAGTACAGCACTAAATGCAATTTTCAAATAGATATTCATACGTTTTCTTTTTGAATAGTATCTTGTTACTCACCTGCCTAATCGATACAGGAAGCTTATTCCATAATCTGGACGAATTTAAAAGAAAAGAATTAGATATAGAGTTCGAACGATGTAGAGGGATGAAAAGAGTCTGAGATGACGATGAACGCAGACTTAAATTGTGGGTTGCAGATAAAAAGTGAAATTTGGATTTAAGGTATGTTGGATACTTAGGATCAAAGAGGATAGAATATAAAAAGCATAAAATCCTAAGCTTGCGTCGCTGAGAAATAGAGAGCCATTGAAGCTTATTACGATATCAATCTATATATAAACGTGATGCCAAAACTTTGAACCCCTTTTTACGAAAATTGCGCGGACGCAAGAGCATAAAATTTGGCACCCTTTGTCTATGTGTAGGAATAGTTTATGTGTAGGAAAAGTACAGAACGCTAATATTTTTCAATAATAATGCTTATGAAGTACATTAAATCAATAAATAAAACATTACCCACACTACCATGCATTTGACACACACAAACAAATAACATCTTGATTATAACGATAAAAGATCACAGATGGCGCACGAAAAAGTTTGGAAATAAAGTAGTTGGTCTCGAGAAATGAAGATGGCGTTCTTATCAACAACACGTTAAAATTTATTATGGTCGAATTTCGACCATCGGGCGATATGGTTAGATAATTTTCATTTATTTTTTTCTGTTTGGTTCACAGTTCGGACCTTTTACAGCGAATGCGTGTTTTTCAATTTTCTGGTAAAAATAACGTTGCCCGGGATTAGATATGTGCCCAGACAATATTCTTGCCACCTATTACATCGTTGGACTTATCGACTTCGGCTAGTTATGGGTGCATCGACTCCGTTGTCTAACATAGAAAAAAAAATTGTATCTATCGGCTATAAAATTATTACATTTTATTTTTATTTTATTTATTTTTATTTTATGATATTGGAAGGCAAACAAGCAGACGGATTTCCTGATGGTAAGAAATTCACGCCACCTAGAGACACCAAAGGTGGTAATGGTGCGTTGCCAACCTGAGGCCGGGATGTTAGGCCTCGAGCAAAAGTAAGTTTACCGGCTACCTTACCCTCCGAACCGGAACACGTCATGACGTTATGGCGGCAGGAATAGATAAGGCGGTGGTATCAATCGGGGTGAGTCGCTGCGAAACTCTACCACCTAGTCAAATGTCACTTTGTTGGTGAGGGTAAGCCTATGCTCGCTTTTAACGAGCTGTCTGGCATGAAGGCATATGGTCTATTCTGCAAAGGAGCCCGGACCAACACGGGGAATATAAGTTTAGAAATCAGAAACATAGTTTAGTAGTTTAAGTTCAATTATATGCTGCTATTCACAAAATTATAAATCATACGAAAAACAGTAGGTACTATTGTTTCTTAATTTATAAAATATGAATATCTAGAAATAAAATATCAAATGTTACAATAACCAAATTATGACAATTTATGACAGTTTTTTTAATAAAAAAAGTTGTCGATTCTAATGTTTCTGTGTAGAGTTTGTCATGGTGTTTAGTCATTCTCTTTTTATTAAAAGAAGTTTTTTTTTTGGCTTTGCCTATTCAAATTTGTTGAAGATCTGCTAAATGACTTTTGAGCAATACATAATTAATAGATAATTGGTTTTTTTACTTGTTATTTTAAGCCAGACGGCAAACAAGCACACGGTCTTCTAATGGTAAGAGACCAGTGAAAATCGGTTATTCCACATAGACTATACAAAAAGCACTTGTGAGTGTGACGCATCTTTTTACTACTAAAAACTTATCTACCACCGGATTGGATCGTGGCCTTAAATAGTAATATATAGACATCTTGATGCTGTCCTGTGGCTGGGGTATTCGGCCTATTACGCAAGAATACCGACTTTCCTACCCTCTAGATCGAAACATGACATCTTTTCGCCAAGTCCAATTCCCAAGTTTTCTTCACACTCATTAGTCTTTTTATACAAGCACGCTGGTTTCGGAGACTCTTGACTCGACCCTTTGGACAAATACCCATGAATTTGATCGTGTAATGTCATCCTAGATCTCTGTCCTGGATCCTGGACCTGGATGTAGGTACTCCTACATCCATCCACATTTGAATTGTATGTCTATTTTTACTTTCAAAATAATGTAAATCGCTTTAGATTATACCTTAAGCTGTAAAAATCACATATATATGTGACATATACGAGATTTGCCATCAACGCTTACAATTACCATTCTTCCTTTGCGCCTGCGCATGTAAACATGTTTAAAATAGATCATTTGAACTCTTATACATTTCCTTCCTGTACCATTACATTAATTTAAACAATTGAAGAGATTTTTTAATAAATATTCGCAGCTTTATAATCAGTTATAGCGGAAGAGGGGATAATCGATTCGTTTAGCACTAACACCGCCATTTTAGACTAGTTGGTACAGACTTTTTCTGTACAAGATCTGTGACGACTCAACCGGATTGATACCACCAACTAAAGTTACGTATTTCTGTTGCCATAACATTAGTGCTCACACCGTCATGTTCCAATTTCGGATTTTCCTTCAAATGTTAGTTAGAAATCCTACTACATACATACTTATCTTCACGCCAACTCCCTTACGGGGCAGGCAGAGAGTATCGAGTGCCAGACTTCACGATCCTGACAATCCTACTAATATTACAAATATGAAAGTTTGTCAATTTATTTGTTACTCCGTCATACAAAAACTGCTGAACTGATTTTATGAAATTTGGAATAAACTTGGATTATTTTTTCTTTGGATTAGATTAACACATAGGATAGTTTTTATACCAAAAAAAAGTTCCTGTGGGACCATTAACCACGCGGGTAATTTGGTTATTTGGTAATTTGGTTTGGTGGGTAGTTTGGTTAAGCTATTTGGTTATAAAGAGGTGTGAAAGTTTGCAAATGTATTGTACGCTAAAGAAGTCGGGGGTTAACGGCTGGTATAAAATTAAGATGGTTGCTATAAATGGCTATATCCCTAATTATACCTTAAATGTATCTTCACGCCCATATCCCCGAAGAGGTAGGCAGAGGCACAACCAGG
>NJDD01001777.1:107302-120848 GCA_002245505.1 Calephelis nemesis | reverse complement strand
CGTTAAAAAAAAAAAAAAAGAGGTATTTCAAGTCGTTTTATTTATTTTAGATAGATAGATAGTTTTTGGGAAGTTCTGCCGATGTAAATACCGTATTTGTCTTACAAAAGAGGGCCATACGTGCAATTTATAACTTCGGCCCAAGACCCAACTAGCAAAATTTGAACTTACAGCTGTCCTAAGAGTAAAAATTTTTACTCTTAGGACATACTTACAAACCGCTAAAAGTATCGATTTAGGCGCATATTATAAGAGAATTCTTACTTATAGCTAGTTATCTTACAATGGTCTTATAATAATTTTGTTTAAGGGAAATTAGACTTAGAGCGCTCTTGCTGGTGGTCTTTTAGGAGCAATTAGACTTACAGCGCTCTTGCGACTACTTTAGGTGTTGCACTCTGGATTTGCCCTTAAATTGCTCTCTGGAATTTCATTATCAGAGTATATATAACAGAATATATATCAAAATATATAGTACAATAATCACAGACGCTGCTGGTATAAAAGAAACGAAGTCATTTTATTAATTATTACTTTTATTGATATTTATAAGTTTCCGTACAGTTTCATGCATTTACTAGATACGAGTTATTATATTTATATATACTAAAACAACTTGCGAAGCACATTTCCTCGAATAATTTGTAAAATGAATTTTATTATTTTCTCTCGCCCACTTTTTAATGTAATTAGTAAATTGGTACCAACATTAATTATTTGCAAAAATTAAAAATAAACGCCATTACAAGATTGTTAGGATCAACTAGTAGTATCTTTTAAGATAAGCTAAAGAGTATAATCTCTTATATCGCACTCCCTCAGTTGACTGTAAAGCCTTTGGTCTTATTGATGACTTGAATAAGGTAATTACTTGCAGCCATTTTATAAATTTAGGGTTCCTTGGCTTCCTTTTAAAAACCTTTGCATACAAATTATATTTTGTGGTAGGTACAATTTTATGTGTGCAAAATACCTAAGCAAACCTATGTACACGTGTAGTTGGGAATATATAATAAGTAGCTCAGTATTATTATTTGCTTTTTGAAATATTTTGATACATCTGAACAAGTATACTCTTAAGTCTAAGAATTCAATGAGCAGTTTTTACTCGCGCTCGTAGCGATCGCGAAACCGCAGTTTTATTTCAAAATTCATGAGAATGGTAATTTGTGCGGTCACAAAACCGTCGCGGTTGAAATCGTCGCCCTCAAACTTGTACAATTCTACCGGCGGGTGACCGGTGCCGCCGGAACCGCAAACAATCGCGGTCGCTGCGGGTGTAAAACGCGTCGTGAAATGTGCTCTTACTTTTTGCATGTAAATCTATATATTGATATGAGCCGCGCGCTCGTAACAGCTGCGTGCGCGGGTAAAAACCGCTATGTGAGTTCTTAGACTGTAGTGGCCGCGTGATTTCGTGCGTTAAAAAATCCTACTCCCTGGCCTATTGTCAACTCTTTTAGAGTGGAGTGACTGGATACCCCTGGTCGTGTCACGATGATAATGGTTGTGTTGAATGTTTTTAAGCAAGAAAAAAATGAGGTTGTTCAAGGAGAGGAAGTGGCCCTGGACTATAACACACTTTATCCTTTCATAGTAATGTTTTCACTTTGGTTACATTCCAAGGTACAACACCAATAAACCTAAAATGCCATTTTATTTTATAGTGGTTCAAAGCAATGTAAAATAATTACATTAATTATGAATTCGGTTCAGGTTCATTTTCAGAGATGCTTTTTTTGGTTCTGTACGGAACCATCAAATAATTTACAGGCTAAACCATTATTTTCTGGCGTACGAGTTTCTTTATTGAGTCTGCATATTTGTTGAACTTTTTTCCTGTACGCTTTACGTCTCTTAATATTTTCTACTTGCCAAATTCCACCTTATCTATTGCAAATGTTTTAGTAATTATTATCTTAGCACGTAATTGAAGACATTCTTAATAAGGAATCTATAAGTCTTTTATAAGACAAGGAAATCTAATAAGGCTCTACTATTTATGCTTCTACTCTTACATTTGACTTGGAAGATACTGCTCACACTTACAACCTCTTAGCTTTATAGCAGTTGTATGCAAAAGTTTATCAAGGTTACAAATCTGACAAAATTCTTACTACAGACTTTAATAAGAATGAACACACTACTAAGATGCTTTTTTAAGTGCTAATAATTAAACACAAGGGCAATTATTGTTCTTGGTAAATGCAGTTGTAAGATAACTGTCTTATAAATGACTTACAACAGTTCCTTATACGTCTCTATAAGAACGTGTATTGAGAGTTATTGTCTTTTTAGTATAAATTACCTTGAATCATGCTTTTTAAGATGTAATGTCATAGTCAAGACACATATAGGTCTATAATAAGACTTTAGTTCTTAAATAAGCATATTCCTAAGAGAAAATTGCTAGTTGGGGAGTTTCCCTTAAAGAAAAACTCAAAGAAATTATTATTCTAACTGTTACTTCCCAGTACATCTTTAATACATGTTCAAAAGAATTTACATTCATTTGAAAGAAACTGTGATATACATAATGTAAATACGAGGAATAAAAACAATCTTTCTGTACATGTGGCCCGTCTCCACAGAGTTAGTCATTCTTTTATGGGCCAATGTATACGCTTTTACAATAAACTTCCCGTTTTTATAAAAAACCTGCCATGAAATAAATTTAAAAAATGTTTAAAAGTGAAATTGTATAAAAATGGTTATTATACCGTTCCTGAATATCTGTCGGATAAGAGTGCTTGGGATTAATAGCTTCTCATACCAATTTCTTACTAGTAATGATTTGTCATGTAATACTAGATAATAAATTTGTATAGAATAAGCAAAAAAAAGACAGCCCGCTGAGTTTCTTGCTGGATCTTCTCAGTGTGTGGCCCTGTTCCGATCCGGTGGTAGTTTTAGGATTATATAGACTCGTCACAAATGCCTCTTGTAAGGTGAATGTAAATATATTTTTTTCTATTCCATTCTTTGAGTACTAATAGGCAAAACTGATACATCGCTGAACATGATGAGGTCACGACGGTGATGGTATAGACAAAGTCTTAACTGTGACATGAAGGTGCTATGACGGAGAGATGTCGCGGCTGTCGTGACTGTTACATGAAATGGACACTCTCACAACTGTGCGTGTGGTGAAGGTGAAGACGACTTTGTGGTTGTGTTACCCTGGGATTCCATTGAAAGATCCTGACTTAGAAGCTGGACTGGTGATGGGACTACATCGGAAGTGGAAACAACGGAGCAACCGATTTAAGTACAAAAAATGTGTACGTCTACATGTTGAAAATATAAATTTCAAAGCCGGTTGAAAAACAACTGTCAAATCGCGACATGGCGATGGAGTGGTCGGAGTCTGTCTTTGAAGTTTTACTGACCTTAAATTATTCCGGTTGATTTTGATTGGCTTAATAAGTATTAAACGAAAATCAGTACTAGTCAGTATTTTCACGCCCGTGTCTCTGAAGAGGTAGGCGAGCACCTAACATAGAAAAATCACAACGTGTTAGGTGGCTAAGTTAGGCAAGAAACGTTGATTTTATTTGAAAATTGAAAAAACAATTTATTCTTGAGGTCTGGCCAGGGAATTAAATCCGAAACCTGCGAAAGTTATGTCCAACATCGGACCACTAGACAACAGAAGCGATAAGGGAAAAAACAAGAAAAATAATAGACAATGAAAAAGGAAAATAAAATGCGTCAAACGTCATTTCTTGAGGTCCCAAGGCTTTTTCCAGGGTAACAAAAAATAAGGAAAATGTGGAATTTACAATTTTATAAGTCCCACAATGTGCACACCGGGCACATTGTGGGACTTAGTTATGCTCCTGCCTACCTCTTCAGTAAATGGGCATAGAGATACAAAAATAATAATTGTACTAGAACTTTTGGGTACCGTATGTAAAAAAAAATCTCATTTACTAGTCAGGCTTTCCTCACCACTTAAGAAGTGGATATTATTTGCAGTTAGATACCGAGCCTTAAATGGAAAAATAAATAGATGTCAGAATGGTGATTATTTTCTTACCCCCTCTACCCTGTGATAGATGGACGGCCTGTTATGTGGCAAAAGGAAGTAGTTTTGGGCACTCGGGTTTTTTGTTTTATGAACTACTTTTTTTAGTCGAATTATTAAAAGAGTGGGAGACTTATTGCATGCCCAAACTAACTGCAGCAAAAGAAGATGCTGCATTTCATTACCACATCAAGTAGCTTTTAGGTTACAATTTTATTAACATATTAATTAAAGCAGTGACGGTTGATGTAAAATGATGTTGGAAACGTAAGCTATCTATTGGTTGCTCGTGAGATGTTAGTGCGACCCGAGCTACTGACCTATAATGGTATATTACCGTTAACTTGGTATAGTTATTCAAATCACGGAATTTTAAGTAGGTTATATCCTTACTGCTTAAGCAGAGAGTTCCAGCTCTTAGCCCTTCCAATAAAAGTGGTAAATACGTAATTATTCTGTTGGTTTTTGTGTGGACTGCAGAGGATGTAAATATTTATCTGGTTGATGTGACATTTCATTGGTGTTCCATGACACCTGAGGACTTGTTGCAGAATACGGTCGTTCGTAAATCAATGTAAAATATTGAAAATAAATAAACACGTCAGTAACTCATTGGAAACCAATTAACGGTTGGATAAAGAAGCCGTACGGTCAATGCAACTAACAAAGCCTAAGCTATGGCTTATCCGGGGAAGGAACAGAATTAAATGGGAAATTAAAAATGGTTTGTATCGAGATGGGTCGATGCCCCATTGGCCTACTTACTCCCGACAGCCCCGGGACCAAGAGACCCGCTTCTGTTTGTTTCTGCTTGTGTTTTATAAATTTAACGATATTATTTCTTGATAGGATATGAAGTGAATTATCTCAGTACACTTACTGAAATATCTACAGTTCGTACACCCGGATTTATCCATGTTTTAATGTTTTTGTAGTTATAAAAGACAAGTTTTGTTGTGGAATAAGTACACGTTACAAAAAAAGTAATGAGCTTTCAACAAAAATGTGGGCACATCACTCAGAAACCAGTCTGATATTAATAAATTGTGTGTGGGACCACCTCAGAAACATGAACCTTGCCAAACAAAAGTCGAATCGATGGAATAAGTTCAAAATGAAGACACATTGTGTGTTTATTAAGCAAAGAGCGTAATAGTAGGTACATAAACAACAATAACCGACAAACAAATTTAAATTGACCTGAATATTGTAAGGCATGACCTGCATACGTTTTGCTGTTCAGTTTTCTGGGCCGAGTCCAACCGAGTGATTTATATACCGCGAAAATAACTATTTAACGACAATGTGGCGAACAAGATAAGAAAAAACTTGTAGGACATGATCCTTCCTGGGGGGTTACCATAAGCTCTTTAAACAGTACTATTTCAACAATACTAATTGTCAGTCGAGAAAGACAACCTTATAACGTATACCATAAAGTTGCTTATAAAGGCAGACATTTAGCAAGATGGAAATAATACTGCTATAAGCGTTCATGGTAGGGCCCCTGATGATATATTCTGCTCAGAGGACTTGGATCAACACTAAGGCCTTAGCCTTCCTTCTATTAATTCGAAATAAAACAATATTTTCTTATGCCCGGTTCCTATATTCAAAAAATGAGTCGTTTTGATTACGGATGGTAGTATTTTGTACGCTTAGTAAGATTACTAACAACGGTTGCTCGTTTCCGGCTATTGATTCTAAACATTTTTGAAAATATTGGTAACGTTCCGTTACTTTTGAACAAACTACGAAAGGTTTAGCTGACGGATTACGATTCGTTGATTATAGGAACCGGGCATAAATCTTGCATAAAGCAAAATTAACATATTTTTGAAAAACATATTTTCTGTTTAAACCATTTCCTACTCGTAATTGTAATGAAAAAGTAAAAATTATTAAATGTTTTGTCTGTCCAGTAACCAGTATATTTTTACAGCCACCAGCGAAGCGAAGAAGCGAACAAGGTTGACATTCCACAATCAAACCGACCGGATATTATTCGAAGGTGGTGTCAAGAGTTTCCGAAACCGGCGTGTTTGTATGAAACAGGTCTGCCAGGATCGTAAGATTTGGCACACGTCAAATTTGGCATTGACAAATAGTCTCTTTATTTAGGGAGAACTATATTATTTTAAAGTTTAGGTTTATTGTCGTAAAGCCTGTTTAAAATTGACTGTAAACTCAAAAGATCCGGCTTATAAATTTTGTATATACCACCTTGTCGGTTGGTTAAATTACGTGTCTTACTTCACCGTCTAACCGCGAGGATCGGTTTCGGTTCCCGCCGAGGACAGACATTTGTGTCATGAAAACAAATGTCTGTATTTTCGTGATTACTTGCTTATAAAACTTATACTTACTAACAACTGTTTAAGTATTTCTATTTATCGTTGCCAAACACCCATAATACATTCATATTATTTGCTATTTGTTACATTGATTTGTGTAATTTGTTCATGTTGATTTGTGTAATTGGATTTTTGTATTTCAAGTTTCAAGTTATGAAAGTTAATTGGACAATTTATATTTTAAACAGAGAGCTTAACGTCTGTAGCTCATTTCTAAACAGCACAACTTTTGACCTGAAAACATTTACGGGACACGCTGTAAAGTATAACCTATCAAAACTGAGCGTATATAAATTAGACCAAACAAGAGTGGTATTTATGCATGAAGACTCTTCAACAAATACAGCTTCGACATTGAGACCACTACTGACTACATAATTCATCCTCAACGCCGACAGTAAACTCTGCTATTATTTATATATATATACCAAAATATTGATATATAACTTTATAGATGATAAACTTGTTAATAACGATTTTTTTAACACAACTGCTTGGTTTCGTACCAGGATTATCATCAGATACAATAATAACACTTTTTATTTTTTTTAAATACTAAAAAAGCAAAGAGGACCATATAGCAACTTCTACGGCATACGCCATGTGGCTATGATAGTATGAAACAGAGACGAAAACCAACGACCTAGTGTTGTTTCGTGAAAGACGTTTCAGGAATGCTACACAACAATACTAATTTACGAGAATGCACGAAAAGATAATTGCAGACATGTTCGGCGAAAGACTAACATATGATAGGTATGATATGAGAGGAATTGATGTGAAATGATATGGTACGCCTGATCTGAGTAGAATTAAAATAAATATCTTCACGCCTATATCCCCGAAGAGGTTTGCAGAGGCACAACCAAGGCACCCACGACAAGCCGAAGACACTAGGTCCAAAATGTGATAGGTGGCAAGTCTGTCGCCAACTGGGCACATATCCAATCACGGGCAGCAATTTTTTATTAGAAAATTAAAAATACCACATTTTCTTTTTGTTGCCTGATCCGGGATTTGAACCCGGGACCTCATGAAGTCAAATCTAACACTTGGACCTCTAGACCACAGAGGCGACAAAGTGAGTAGAATTAAAAACAAGTAGGTAGGTACCAATAGTTATTAAGACATCGCATGATAAGGTTTCAATGCAAGCAATGAAAAAAATAGGTGTGGATATATATACACGTTATCATCTTATATATAAGCAAACTATTATAAAACTAAGGACAACTAACTAGTTACCTATCGAATTAAATTAGAAAAAAAACGTTTATTTGTTAATTCTTCCAGCGCCTAATTAATGTGAACAAGCAACATGTCATGCGAAATATGAATCGAGCGTTAGCCGCGGTTGTGGTTTCTGAAAATATAGACGATTTAACAATTAAAATAAAATGGATAGGTAGAAAATATTAAAGGATTTGATCGCAAGAGCCCGGTGTTGTTTACTATTGAATCTGAGAAGTCTGAAGTCTAAAACGATAAGTAAATTTATGATTGACAGAACCCAAAGCTATGCATTCATATACTCAACTCACGCAACTGTTAATTGATAGTAAACAGATATCTCAATTTATTATTTTATGAAGAAACTAAAAATCTTTTAAATCAAAATATGATTTACTCAGGCCGAATATTTTATTTAATTTCAAACCAAAAATAGAAAAATATAGATCAGTGATGCAAGTCCAACGAGGCCGTCGCATTGCGCGTACGGGCGGCGCGCGCCCGGCGCCCCTCGCCCCTCTATCTGGGTTCGTTCAACCTGCACTCTGCAAAACATACGAAATAACTACATAAGCTCGCTACATGAAAATTTCATTTACAACTGTGCCCTGTTTACACCGGGTACATATTTAATTTAATACGCGGGGATTTTTTAAATTTACATAAGTATTTTTATGGTTGGTCTTCTATTTTAGGTTTAAAAAACTAAGTCCTTAAAGTAGCGACACATCTGTCTGTTTGTCAGTCCTTCAATCTGACAATGCCACAGCCAATTTGTTCCCAAACTATGAAGACTAGGCAATTGAAACTTAGGAGGTAGAAGTATCGTGCGAACTGTTTTATAATTTTATCTGTGGCGAACGTTTAAAAATAAATTAATGACATTCACTTAACTTCCGCATAGCTGCAAAATTTCTTTGACAGGTCAATATTCGACCTTTGGTGATGCCGACATCAAGGTGCCGCGTGCTATCAAACTGCCAATGGTCAAAATTCTTTTAACGAATATTTTTATTCGCTGTGTATATTTATGGTACTGTTTGTAATAATGTTTATAAGTTAAATTTTCAATTTTTTATACATATACTTTTTTCATTTTTCAGAGTTCCTAAGCGTATACCCTAATTCCTATACTCCCTTGAAACGATATTAAGTCGTAGGTAATTGAAAGATGCAAAAGTCTCGCAAACTTAGTCTTGTTATTGTTCAAATCTTGCAATGTCAGTCTTGGTCTTTGCGTTGCTGATACGAAAATGCAAAAATAATAATAAAATAATACCAAGACTGCAAGACTACAATTAATTTTGCGACAACACCACTTGTAAAGGCCAAACCCGATATTGGACGTCACTGTCTTTATCCACACCTACCATATTAATTACGAGTATATTGCTAAAGTTATTTTTGATGGAAAGTCCCCACCAGTGTTCTGGTTGATATGACGCATTTTATCTTTTCTTTGTTAGCACAAGGCTCCCCTGATAGTAAGAGGCAATAGACATATTTTAGAAATATGTAAATTCGTTAGGAATCATCAAAACATGTTCACAAAAAGAGAAGAAGTAAAACACATCGATATAAAAACAGAATAAATTTACCATCACCACAACTAAAAATCCATTATTTAAACACCTACGTAATGTCCATGAAAAAAATATATAACCATAAGTGAATTGCCCGAAACAATAACAATTGAAACCAAAACTAGAATAGACTTATATAGAATAAATAGACTTGGTGGAATCCCATTGTATACAGACATTTTTTTTGTAGCTAACACTTGTACTTATCGACTGTATACTTTATTTAACACTTTCTGTTACTTTCGACACAACCGGTTTTACTTTTTACAGCATCTTCAGGGCTTTGAAACTAAAGATTAAAGAAAAGAGTATTTTTTAAAGTGAAAAAAAAGTGTTAATAAAGTATATTGTAGATAAGTACGAGTGTTAACTACAAAAAAACGTGTGTAAACCAAAACTAAATTATTTGTAATAAACTAAATCAATTTTTATACCCTAAATGCTATTTTTTAAATTGGACTGAAATTACAAAATCTATGAAAACCATAACAAAAATCGCTTCCACCCTTTTACTTTCTAATACCCGACATGACAGGGTCGACGATGCTCCAACGATGTAACTTATCATCCAATTACTTCCGTTGTGGATTGCAAATAAATATAAGAAAAGTTACACCCGTGGGCGACAGGCACCAAAGATGTGCGTGTGTGTGATATGAGTCGCTGTCCTGAGACCAGCATGGAATACCTATTGTGTTCTTCTACCGGTTACCCTAGCCTCAGGACCGCAAAGGAATAAGCAAGTCGGTGGATCCCTACCCGTGGAAGTTGCTGCAGAGCACTCTACCGCCGGTTAACGACATACATTTATGTACCATGCTTGCCTTCTACGGCCTGCCTGGCAGAAAATTATATGATCTTTTTACCAACCACTTTCAACATCATCAGGTTCATAACTAGAAATAAAAAATCTTGTGTCTTAGTATTGATTTGTAAAGCAATGAAGATGATACTGTGAAAAGAGGAACAGACTGGCTAAAGTGTATTGTGGCAAAGTAAAAGTATTACTTTAAAAATCTTTATTCTTCCAGAATCTGACTGGGTGCCAATCACTTCACTAAGTGTAACGTCGCCGTAAAACATAAAAATCTCTAAACCTGAGATTCCAGAGTCTCTCAATCTATATCCAAACTACCTTTCGGAATGTATTTTATATAGGACTAGCTGAACAGGAGAAAATTCGTTCGCTTGGCACACGATAGGTACTCTCAGCCTCTGCCACAGATAAGTAAAATTATAAAAACGTGTTCCACTGTCCCGTTTAAATCATTTCTAACATTTAAAAAAAAGCAGTAGCAGTCGTGGGACTGCCGATAGAAGTGAAAACGGAACTATTAAGTTGAGAGTAATTAAAACTATATGCAAAAATTATATGATTTTTTTATGTTTTATATATTAGTTACATATGATGGGTTAAACAAATCATGAACAAAATATGAATACAAAGTGGTTGAAAAAATAATTAATATACAATTATCTTGTCAGTCAGAAATAGTCGATGTATTAGTGTATACGTGTACTCAGGCTACTGCGCGTGCGCTAGTCTGGCTCTCCATAGCTATAGATATACTATTATCATTAGCATGTCGGTGACGCGAACCGAGGATTTTACCCTCTATCAAAACACTCAACGCGCCTAAAGAAGTTTCCACTTCAAAAATCTACAATGTACATCATTCACTTTTGTGGTTGTACATATAGATATAATATGTATCGTGCTATTTGTTTTGGTTTAATAAGTCTAAGTATTTACTTAATATGGGAAAGAACAATTATAGACTACATCGAGCTATTTTTGAATTCCACTAGAGCAGTTGAGGATAGATGTATATGAAATTGAGTAATCAAAGACTTCAAATGTATTTTTATTGAATATTTACTAAGTATTATTAAACTATTTTAATGTTCTTTATAAAAATGCGATATTTTCGATCACAAAAATAGAAAGAAAGTCAAGTAGACAGACGTAGTTATAACAGCGAAAGCGCGTAGCCCTATCGAGTGCTGGCGCACCGCTCGACACCATGTTATTCTGGATTTACAATACTGTACATAAGTATATTACATTACCGTGATGTAGTTATTCCGCAGCACACCTGGGGGGTTACCATAAGCTCTTAAAACGGTACTATTTCAACAATACTAATTGTCAGTCGAGAAAGACAACCTTATGACGTATACCATAAAGTTGCTTATAAAGGCAGACATTTAGCACGATGGAAATAATACTGCTTTAAGCGTTCATGGTAGGGCCCCTGTGATGTGCACAGTGAAGAGCGTAGGTCATATAACGTAACCCTGAGGGACGCATTGCTTTTTTGATTCTGCATTCAAATGTATTCCATCAACAACGACCTTCATGTTCCGGTCCTCCAAAAAACTAACCAACCTTTTATGGAACTTTGAATTCAAACAGTTCCTAACAATATAGGATTTACAAAAGAGCACTTCAACTTTTTATTTTAAAAGTTTTTTTCCCTATTTTGTGTACAAATCATAGAAATGCATCGTTTCTCGTTGATAGCTATACGTGAAATGAGTTCGACACAATTGCCTAGCTTGTGTTTCCTCGAAATTGGTCCACGTGTTTGATCTCTGAAATACCTCAAAGTAACAAATACAAATAGACTGGTAACCACATCGTTGCGAAGTCGAATAAAACGAGAAAACATTTAGCTTTGTTGAGTACATTGAATAAAACTATACGAGGTATGTAACGTGAATGGAGAACAAAAGATGGCGTTCCGGAAAAATGTGTGTTACTATCTTAAATATATTTAGAGCGTAGGGTACGGGGCGGGCTTAGACAAAGTCACAAAGAGTCGTTTTGACGTAATACGTTTCTTTGAAGTAGCTTCCCTTCCTGTCAGTGCTTTTACGTAATTACTAAAAAGATGCAGTATGAAAATAGATATATTGTGGAGTGAGATTAGAAGATTTAATTCTATGAGCAGGTAAAGTATTACGACGGTACCTAATGTGTGTCAGTGGCAGAAGTCTCACTCGGTTTTTGTAATAAATACCTACAGGCGAGTGGTGCGTCAACACGCGGTGGGGTTACGCGCCTTTGGGGCTCATTTCACCGATCATGTTGAAAACCGATTTTAGTAAAACTAAGTTAAATGTAAACAAATTCAATTTGTTTCGGATCGGTTGTAATCGCATTTTTAAATGTGTGTATGTACTTTTTTAAAAAAATTACAAAATTCTTATCTCATCCTATGAGAATCTACATAACACGTAAATTGTTTAGTAATAAAATATTCGCAATAACCGAAATTTCTCTGACAGTATTTTGCGTTGGCGTGATGGACATTCTTGACAATTGATTAAATTTTTAGTTACTAAAGTTTAAATTTGACAAAAGGCATGTCTTGTTTTTGATTACCAAATTTCGTAAAAACCTTATCCTTAACAGATCAAGTGAAGCTCAATAACAGCACAACATAGTCTGTTATTGTTATTTGCCATATTAAGTGAATACCTACATTGACTTATTAAACCGAAAGAACGTTCATAAATAGCACGCTAACCTATTGGTTACAACGTCAAAGTCCAGTGTGCTGAGTCTGAGTTTCGCACGAATTTACTTTACTACCGCGTTTGCGTTTGAACGATCCAAATGTATGAAATAAATTAAGTAGTTGTTTCGACTGTCCGCTAGAGGCGCTGACAATAACTCCATACATCAAGGTCGTCAAACGTAAACGCGATAGTAAAGTAAATCATTTGAAAAACTGACACTAGGCACACTGATCGCCGAGGAGTATATTTTGCCGTTTCTTCTCGTAACTGTCTAGGTTTGGAAACGGTGTTTATTTACGGTAGATAGGGCTAAACTTGATTACATTTATAAAATGTTAAATAATTAATAATTAAACTGGTTATAAATATAAATATTTGCTTAAAAGTTAAAGTTATATAATTTAATATTTTTTATAAATGTTAAAATATTTGCACACCAAAAATATGGTAGAATTTGTAAATATACTTAAATAATTTGTAACATTTTACTAGCTCACATTTTCCGCAAATAAATAAATTTCATTTCATTTCACACTCACTCACTCACACAAACTTTCTAACAGACACAGCGGTCACTTAGAGGACAGCCACCCGGCGCCCCTGTAGCCCGAGGGATACAGAGCGTATAGAGTGAGTCCGTTCGTTTCTTTCCCTGTCTTTCATCATCTTTCAAGAATTTAAAATAGCACTACACAGATCAGGCATAGTTGATATTTTCTATTGTTGTTGGTAATTCAGTTGATTGATAAACAGCCTATTACGTATAAAGCATAATTCAAAATATTTGCTTACCTAGCTGTTTTTTCTTGTTTTCTTTGGCTTTTAAT
>NJDD01001777.1:82743-106468 GCA_002245505.1 Calephelis nemesis | reverse complement strand
GTACTATACCTAAAAGATAAGTGTTTCAGTTTTTATACTTTTTTTGAAATTACTTTTATAGTGTCAAAAATAGTGATTTGTCGCTTAAGACGTTTACTTTAGAGCGCCGTTGTTCATGTATTTGTAATCATGGAACGGGGGAGCGCGGTGATTGGCTCTTCTGGCTGACTGAGTATGGGGCCTTAATTTGAAAAGTAAGCTTTTAACAAAAGCACATACAGAGAAAAGTTAAAAAGCAAAAAAAGGATTGTCAAATTGGTAAAGGATTGTCGCGATGATGGATAAGTGGCATTATAAATGACGTATTTCTTTATATAGTTTTAAAGAAAGTACAAGATGTTTATATCTTGCAATTTTATTAAAGGTTTTTGGTTTTTTATTCTCACATATTTGATACCTGATAATTACAAAACTGACAATGATATAGAAACCCTATTGAAGCTAACTGCGTTGAAGGAAAGCTTTCAGATTTAATAAATGGTAAAGGTCTGGCCGATCATGAATTTTGTTCTACAATTTGTTCGTATGACGTATCTCAGACCGACCGAAGACTACCTTTATGGCTTCATTACTTACTCCTGAGTAACTAACGAGCTTGCTCTGTGAAAACGAAATATGTGTGAACTTTTAATTATTATAAGAATTTGAAATACTTTAATTGTATTTCAAATAACAACGTGTAACTAGATATTTGAGTTACCATTACACCACCTTTAACAGCATTGGTTTCATATTTTTAAATGAAGAAACACTTGTAGTGTTTTACGTATCACTTTTACTTTATTATTTTATAAATAGCCTACCGGTTTCTTTTACCAAGCGCCGACGATGGAAAATATCAAAAGCATTGGTTTCTATAATTGCATATATTCCTCATTCCCGAGATCATGTAATGTGCCTCCCCTCCGGACCGGGGTATGACAGTGCTATTATGTCGACAGGAATAAGTAAAGCGGTGGATCTCTATCCGTTTAAGTTGTTGCACAGTACTTTACTACCAGTGGTCTCGTTAGCAGTAACCCGATAACCTATGCTCCCTTTTTACGAGCTGCTAGACACGTAGTCCTTTCTACTGAGGGATTTTCTTTCTAAGCTGTTCATTTAAAAAAATTGTAAAAACCTCAATACAATTTTTGAAGCCCTATTCGTGGATACCCCACACTTAGGGGTTCAACAAAAATACTTTGATTTTTCTTTTATTTAGTGTAAAAATGTTCACATAATACATCTACTTACCAAGTTTCAATAGAGTTCCAACAGTTTTGGAAAAAATTGGCTGTGATATACATACGGATATTCAGACAGACAGGCATTAGGAATCTATAAGGATTCCGGTTTTTGGCTTTTGGCTGCAGAACCCTAATTAAGGGATACAAATCGTAATCCGATTCTATAAAATGTTACTTAGGGCCTTACATACAAAAATATACCTACTCACGTTGTCTTCACTTTTTCGTTAGCAATTGTATGTGACAGCCCCATCTATACATTTATTATAGACTTATTGGTCTAAGGTTACACCTACAAATTATTATTTTCTTTAAACTATATATTTGTTACTAGCACCGTAACTTTTTTCTGAGTTGGGATGTGACATCAGCAGCTGCAAGCGCCAGTTGTATCAATTTGTTTTACTGATATTGTTATATCGCACAGATGTTTTTTCCCCGTGTTGGTCCGGGCTCCTTTGAAGAATAGACCATCTGCCTTCCTGCCAGGCAGCTCGTAAAAGGCGAGCGAAGGCTTACTGTCACTAACACCGCGACACCTGACTAGGTGGTAGAGTTTCGCAGCGACTCACCCGGATTGGTACCACCGCCTTACCTATTCCTGCCGCCATAACGTCATGACGTGTTCCGGTTCGGAGGGTAAGGTAGCCGGTAAACTTACTTTTGCTCAAGGCCTAACATCCCGGCCTCAGGTTGGCAGCGCACCATTACCAACTTTGGTGTCTCTAGGCGGCGGAAATTTCTTACCATCAGGAAATCCGTCTGCTTGTTGTCTTCCAATATCATAAAAAAAAACCGCCTTAGCCATTCCTGCCGCCGCAGTGTCAGTGCCATAATGTGTCCCGTATTCGAGAGGAACATATCATAATTATGAACTATGAAACACGTTCAGCTTCTACCATTGGGAAAACCGCCTGCTTGATATCTTCCATACAACATTTGATAAATAAATAAGTAACTATAATCATTTTATAACTTGTAAATGTTTATTTTTAAAAGTCATGTATTGGTTTTATATTAAGAATATAAAAAATTATAGGATCCGGTGTGAAGAAGACGAACGGTACGAAACGGTAAAGTTTACCTTCATTTATGCATTGACATTTAAATAATTTTCCTATTCAATTTTATGACGATTGGTCATGAATTCTATTTTGGGTTTATGCGCTTTTGCACTCCCATTGTCGTACATCATGCACATTCGTTTTATTTCATTTCTTTGTAATCTCTGAACTCTAGATAGATATAGAATGTGTTCAAAACTTTAAAAGATGACAAACGTTGAAATATACTTTTATTAAATTTATCGCAATACTTAAGTCATACTGCAGGTTTCTGGATTCTAATGAATAAGACCAAATAGGATGTTTTTGAATATTTTATTGCTTTCAAACATATATCATCATTATTTACACATTTTCCCATTCGTAGGAACTATTGTGTGTTGTTACACACACATTGGGTCAAGCCTTCAGTCTACAACGGCTACTTGGAATGCATTCACCGCCGCTACTGACCTTAAGAATCCCACACCTCTAAATTTATCTTTGACTCTTCAGAATAAAAAGAAGATGTGTTTTTTGTTGCTGTGGCATTTAAAGTGATTTTCCGTTATATATTCTCTCAAACTAAATGGCAGGTAGGTTGTTAATAAGCAAGGGAAGTATGTTACGAGTATGTTAATGTTTGTCAACCGTAGCTGTATTATTCGCACGTTTTCGGAACTAAAGAAGTGAATGCTATTTTTTATTTTAAGGCATTTGACGGTGAACAAGGACACGAGTTTTCTGACGTTAAAAGACGGTCACCGACTACCTTATTCTCCAAACCGGAATACGTCAACGGCAAGCACTGATGTTACGGCGGCAGGAATAGGAATAATAGGTAACCAATCCTGTCGAGTAGTTGCAAACCTCTACCACCTAGCCTTATATCACGGTGCTAGTAATAGTCTGTATAGTGTGTAGAGAGCACTAAAATGTCTATATATATATAAATCTGTGTACTATATACTGTGTACCTCAGCCCTCACCCATAAATCTTCTATATGTCATCGGTGTGTGTGTGTGTGTGTATGTGTGTGTGTGTGTCACCTAATAAAATTAAAGAAAATGGTTCCGATTAAGAAAAAAAGTTTAAAAGTTTTTAACAAGAGTTTAAAAATCACGGAAAAAGTATTGACTAAAAAGTATTGTGTGAAATTATTGTGAAACAGTTTTAGTTTTGCAATTAAATGCAGTTGGAATGAATTTTCTTACGAAGCAAGTTGAGTCGTAAGAAACATTTGTGAGCTCCGGCTGCCGGTGGCAGGGTTGGCCGCGGGCCCAACCCTCGCCCTCGTTACTAGCGCCCGCTACGACCTGTTTCTCGTGCATTTGATGGCTTCTGTATTACACCGATATGGAGATCAAATCAGATTGTGGTTGTATCTTATGAAAAGTATTGTTTTAATAAAAAAATAATATAAATAAAATAATGAACATCCCTGGGCAAATTACTTACATCAAATATAAAATGAACAAATTATATACTTGTAAGCAATGGGTTCTAGCTAATGATATGTATATGATCATTTACATAAAGAATTACTTAAACAAATAAGGCAATACATTAAAAAAACACAGAATATCGATTGCATAAAATATAGACTACAGGCCCATGCCAAAAATAGATGGGGATAAAACAAATGACCAAAACGGACTTACTCTACCTGCACTTCTGAATTCTCACCTGCACTCAGTTGGACAGCCGACAGGTGACGGCATAGTGCTGTATCTTATTATTTTATGCTCTTATATCGTCCTATATACGTCACCTGGTGGTTCATACGACCCATCTAATTTTGGCATGGGCCTGTAGTCTAATATAAATACGACATATTATGTAAAACGAAAGCGTTCGTAGGGCATGCGTCCAATGTCGTAGCGCTACAATTTTGCTACAATTCGCTACGAATTTCGACGTTTGTAGAACCTATTTTTCCTTTTGAAATCTTAACAGACTTATTCATAAACGTTGTTTAACTTTTAGTAATCAATTAAAATATTTTTTTACAAAATGACGTCTAGTTATAGCCTAAATGAAGAGTCAGATAGTTTTGAGTACTGAATCACCGAGACATTATCTGAATAAAAAATAAAATTAATATTCAAAAATACGAGTGTTTTTTTGTAATAAAGTTCGTTTTGTAAAAATACACATAATGATATTTATTAACCTACGATTATGAAATATATTAATTTTATATCAATTCATTCTAAATACACGTGTTCTTTATTTATAAAAGTCGGTAATAGATTTGTTATCATTTTTCGATAACGGTACGATACGACACTATTTATGAATGCTAAAAAGTTACAACATTGCTAACGTCAATTTAATATCTGAGATTAAACAACAGGCTGTAGTAGCAATTTAATATGACTTATTTTCATATTCTTGTGAATTTTCTACAATACACGCATTGAAATATTTTGATTTCGTTGAAATGCGAACTGGATATGTTAGATTTGGAACAATAAAGGACTAATAATATGTTTTATTATGGAGATGATCAATGGCTGCCATGAACAAACGAATAGTTTTTCAGAGCATTATTTTACGATATTGGAAGCAAACAAGTAGACAGATTTTCTGGTGGTAAGAATTTCACGCCGCCTAGAGACACCATAGGTGGTAATGGTTCGTCGGCCGTTGTCAACGGCAAGTGCTGACGTCATGGCGGCAGGCATAGGTAAGGCGGTGGTACCCATCCGGTCGAAGCGCTGCAAAACTTTGCCTCCTAGACAGTTCTCACGGTGCTAGTGGTGGTAAGTCTATGCTCGCCTTTTACGCGCTGTCTGGCAGGGAGGCAGATGGTCTATTCTGCAAAGGAACCCGGACCAACACGGAGGAAAGTATTACAGAAGTGACATCATTTTATATTTAGCTTAGTTACATATTGTAGATGCATTAAAAAACATTATTTTTGAAAAGGCAGTGTATCAGTTTAATTGTTTTGTAATTATGTTGCATCAATTTTTACTTCTCCTTACAATTTTTATTTAATTGAAGTACATTACGTGTAGCACTGAACTTCGGCATTCGGCCCAGGCAGTGCCCAGTACCCATGCTAGCAGACGTAGTTATAGATGTCCGACACCATTTTCGGAAACAACTTAAACAATTACCTACAACGGACGGCAATTGTTTAATTTTCTTTTAGCAAAAGTAATATGCGTACAGCCACCTTTCTACCAAAATCTACCAGGTTAAACACTATGCTACTAAGCACTTATTAAATAACAAATTTTGTTTAATCAAATGATTAGTTAAGCAATGATTAGGAGGTTATTTTAAAACGTTTTATGAATAAGGCAGTAAGTAAATTATTTTAAAGCTAGCAAGGTGCGGAAGCAAACAAATTTTCTACACTTATGAGGTGCGTGTCACAAAACACAAAAAATGTCCATAACTTCCCGACTCCTGAGGCTAAACTGTAAGGCTAGACGCCTCTTGCGTAGGTAAGTAAGGAAGTCACTGGCGATAATTACAGTAGCACTCACTCATCCCGCACCTTCGCAGCGCGGATACGTGGATTCCGTATCTTTAGAAAAAGGAATATTTAACAAAAAGCCACATAGAGATCAAATAAAGGACATTCAGAAAGAAATGTCGTTTTGTACTATGGTATTCAAGGAGAGTGCCAGGCAGTAACGAGTAGCAATTATATCCTGACGGTTCAGTCTACTAGCATAAATGCTGACAGAGCGTTTTGAGCACCAGTTCAGTCGGGAGTAGTCTCGGAGATGATGTCATAAAAGCATTTATTCCCCACCACAGTCCCACGCCGCACTACCAGAAGTGTCGTGGGGAATATGTTTTCCCTTCTGCACTAATGGTCAGTAGTGTCAGCCATTTGTTTGTAAAGTGTATTGTAAAATTGTTCACTATAAGTCGATATTCACCCCAAGTGCATAGTTCATAGTGCTTAATAGCATCTTAGAGCAAGTTCTGATTTGATTAATAGTCATTGGTGTCAATTCTCTTGTCATGGTCTTTTTTTTTATAGAAGAGGAGGCAAACGAGCAAGTGGGTCACCTGATGGAAAGTGATCACCTCCGCCCACGTGCATCCGCAACACCAGGAGTGTCAAAGATGTGTTGCCGACCTTTAAGGAATGAGAATGCTCTTTTCTTGAAGGTTCCTAAGTCATAATTGTGTGGGAATACGTGTTATACGTGGTAAAAAAATGTCTTCAGAATCGCACAGTTGTAGATCGCCACGCATCAAAATGATGGGCAGAATACCTTAAGCTCTAACGCGATGTCCGAAGGTTGAAATCAGCAGCTGGAACTAAACTAAACAACTCCTCAGAGCATTCCCCATGATAGATGCGGTAGAGAACACTGAGTGACCCAACATCTCTACGCAACGCCAAGGAATCAAGCCGATTGGTAATTGCCTGGTCATTAACAATTCGAATTGCTCTACGTTGAATGCGGTCAAATGGAAGGAGCTGATACTGTGGAGCCCCTGCCCAGAGTTGAGAACAGTACTCCATAATTATGGGAACGAATTTGCGCTTTATATAGTTGTTAACGATGGGTCGGCTTGAAATACTGTCTCGCTTTACTGAGGCACACCAAGTTTTTTAGAGGCTATTTTAGCCTTCTGATGACCATGAAATTGAACATTACTTGAAATGTCAACGCCGAATATACCAATGCAGGCGGTGGCAGTAAGGGAAACGCTCTCAAATCGAGGAAATGCGACAAAGGAAGTCTTTTTAGCGGAAAAAGCGCAAACTGGTGTCTTGCTAGGGTTAAATTGCACCCGATTCTGCTGGCCCCATAACGAAATATCAGACAAAAGATTGTAAATTTTAGACACAAGTTGGTTCCGGCTCTCAATGATATGTTTCCGAGATATACCGTACCGTAGGCCAAAGGATAAGGCTTCCCCAGTAGTGTCGTCTGCATAACAATGAGTGTCACTAATTTGCAAGATGTTATTGATATGCAGAAGAAATAAAGATGAAATGAAATTTATCTTACTTTGGGAAAATGCTTTATTCCTACAGGGAAACTGTTAACAGGACAACGTGTAGTAAGAATTACCCTTCCATATTAAGATGGGCGGTGCGTGTTGCTATCGGTATGTAAACTACAAAATAGCTTGACCGATTGAGTTGAAATTTTGTACTTATGTGTATTTCCATGGTTTTACAGACACAAATGTATATTACATACGTAATAAATTTTTGTATACATATAAAAAATTAATCTTAATTTAAAGCCTCATGATAGGTACACCAGTTATAAAGAAGAAAGAATGGATTGTTCGTTTGTATTGAATAGGCTCCGAAACCACTAGACCAATTTAAAAGTTCTTTTAACATTAGAAGCCGATATTATCCTTTGATCTGATTAAAATAGGCTTCTTTTTATTACGGTAAAATGCTTTATTCCCACGGGACAACGGGTGATAGGACAATACCTCGAAAACGGGTAGTAAAAATAATTATCCTTCTGTGCTTAACTGATTCACATAACTTCTAAACGGCAGTTCCGATTGGTTTGAAATTTCATATGGATAGGTATTTTGATAGTTTCCTGGATGATTTGAAATAGAATTGGACTCGCATGTGATGCTCTTGTCGGTATATCATCTTTGACATTGTCCTTGATGAACAAATTTGTTATTGTTAATAGGAAAAAATTAGAAATGTGTCCACCTGTGTGTAATAAAAGTTGTTGTTTTACTCAAAAACATGTGGTACACTTTAGTTTTTCTGCTTTCTAACGTATTTATAAAGATGCGAGATCTCGCGGGGCACTGAGTAATCCTTCTTATAAATCCCGCGGGATCAATTGAGCTGCGGGATTGCAATCCCTACGTTCGACGCAAGCTGAAACCGCAGTGTCGTCGAGACTCGAGGGCCGCCATATTGTGGACACGTTGTTGTGTCGTCCAAACATACTTGACTATAACGCGACAATATTGATTATTTACTTTTAGACATTTAAATGAAAATTAGACCTGGTACGAGTAGTATTTTAGTGTTGTAGCGTAGTATATTCTGATGCTGGTATCAAGTTATTTTACTATGACATTGATATTTCTTTCCCCTGTGTTAGTCGGAGCTCCTTTGCAGAAAAGACCATTTTCCTTCCCGCCAGGCAGCTCGCAAAAGGCGAGCAAAGGTTTACAGTCACTAACATCGTGACATCAGGCTAGGTGGTAAGGATTTTGCAGCTACTCGCCCGGATTGGTACTATCGCCTTACCTACTCCTGCCGCCATAACGTCAGTGCTTGCCGTTGACGTGCTCCGGTTTGGAGGACAAGGTAGCAGGTAAACTTGCTTTTGCTCGAATCCTTACATTTCGGCCTCAGGTCGGGATAGCACCAATACCACCTTTGATGTCTCTAGGCGGCGTAAATTTCTTTTCATCTGGAACTCTGTCTGCTTTTTAGCCTTCCAATATCATAAAAAAATTAATAAAAAAAAATCAATTACACTTTTCAGCGAAAAACCATTTGTGATTCAACATACATTATTTTTATAATTTTTAAGTTTTTGGCTAGGAACATACAATTTCTAAATGTTTTTAGAATGTGAAATTTCTAAAATTTCAGCATTTGTTTTAAGTACAATGTTTTTCTTCTGTCGCCTTAAACAATTCCCTAGTATTTTGTTCAAGAGTACAGAATGACACAAGTCTGATTCCAATGGGCTTGAAATCAAGTTTCAAGAGTAACTCTACATCTCACGAGTCACGAAGTTTATCAGCTTACCAATGGACAGGTGGAGCTGGCTATCATTATGACTGCAATACCTCGGCCGATACGCGTACACCTACTTTTGTCACCGGTCACATTTCATTATCAGCGTTAGAGACATTTCAATTGAACGGTGAGCTACGAATTGTTGACTTAAGCTGCAGTTCTGACTCATATTATCTGAATATTTGAACCGGCATATTGCTGATTTACTCACCTTTACTTGAAACCCACGCATTGCACCAGAACATCTTGGTCGTCTACAGGCGGCACATGTTTACCATTGGAACTTGTTGCCTGCACATTACACCTATTCATTCTTGCACAATTCAGAAAATTCTAGGAATCTTGACATTAAAACTAATCGATTGACCCATAGACTGTAGCCTGTACCTAAACCTACAGCACTATCAATTAGGCGACTGACGTCATATATTTACAAATAAATGGAGAGCGGCACACGTCATGGGAATGGAGCATCTGACGGTGTGGGTGACGTCGGTGCACACGTGATCGGACTATCTGATTATATATATTTGATAGACTAGGTCATAATGAATGGGACTAGAAATAGCTTACGTAACGGCTTTTATGTCCTAACTTGGGATTTGTAATCCGTCTTTCTCATCCTTGTTGTGTTCAAAGCGTGAACTTTTAAAATTAAAACTTTGAAGTTCAGCCGAATGTTGATCCTATGATGTGAATATTGATTGCCCTCGTAATCGGGCAGCACCCCACGCATCATGAATTCTGTTGAAAGCTCTCGATGAGAGGGACTCGAAGTATCTCAATTCTTAATCCAATTTCGCGATACAAATGCGAACAATACCTGTCAAAATCTTTTAAATTTAGTACCGCTTGCCCGTAACTAGGTTGAAATATATTTAAAACCCACTATTAGAACCGAGGGACGCACGTCCATTACTGAATGTGCTTTGCTGAATGAAGCATACGCTACCTATTGTGTAGATCCCTGATATGCTGAAGTGGAGTGCAGAAATACAACGGACCATAGCCCCTTAATGAGTACGTGATCGCCTTTTACTCATCCCAAATACCGTGAGTTGTAAGTCAGTGCTTTAACGTTCTAGCACAAATTTCTATCCATCGCCTAAAGTATAGCTGCAATTATAAAGTCAAACATTGTCAATTTCAAGTTTTTGAATTGGAAAGAAGCATAACGTAGCTGGTAGATTGAAGCAAAGCTAACATCCGAGGACGAGCTCGATGTTGGTAACATTTCAATGTGCTTGTTTATTTATAGTAAAACTGAGTTCCGTACGTTGAAGTCACTAAAGAAAAATTGGTAGAATCGATGTTAAATAAAAATAGGCAGACGAACACATTTTAGCTTATGTCTGTCTGTCTTTGTCCCTACCGCGATTCAGGTTGGATCAACTGAGCCGACCTTAATGAAATTTCACAGGTAGGTGCTCTATCTTCCAAGCAAGAAGACAGGTCTCTTGTTATCACTTTTACTAAAGGGGTTACCGTGGGAGAGGTAAATTTAGATTGAATCATTATTCATTAACGTCTGGGTCTATTTTGTTCATTCTTATTTTGTGTTTTAGTATACGTGCATTATTGATTAGCCTGCATTTTTATAACAAATAAGTTTTCAAGTTTACAAATTGTATACACGACAAAAATCAGTGTACACACTGACTAAATAACTTGAATTAAATTTCTGATTTAGTAGTAAATTGCGATCTCCGAGCTTACTTATGTTACGATTCTGCAAGTTTCTAAGTCTAGTACGATTTGTATCAATTCATTAACTTGAATCGGATTCGCGAGTGTAGCACATACAGTCGCGGTCTGAGTGGTGGGTACAGCTAGTCAATAATATTTATGGTATCCTCTATTCGCATAAGCAGCGTGTATTACTTTATACTATTGTACCGGTCCCGTAGAGTCCTCACCTGTATCACACCCTGTTGCCTGCGTAGTGTCTGATGCTCGAACCAGTCATTGCGCGCCCCGACCACTGCTGAGGTTACTCGTCTGCATTTGGAACTACACACTTCCCAATTTAGTCACAAAATTCATACAGTCAACACGTCCACTACGAATGGTTCAAGTTTAACATTTCCTGAATTTTACACTTAGCTGCAATATTTAGGCCTAAAATAAATTCTATAACTTCACATAATATATCAATATCTAATTAACTACGTAAATAATGACGTTATTTTAATTTTGACAAATAAATCTCTCTCCTTCCTTCCGTACACCCAGGCACACACATTTACAATGGTTGTTGACCTATAGTTTACCATTTCCGAATATCGAGTTAATCGTACCTGTTGTCAGAAGTGTTTATACCAAAATATAATCGGGAGCCGATTCTGAATGCCATCCTGAATGCGATTCTGAATCCATTTTATTGAAAAGCTTTGGTTGGTGGCTGGTTTTTGGGTCTACTTTTTCATTAGTAGCAACAAGCACCTTTACATTTTAAACGTACCAAGTATGGCTGGACAAATAACAGGAGTTGATCTAACTCCAAAAAAAAGAAATTGCGTACTTGTTTTATGTGCATGAGTCCACAATACAAATACCGATAAAAACGCAAAAATACCCTTAAAAAATCCCGGAAGTACAGGCTGCGTTTCGAATCGAACCCCTGACGACAAGCACGCCCGCTAACCTCTCCACTAGTGAGACGTCGGTATTGAATACGACATTGCACCAAAGTCCATAAAAGACATGAGTATGTACAAACCCATTGTACCGTAACGTACGTACGAGGAGCGAACCGCTCAAGATACTTGTACGCGTGCTCAATTTGAATATAGGCTTGTTAATAATTCATACAAGTATCGAGGTTATTCGAATGGCACAGTTATTTCCCGAACAATAAACTCACCCTTGCTGAATATACATTTCGAGACAGTTTTATTTTTATTTTTATTTTTTATTTATATGGCTTACCAACGTTTAAGTACAATAATAAAATATATTTTAACATGCATAATAACTTAAGCTACTTAATTGTATTAAACATTTACAGGTAAACACCGCGTGATTATAAAACTTAAAATTACTAATCACAAAGCAACCCACCCAAAGAATTTAACTAACTTACACTAATTTAACTCTAAAAAAAAAAACATGAATAAAGCAACGAAAATGTAACAAATAGAATACAAATAAAAACTTATCAATTAAGAAGTATAGTATCTGATCAAGACATAACAGCGTATAGAAAAATGCAGTACCATCATTTGTCAACAACAATTTGTGATAAAGTTTTCCGAATCTTGTTGAAGGAGTCAAAATGAATGTCAAAAAAGTCGCTATATTCATTAACAACTTTGCAGAATCTTGCTATTGGCGAATTTGCACCTTGTACTGTTTTACGTAGAGGCGGGCAAAAAGGCGTGACTTGATTACGAGGCTCTTGGCAGTTGGCTCTTACTAATGCTATACTCGCACAAGGCTGCAACATTGATTTAGAAATTGGCAACGCGGTTACGCCAGTTCCATTTTGTGAATTTCATATTTGTAAATTATGCTTGTAAGTTTAGATATTCGAAATTAACAGTGACATCGTTGGTGGGAATTAACGTCTACCTATATCTCCAACTACCTACGAGGCTCAGTTTCGATTACTAGCAGGGACAACCTTTTTTAACTCACTCAAAAAGGAGGAGGTTAAATGTTTTTTTTTTATATTTGTTACGCAATTGTTTGGTCAATAATTACTAACGAATTTCAATGGTTCTTTTATTGAGAAGTAAATGTTACACATTTCTCAGCAGGCCGTCCCAGCTCCACACGTTTGGACAAACTTCTATCACATTTACCACATTTCTCAAAAAATCGTATTAAAATCAGTTGCTTAGTTTCAAAGATCTAAGCACGCATTGGACTACTTTTTTTATACTAAATAGTGATTAAGATCCAATTGTAGGTTATATAATAATATAATATAATATTACTATGACAAAACTGTCGAAAAATTTTAGTCACCTGACTAAAAAGAGGCGGCGAAGAGCTTTCTTGTCTGTATGTCTGTACTGTGCGCGCGGTTCACGCCGACTCATTGATCGTAAAAAAAATTTGGTTGGTACATACCTACCTACGCTGTATTTCAAGGAGGGGTAGGGGATATGTTTTATCGCGCCCACTTAAGGGAATCAATTTATTGTATTTTTGGTTTGCATTATGTACTTCACAAATTACCCCGAATAGTATACAGTGTAAATAGTATAAAGTGACCAAATACATTTGAACATCTTACGTGGAACATCTCACTAGAAACATTTGAACATCTTACATGGACACACATAACTTCACGCCTAGTCCCCAAGTGGAGTAGTCAGAAAGTACCTATTGAGTAAAAAGTGAACGAAGTTCGCCGGATCGGCTATTATTTAACAGTTCTCTTTTTTTGTGTACCTAAACTACCTGTGACGTGGTAATGTGGTTGGACTTGTTTAAATTATTTTGGACATAGCTGTCTGTAGTTTTGGTTCTAAATTAATGTTAAATGTATCACGATCACATGTAACAAATGTGCTCGTATCAATCGTTGTCTAAGGGAAAGATAATTTGAGGTCAGATATATTCATTTATTACAGACAAGACACGAGCTCGTTGGAAAAAGGGGGCCAAAAGTAAAAGAACTAATGAAAACTATTAAATGCGGTAAAAGTCATCTAAGTATGTTTTACATTTTTTGAAAACATCGAAAGGTCAATACGCTGTAAGGACAGACTAGGACCAGCCGTAAGGACCGCCTCATTGATCTGACAATATTATTTCTAAATAAAATTCTCGGCTCATCCAAATTATGAGATTATTGGACTAGGGGCCAATAAAGTCATCACAGCCTTACGTGGTGTGAAAAAACTTTCTTCTTGTATACAGAAAGAAGTCAACATTTTACAAGAACTGAAGTTATTAGCACGCTCAAGCCGTACTGGTTTGTATCAAACATGTCTTAAATTTTAAATTGAAGACTAAATTTGAGAGAATAAAATCTAAACAAAACAAATCCAGTTTCCCAGTAAGGTAGGTACTTCTCAAATTTTAACAGACGATATACCCGATTAAAAATGTTTTAAGTTTAACAAAGTCCCCACAACCTGTTCCAATTTTAATTTATAGTTTTACTGCGTTTAAATACACAGTAAACCAATTTTAAGTTATCGCTATCTTCTTTCAACCACAGCAATAGAAAGCGAAAAAACACTTTCAGTGTTGCCAAATTAGTATTTAATTAGCATTTCTACTTTTTAAATATCATAATACTTAGAAAATTTTATATAAATAGAAATGTATTAAAAGTGCAAGAATATTTATAGCAGAATGTAGTTGTATAATTATTGATATTACGTATGCCGAAAGAGATAACGAAATTTTTGTCTATGCTCATTTTCGAGTAAATTAAAGTGATGTCTTGACAGTCCTCATGCTAGCCAAGTACGCCATATTTTGTTTTTACTAAGATGTGGCATTACAATAATTGTAATATTTTGTAAGCAATTTCTAACATTCAAATAATAATCTTATATTTATTTATCTAAACTTAACTGTCGATTATCGCTAATAGATCATTGATCGATATCGATACACTACATTTTCTGAATAGCCAAAGTAATGTCAAAATCAAAGATTGCGGCCTTATATTGATCAGAGCCCTTACCATAATTTTACGGCTTGTCGAGTTTACTACACTCGCTACCGTCGCTGTCAATTAAATGTATGAAAACTTTAAACAGCGCCTCTAGTGATAACTAAGAGAAACACATTTTTAGACCAAACTTGTCATAGATTTCGACACGTAACTTACCGTACGTAATCTATACAAACTCATGGTAGAGGCTCTGATGTAGAATGCAGGATACTCCTTATGTATGGCATACAATGTAATTTGTATTGTACTAGCTGACCTGGCAGACGTTATTCTGCTACATTTTTAGCTGATTTTAGTAAAAAAAAATTGGGATGAGTCACTCTTATCACTTAAGGGTATGAGAAATAAACGTTGGCCGATTCTCAGACGTACTCAATATGCTTACAAAATTTCATGAGAATCGGTCGAGTCGTTTCGGAGGAGTTCAATCACAAAAATATTGATTACAAAACGTCACGGGTTGACGTGTTCTAACAAATCTGACGTGTCTAATAAATGATTCATTTCTTTTGTTTTTGTTTTGTTTGAAAACACCTGAATAAGTTTAGTTGGTACTCGATCGAGTTACCATCGCTGCGCTTATAAAAAAAAAATATTTTTGTTACACAACAATGGATTTCTTCACTTCACTTCACTGATTTTAGTCAAATTTGCACACCGTGTGAAGTGATCCAACTTGAAAGATAGGATAGCTTACATGACATATATTTGTTTAACAAACAGACAATTTTTGGGACCTGTGAGGAGTCTACGGAATCCATAAATATTTTACCGGATCGAATCGCGGCCTAGCAATGTTCAGTCGTAATAAAACTTGTGCCTGTAATAATAATATGTTGGCCTATATGAGGTTGACCTATAAGAGTAAGATATAGGAAAACTCGCTTCCTGCCCGCTGTTTTTGGGAGGGGGGGGGCCTATACGTGAGCTTTACTAAACCCTTGAGCCCTTGGAGTGGCAAATGGTTTTTACAAAGATGCTGATAGCAGGCTTTGGGCACACGACAGTGCACTAACGTTAGGTTTGTTTCAATGGAGGTTGAGATCAAACAAGTTTCCAGATCCATCCAGAGAAATTCCATAGTTGTCGTAGTAAGCATACATCCAAATATCTTAACATCTTAACAACATGTTGTATTTTTGTAGCTTTGGGAGATGACCTCTTTACTTACTCTCTGGATAGTAGATTTTAAATAATTATAATAATATAAATTTGAAACTGTTGAACGATTCTACTATTGCAGTCACACGAGGCCGTACAGTCCTGCAACATAATAGTCATAATAGCCTATATAGCCTGCCCATAATAGGTAGGTAAGTGAGGTGGGTTGGCAGAAAATGTATTTAGCGAGAGGCTTAAGTCACTCGGTCACAAGTTTTTACAGATGCTACAGATGACTTGTGTAACCATTGGGTGTCACGTGCCGTGGGTAACCATCAGGTTACTTAGATAACCATCAAGTGCCATGTGTAACCATCAGATTACATATACAACCATCAAGTGCCATGTGTAACTATCAGGTTACATATACAACCATCAAGTGCCATGTGTAACCATCAGATTACATATACAACCATCAAGTGCCATGTGTAACCATCATATTACTTATACAACCATCAAGTGCCACGTGTAACCAGCAGATTACATATACAACCCTCAAGTGCCATGTGTAACCATGCGATAACATATACAACCATCAAGTGCCATGTGTAACCAGCAGATATTTCGAATTTTTTTAAATGTCAAGTACAAAACTATATGATTTTATAACTTCTAACCGACTCCAAAAAACAGAAGGTTCTTAACTCGAGTGTACCTACGTCTTTTTGTATGTGAGTTTTATGAACCAATTGATAACCGATTTTTATGACTCGTTTTTCAAAGGATAGGTAGGTAATGATTCCTAGATATCTTCGTATACATTTTATCATGATCCGACTAGTGGTTTTTAAGTTATGGTTAAAATTTACTTAAACGTTTTTATTTTTGATTACATGGTCAATATAAACAAAAAACAAAGTATCGTTGAGAAATAAATATGTGGGACCATCTCGGAATAATTTACTAACTTTATAAAAAGTAGTAAGAAATCAAATCGTGACGTGATAGGTACCTAATGAAATAGTTGGAATCATTTTTTGCAGTTTTACTGAGCTAAGTTATGCAAAGATAAGTTGTGTATTCTAAAAATATTACAATTTTTAAAATACACAACTTATAATATAGCTGTCTAATATAAACTTGAACACCACCTTGGTATAAAAACCTATATTCAAAATAATATAGAAAGGCTGTTGTAAAAACACGAAAACGTAGGTACATATATGTACTTAAAGCTCAATGGAATCGACCAAACTGAGGCGAACTGCGTATCCGATCTAAAAATAATAGGGACGTGGGGGGAATATCGGGAATACTGCACTATCATTAGCCTTTCACGTCGAACCCATTCATCCGCCCCGACCCGACGCACACACACACGCAAACATTCCGAACCAGGGCACCACAACCAAAAAAGACAACCATCGAATTAATCTCAAAATGAAACCGCGACGCCGTCCCGAACCGCGCATACCCGTCCACCATCTTAATTCATTCACAAAATCGCTTGTGAACAGTCCCTGTTTGTTTACCGTTTCACGCTTTATGATCCACAACATACATTAACACTGATACAAATCTCTTTCCTTCTATTGTTTTCTATACGTTCCACACTTTTTAACAAATGGAAACCGTTTTAAATACCGTTTGTAAGGAAAACTGATTTAAGTTATGCGAACAACTCAGACGTGTGTCTGCCACGGCGGTTTGTGTGCAACTGAAGAATGGTTGTCGAGTGTCGACAGAACTGCGGTCGGGCGAGGCACATGCGCTCTACTACCCGCCAAAATACACCTACGCGCATGTATGGAAGGCTCTGTGCTAAAACTTCCTCCTCGCCTTTTATTACAGCTCCTAACATTTCGTTAATGTTATGTTTTTTTATTGTTGGAAAGCCTCAGAATCTTTTGTGGCTCTTACATTACAACATGAAGTTATTAGCGTGTCTATAAACCTCTTTGATTCGTAGCGGCGCCGCTACTGACTACGGCGTAGCTATCTTGGTTGTTACGTTGCCAAAAATAGTTACTTAATCCCTTTAGATATTACATTGCGTTAAAGCTTTTAGTAACAAGAGATAAGACTTTGTTTAATATTAGGACGAAATTGAACTTTTTCAAAACTATGTTTTAAATTTCGCTAGTAAGAGTTGTTATATTTAGGCTATGTTTCACAATGTCTTAGTAAAGTTCCAAGCAGGCTACTTAAAAGTTAAGTACAAAGTAAAACACGTTGTTGCGTTTCACACTCATCAAGTAACACTACTCATCACTTAAACTGCCCAGTAACTTACAGGTCGGACAGAGTAGTGATTAACTTATTTACTTGTCGAGTAACTTTAACTTTCAACACAATATGGTCAACAGATGCGTTCAAAACATTCTATTCGGCTAGATATTTCCCAAGATATGACCCAAGTCGCTATTGTTCAATTTAGATGTTTATTAGGGTAAAATGTTCTTTTATTATGGATATTTCTGATAACATTGAAGAGGATTTAGATGATTTTTTTATTTCGTTACCGAACCTTGAAGGCTGTAAATAGTTCGAAATCGAACAAAAATATTAAAGTTGAGCCCCAATTAAAGGTGAAAAATTAAATTGAATAATCAATAAAAAAATGTTTGGTTTTAAATATAAAAAAATACTACAAATATTGATTAATCACCTCAACGGTCTAGCGGTCTAGCATCGGTCTTGACTTCTTGAGGTCCCGGGTTCAATCCCCGGGTCGGGTAGCTTAAAAAATAGAAAATTTTTATTTTCAATTTTCTAAGAAAGATAACGTTGCTAGGGATTGGACATGTGCCTGGTTGGAGATAGTTTTGCCACCTACCACATTGTGTGACTTTTCGGCTATTCGTGGGTGCCCTGGTTGTACCTCTGCCTACCTCTTCGGGGATATAGACGTGAAGATATTCAACATATTGACTATTGAGTATTGACACTTGCCAAAAGACAGATGACATTAACGTATCGTCAAAAGTGCATATCATATTATGCAATCAATTTTAATTGGTTTTGTTGTCATAAACTAAAGTTGCTTAACAAACTCTGTTTTATTTATAATTTTTCTTTATGTTTTATAAAATGTATATATTTTTTACTAAAAACTTATGTAATGATATTATGTAATGCAATAAACATATTAGACAAAAACAGTGGGTAATTTTACGAAACTGCGCTTTGGAACCCAAATATAAGTTGTTTTTTCCACTCGTCAGCCTCTTAAGTGTTAAGTATTTACTCGACACACAAAAATACTGTTCGGACAGTTCTGAAACGCTTTGTAAGTTACTAGAAGGATTTAACCGTTCAGTAATTTACTCAGTAAGTAACTACTGATTGCTTTACTGATACATTGTGAAACATAGCCTTAGGGTTATACGTTAGCAGTTGAAGAATAAGACCAATGGATACCCCATTTGTGATTGAGGATGACCATTGAGGACGTTACTATTTTAGTAGGTATATATTTATACTATTTATTACTGTTTTAGTATATTTAGCATAGACAGCATATTTTATTTGAAAAATGAAAAGCTAAGCTAAATCAATTAGGCAATCATTGCATGTACATTATGATTTATGATATAATAAATAGATAATTTTGTTACTGAAATTTAGAAAACGATTATGTTAGGGTGCTACACGCGCTTTTAGTATTTCTGTGCTTATTCCAGAGTTATTTATTGAAAGCAAGAATTTGGTATGTTAAAAAAAGAATGACAGTAGGAGTGCAGTCGAAATGAGAACGCTACTGAATATGTGTGGTGTAATGGTCGCTGGCCGCATTCGTAACAACGAGTTGAGACAGGATTAAAATATTTAAAATAAAGCGTTCATTTAAAAAATGAAAAAGGACTCCGTTAATCCGTTGCTTCAGTCATGTAAAAAGATGTCATAGAAGATTGACATAGCAGATAAACAATGCGAATGTGGTTGTTTGTTGTATGGTATGGTATTCGTATTTGGGAGGATTTTCTAAAAAAAAAGTATCTTCACTTCCATATCCCCGAAGAGGTAGGCAGAGGCAAAACTAGGGCACCCACGGGCAAAACTAGGCTGAAGACACTAAGTCCCACAATGTGATAGGTGGCAAGCCTATCGCCAACCGGGCACATGTCCAATCCCGAGCAACATTTTTTGGTAGAAAATTGGAAAACCCAGATTTTCTTTTTGTTGTCTACAGAATTCATTAAAACTAACTTACTGAGCACTGTCTACAATTGGACTCTCAACCTATAACAGCATTTAATCTAATAACATGTTGCTATGTCATTCACGTCTGGCATGTTATTATTTATACAAGTTTAAACTGTGTTTAGTTAAACAGTTGTCTAATTTTACGAGCGATATGTACCAGTTACACTTTGATAGTCACTCAAATTATTACCTTTAATTATAGTTGTACAATTGTATGTATTTAAAAAAAACAGCATCATATGTTTCAAAAGAATGCTGAAGTGTAAAGCATGAGCCAAGCAATTGTAATCACGCCAGCTAGCACAGGTCGCCGCGGTGGAAACTTTGTTTTATCTTCCGATTATGTGTGTATTAAATCGGAATACAAATCACAATTTACATCCGTATTCAGGAAACATACTTGAATAAGACTAATGAAAATACGTTGTGCGAAGTAAAACAACTAGCAATTCGTTCTTCGCGTCAAGTCACCCAATTCATAAAAAATACTTAGAACTTACCTAGCTAGGAGAGCTCATAGTATTGAAATCCGTTCTGTCATTTGTCCGTTTGCTATGGCGTACTACACTCTACTTTGGACATAATATCATGCCAGTGGTCAAATCATAGGAAATGTAATTCGAAGTAGTCTGTGTTATTGACGGCTGCAGTTAAATGATTTTTATTTTTATTACTTTTATGTAATCGTATATAGTATAGGACATAGGATTTAGCACTTCACTCTGCTTTTGAGATGTCATGTCAATGGTCAAATCATAGAAAATATAAATTAAAATAATGTATTTTATTGACGGCCACAATCAAATGATATTTATTTTAATTTATTTTTTCCTTATTATTTGTATACTCGTATTTAATAATAAAGTATTGTGGAATTCAAGTATTTCTATTTCGCGTACATACGTTAGTCCTCGTCCATTTATTATTTTATTATTATAATGATAAAACTCTTCTTCACTGTAACTGTAAACCATTGTAATTCATTATTTTTGGTGCCTATTAATTATTAACTTACAATTGTAAAATAAACAGCTTTAACATTTCGACAAGACACAAACAACTTGATGCTATGCGTTCTATAAAGTAGCTCGGTAGCTATTTTGGCTATGCGTCGTTTTTGACAAACGCATAGTGATTGAATTCACTCAAGTATTGATAATCTCCGCGTCATCATAAGTTTTACCAACTTAACAGATTTCTTATCATATCTAATGGATTTGGATACAATTATAAAATTGCCATTGGTAGGTACATTTAACTCAAAACGATACCACACAATTATATTTTTCAAATTAATAACAAATGGATATAAACTTACTCACATATATTTAGGTGCACATTTTAGTAAGTCTTTTAAACTCTGGTGGTGAAATATAGGTGAAGACATCAGAGTCTAATATTTAAGAACTCATATTTATGTACGTATAATAAATATGTACACTGCAGATTTAAAAAAAAATACAGCATAACGCGTTTTTAGCATTTTAATGTTGGTGTAAAGTTGTAGGCTAAGTTTTATCCCGTTTACCAAAAGGGCTTCCGTGAGAGAGGTCTATAAATCAAAATGTGAATATGGCTATAATTGACTAACTATATAGTCGGATTTTTCTGCTTCACAAATTGACATTGATATTAGACATCACGACCACACCAACACACAATATAACCAAATAATTAGAAAACTGAAATGTGGAGAAACAATTTATTGTAATTACATGTAAACTTGCTTTCTAATGAAATTGAACCATTTAAGTAGATACGGTAGAGTATTATAAATGCGAAAATTTAACTGTCTCTTACAATAATTGACGTCGATTAACTGATTTAAATTGAGCTTTGAAAAAAATTGCAGTTACCGTAAAATGCGGTGGACAGGGATCAAAGGGTGAATAGGGATGAATCCGGGATAAGTTTATGTTGATCGTTAATTATAACAAATTTGTAGCAATGCATATGATTTTTTTAGTATAATACTCAATTTCTAAAACTACCTACTAAATGGTAACACTGAATAAACACTTATTTAGTTGCAAATAATCAAAAAATATTTAAATAACAGCATCTTGAGGACAAAAATTTTTAGCGTTATGAACTTAACTGTCACAAAGATATATTATGGTAAAAGAAGGCGATCCATGTATTATATGTGTAGGTTAGTACTGATACCATCATTAGTCATCAAATTAAGTCTCAATTATTATTGAAGTTTTAAATGTTTTTGGGGATAGATCAGGTGCAAATAGCAATTAAAAAGAGGTTAGAAGGGACAAGAAGTGGAATTGGGACAACTACTGTATGAATAGATACAGCTTTCTGGAGTTGTCAATTAGCAGTTAAAATTATGCAAATAAACTTTTATTTAAATATCTCATTATGTTTCATATTTTTTAAGCATCGATTTTATTAAATAATTTTAAAAAGGGTAAAACATGTGCTTTTTTTATCATCTCCTAATATAATTTATATTTTCCGTCAACATCAAAACATATTGCAAAACAAAGTCGCTACCTCTGTCCTCATATCCCTTTGTATGCTTCAATCTTCAACTACGCGTTGAATTTTGATGCGATTTTTTTAAATGATAAAGTTACTAAAGAGGAAGGTTTAAATGTTTATTTTATACGTGTGCAAAGCCAGAGTGGGGGGGCTAAACCTTTACAAACTTTATGAGATCAACTGCGTGATTATCACATATATAATAGCTTTATCTTTATCAGAGCTCTCGCTCGCTCTCTGAAGTCCTCATATATCTTCCATATCCTCATCTGCGTGTGTTAAGGTCGGTGCGTAGTGTTAAGTAAAATACATTATCCTATTAATATTATGAATGCTAAAGTTTGCATGTTCGTTATTGTGTTTGGTTGTTACTCCTTCGTGCAAAAACTGACGAACCAATTTTCATGAAATTTTTCACCCACATAGATCTTTGATTAATACATAGGATAATTTTACCCTGAAAAAATAATTCTGTGGCACCATTAACCACGCGGGCAACAGCTAGTAAAATATAATAATAATAATTCCAAATGTAGACATCGTCGAAGAAGTCGGTAGATAGAAGCTGAATCAGACTCCCCGACGCCTCTCGGGCTAGACCGAGGTCAGACAAAGTTCGCAGCCAAAAAATAATGGCTCTGCGTACGTCATTCATCTTTTCGTTTGTACTTCCAAAACAGTTTCACTGCCAAATTGATTATTTTGCCATTTGAAGGACACAAGGTCGTGTTCTCAGTAGCAGCAGTTGCCCAAATTAATCCACGCGGAACTAACATAATCACCAAATGTCGCTTAAATGTATTATTAATTAATTACAAATCCATCCAATAAGGGGAAGTGTCTTGAAAAGAATATATATTATTTACGGAATTTGTTTGTTACCTCGGAACTTTTGACAGAATTGTGATGATTCTGATATATTTTGCATTAAAGTGAAGCATTCTGATTGGTCCCATTTTTCTCAAAAACCTATGAGTGTTCGTTAAGTTATGCATGATAATTAATAGTTTGTTTACTTGGACGACACTATATTTAAATTAGAATAAAAAATATGCAGTTTTATGCGTTTATTATACTATCTAGTAATATTCTTATATCTAATGTCGATGGATGGCGATGACACTGTCAAACGAAGTGTGTAGAGCAGCCTTTCTCACAGTGGGCGATGACGCCCCCTTGTAGACGCTGGAAACTGGAAACCTATGGGGGCAACGAAAAAAAATTTTTTTAAACTCCAGGCAAAACAAATATGTTATTGAGGTTATTGACAAGAAATAAACGAGGTGG
>NJDD01001777.1:66415-82046 GCA_002245505.1 Calephelis nemesis | reverse complement strand
ATTATAATAAAATACACTATAACATATTTTTTAACAAATAACGAGTGCAAACCCTTCTAGATAGAGAGCGCAAACTGTATGGAGTTTGCGCTCGCCGACCCTGCCGCTCGCTTCCCCGCGTTCCCCCCAGCGTTGCTCTGTGCAAGTACATGAGTCGGCCGACTGTTAGTATTAAGACTGTGACCTAGTGTTATTATGCCAGGTTTATGTAACACTTAGGTTGTAATATGATGCTCGCACATTTGTCGAACGGTTTCTTGATATTAACTACAGAAATATACTTTGTATTTACTTGACTAAGTTCTGTCTATAATTATTTTCCAATAACCTTTTACGTTCGACATTGATTGGATTCATGATTTTTTAGAATAAAGCTTCATCTGCTCTTGAGTGACAGATATGCTGTTTCAAACGGCACAAGGGATAATTTAGGTCTTCAAATTCGTACTTCTTATATCATCCTCTGGCAAAAGTCTTTTGAATGTTAATTAATGTAATCATATTATTTAGCTGTGGGATTGACTTCACCCCACATTTCATAAATCAAAGACGATAAGTTACTGGTTTAACCAAATGATTGGATAATAGTGATCAATAATTGAAACATAACTGTAAAGTTATAAAAAAACTAGAGTTTAGAAACAATGATAACTGCTTATAGAACGTTTAAAAACCATGATAAGGTTGGACTCATGCTTTTTTGCTATAACATACCATTGCTTAGAAGGGAAGTAAATTGATGATGCATATTCGCTTTTGGTCTCAAATTAAAATTGTGAACTGAATATTTGTTTTTAGGAATCTACCTTCATGGTAATCTTGCCATTTTCAACGAATTTTAAATTAGCTATGGCAGTAAACCGGCATCCATTTTTTCTAAGAATCATGTGACGTAACCATGTCACAGGATTGGTCTTGCTTTCTGAGTGATCTTCATATTTGGATGACAATCTTATTAGGTAAATTATTATAAGGCGTGATAGTTGTACTCGTAAAGTATAAGTCTATTTCTGTCATAAATTTGCCTTAATTCTGATAAATAAATGTTCAGGTAGATTGAATTTTTTTTTTAATTTTTTTTTTTGTAATGCTTGGTATGACATTCTGAATTGATTGGTTTTAAAACAATATTTCTTACGTAATTTGCCTCTCTGATGGGTGTAATTTGATTCTTATGAAAATGACTCTTGATTTTTCATTTGATATTAGGGTTTGATATTAAGATACTATTCTAATGATTTTACTGATCATTTTATTCGTTTTATGTTTTAATAGCAGCTAGTGGGTATCCAGTAGTAGTAGTATTATCTTCCTGATTTGAATTTGTGACGCCATATACCCGTCATCACGTTTTTCCGCTTTATCTCCAAACCATTGATGATTTTAGGCAGAATCCTCAAAATCTGATAGCCACGATGACCGCTGCCACAGCTAATTGAGAGAGATTTAGTCCACGACTAGTATAGTCCCCTGGATCCTCTTCTGATTTTTCATAACGCCAGCACGTTAAAGGCGTAACTTTGGTAATAGTAGTGTACTCTTCAGCATAGAATAACTGCATATTACTTCAGATAACTAACTTTTTAAATGATAATCTTTCGTTGATTGAATGATGAATCGTGCATACCTTAATAATTATGATATTCCAAATACGATGTTTTGTATAGAATGTAAACATACACTTATATATCTCTATCTCTGTGATTCTATATACCTCCTTACTTAATGACGCAACAAAACAAAACAAAAAAGCATCTGTCAATATGACAACACAATCAACATCTCAAAAAGTTTCAATTTAATTTAGACATTAACAAAACGATCCGCCATTTATTAAATTCATTTGTTACAAAAATGTGGTAAATGAAGAACCGCTCGACCGATTATAATATGCAAACTTCATATTATAAACCACTACTAAATAGTCCGAACAAAGCCTAAACATTTCGTTTGGATAGGTGAGCACGTTCTTAAGGTATAAAATTACAACGAACAGTGGCATTGATTTTTGTATATACAGATTACTTAAATGGTATATAGGTACCATGTATACCTATGTATAGCAAAATATCAGAACGTTGAAACTTCACACACATTTTATGAAGGATCGAAGACTCAAGCTATTTACAAATTATATAGCAAATAAATTATTTCAGTGTATTTATATAACTGAAAACTACAACTTAATATGTAAAAATTACGTGTCACGTTGTTTGTCCGCGATATACTCCTAAGCTACTTAACCGATTTCAATAAAAGTTGCACAACGTGTGCAGTTCGATCCAACTCGAAAGTTAGGATTACAACTCAATTTGATCAAAAAAGTTACCATTCCAGCGTAGCAGGAACAGGCAACCAGTAAAATTTTAAAATTCAACGTTACTTTAATTATGTAAACTTAATTTTAGTTTTATTTTCATATTAAATTTACATTAATTTACGACAGAGTTTTGAGTTTAAAAAACAAATTTCTAAAATAGCGAATTGAAAAGAAAATATTGCATCAAAGATACGAGTATTTTAATTTATTTTTTATTGTGTTTCTGATTTTATAACGAAATTACAGCAGTTACCCAGAAACACCCTTTCAGAAGATGTATTTCTATCTAGGTAGGTACTACCAGACCTGATTGAGCGCCTTGACGACGAAGAAAAGCTTCGATTAGGTAACGTACCTAGTCCTTGTTTTTGTGTTGACAAACATATCTTAGATACATTATAAGACATTGAGGCCAAAACGAATGCAACATTACGGTAGAAAACGTTTTTAAATAAACATTTAAAAATGGATTTTAAAAATTGCGTTGAAAATATCGCCGATTACTAATCCGGTAATATTGACAGTAATTCGGCTACGCACGAGGACGCCTACGGTATTAAATTTCGAAGCTCCTTCAGCGAATGAAATAGCAAGCCTTTCATTTGGATCAGGAAAGAGACAGCTAAATTTATCGATCGGCTTGCGTCACGGCGAAAGCGTGGGCGCGAAGACGTCACGAATTATCAGCCAATCAGATGACAAGGAAAAGGCGCCAGGAATCGGAGAGAAATGACAGAAAATTGCGAAGTTCCCTGAGTTACGTCAGGTCCTGGCGTTTAATGTTTAATGCGTAGTATCCGGGCTTTGCGAATTTGTTTAGTAGGTTATGCCTACCTAGTAGTTTATTTTTAAACTAAGGTACCTCCACTTATAACGATTGTTTGTGATTGTTGTTGTTGTTTTGGTTGTTTTTTTAACTGTAGCAGAATGTAAATTGATACTTTTCCAATGACAACTTTAAATTTCACTACATTTGAAGCCGATCATATTATAATGTTTGCCAGGTTTTTCCTTAACAGATAACCGATATACCTTTAAATTTCACTACATTTGAAGCCGATCATATTATAATGTTTGCCAGGTTTTTCCTTAACAGATAACCGATATACCTTCACTTCAGGTAGGTACCTACTTAATATGTGTGAATGTGTGAGGCGTGTGACGTATATTTTGTTGGCCAGGTTTTTTGTTAACGATATGTACATTAATATTTAACGTCAAATAATTTGGTAAGTACCTTTATGGGTGTATCAACCTACGAAAACAAAGAACAAGGAACTTACTCGCGGCTTTGTATCTGATCGGCGGCACGTTTTGCATTACGAAATACAAAAGTCACAAAAAAATACTATCAAAAAAGTATTTGTGAAGTGAAAGCCGAGTTCAGTACTAAACGTCTTTGACATCTTCACCGAAAAAATACTAAAAACTTAGTAGAAAATACTAAAATTATAGCTTGAAGAAAATTGATTACCTTGAAAATTAATTACAGCGTGTCATTATCATCATCATCATTAGCCGGAGGACGTCCACTGCTGGACCTAGGCCACCCGCAAAGAGCGCCACAAGTCACGGCGGCTAGTAACCAGCGACTCCCCGCGACCAGATCATCAGTCCCCCGGGTCGTCCAACACTACGTCCTCCGGTGCGGGACCGCGACTCGGGAACATTTCTTCACCGGCGGTTGCCGGTTCTGGGAGCAATGTGGCCTGCCTATTGCCACTACAGCTTGCTGACTCTCTAGACTATGTCAGTTAGGTACTCCCGTTCTCTTGCGTATCACCGAATTACGGATCATATCTCGCAGAGAAACACCGAGCATAGCTCTCTCAATAGCACGCTGAACGATTCTATGCTTATTTAGGAGGCCCACATTTAGCGGCCAAGTCTCAGTTTCGTATGTCTTGGTTAGGCCGACTGAGCAACTCTCATGCAATTGAGGTTTTGGAGAAAATTCAGATCTTTTGGGACTAGCCGAGCGGCAATTTAATAGGTACCGAAATGATTACTTAGTTTAAATGACGCGGATCAACTAGTTAAGATATACAAAGTCCGCTCCAAAATTGAAAACAGCTGTTGTGGTAGTCTAACAACAACATAAAAACAAAAATTTGAATTTTGAACTATAAAAAATAATAATCCATTCCCTACATTATATATACATATAATGTACTTGTTTGACATTTAATTATTTTTTTTATAACATTGGAAGGCAAACAGGCAAACGGATTTCCTGATGGTAAGAAATTCACGCCGCCTAGAGACACCAAAGGTGGTAAAGGTGCATTGCTAACCAGAGGCCGGGATGTTAGGCCTTGAGCAAAAGTAAGTTAACCGGCTACTTTACCCTCCGAACCGGAACCCGTCATGACGTTGTGGCGGCAGGAATAGGTAAGGCGGTGGTACCAATTCAGGTGAGTCGCTGCGAAACTCTATCACCTAGTCAGATGTCACGGTGTTAGTGACGGAAAGTCTATGCTCGCTTTTTACGAGCTGCCTGGCACAGGAAGGTAGATGGTCTATTCTACAAGTGAGCCCGGACGAACACGGGGGGCTAATAATTTAAGTTTATGATTTATGCTATGCTTTATTACGTTTCTGCTATCTAGGAACTAATATATAAATTAAATACAGAGGTATCAACTTTCGTACTACCTATATAATCCACTAGATGGCAGTTTTCACAATCGCGCAAAATAGTTTCTTGTTTCATAGCCGTAACTGTAAACAGATAAAACTATTAAGTATTCTATTAATTAATATGTAAATAATTTCCAAACATTGCAGACACTCTCTCATTTAGATTTTATCATATTATATTTTATCTTTCTTAGTCTTGTGATGACAATAAATAAAGTGAAAAAGAAAGAGATTCGGCAGTACATAAACTGACATCAGATATTCTCCAGTGTAATATCCAGAAGTACGTTTAATAGGTACGTAACCAATCTTAATGCTTCATGGAATATACATGTATATTGAATTGGAACATTGACCTCTGAGTATAACTATTTCTATGAATTGGAATCAACTGATAAACTGACAACTAACATGTTACGTGACTGTCAGTTAATTTACGTTTGAATATTTATTTTCGTGTAAGTTTTATTTATTTTCCTAAAGATTTTTGTATGAAGCCCGGATTACCTACTCTCTGCCATTTGTTTTTTTTTTCAAAATCACGTTCACTAATACATCTTTCAAAACTGGATAGCTAAGATTAATACAAACAAAAAATAATGTGAGACAATATCGCGAATAGTGTCACATTTCGAAGATATGAGCTCCCAAAGTTGTAACTTAGTAAACCTGGCTGAAGTCGTAACCTACCTACTTATAATAGTAAAACTTTCGTTCTTTTCATCTTCGGAATGTGACACTTAACGAGTTTTTTTAAGAACATTTTTTATTTGTATTGATATTAGCTATCCATTTTTGAAATAATTATCAGTGAACGCAATTTTGAAAAAAATATTGCCTAACTCATTTTATTAAAACTTCATTTTTTTCCTATCATAAGAACTTTTTAATCTGACAATAATTTATACAATACAAATTATAGTTAGCGTAATTGTTTTTGAAGTGAAAAGTTCTTTAATGGCGGCATTGCGCACTTATTTTGGAATGTGTAAAAACTTCTAATTTCGCGTCAGATCGTCAGAACGTAAGACGGCGCACTGCGCATGCGCACACAAGACGGCGGCAGTTCGCTTGCGCGAGATCTAAAATAAAACGTACCTAGATTCATTGCTGTTTTTGTATTGCTTACATATTTCCCAACAATAGAGGATTCGCAATACATAATACCAGTACGGGTGAGGGTAAAACAATCGCGAAAACTTTTGCAATTCGGCCTTTTGCGTTGTTCTGTAGTATTAAATCGCCTCTGTGGTCTAGCGCCGGCGTCGGACTTGACTTCTAGAGGTCCCGGGTTCAATTCCCGGGTCAGGCAACAAAAAAATTAGGCATTGTATATTTTCAATTTTCCAATAAAAATAATGTTGCCCGGGATTGGATATGTTCCCGTTTGGCGACAGGTTTGTCACCTATCACATTGTGGGACTTAATGTCTTCGGCTAATCGTGGGTGCCTTGGTTGTGCCTCTTCCTACTCCTTCGGGGATATGGGTGTGAGGATACTGAATAATTGTAAAGTGAAAACTGTTTCTTGCTTTGAATGCTTTGCAGTTTGTGGTAGATAAAATAGATATTAGTTTAGTAACACATCTTTTAATTTGTGTGTGACTTGTAGGTGTGTATATATTATAGTTTCTGAGTTAATAGAAATTACAGTACAACATTATAAAGAAGTTTAGCTGTTTTCGAAAGTTGTAAGTTTAACAAAGGAAATAATAGTAGAAGGAAAATCGATATATAATATATTACATTGAATTGAAATATGTAGGTGTAAGTTTGAAAAATTAAATATTTCATCATATTTTATCTCAAAAGTAAATACCGTACCGTACCGTACTAGTAGATAGCGTACTGAGGTTTCATGGTTTAGCACAGAGTACTAATAGCTAGTTACTAATAGTACTAATAAGGTGTACTAGTACATTTTACGGATTTTACGATTGCAGTGCGAATCCAAAAATGTCCGATTAAGCACAAGACTATTGTATTATACCACATAAATGGTAGAACTTTCATACCGATAATTTAAGCATTTCGTGCAAAATTATTCCCTAACCACTCCGAAATATTAAAAATACACAATGTTATTATTCAAGTTTTCACTTCTGCCGGCACTCCCGTCTTTTTTTTCTGGCTGTTCACACATGATGCTGTCATACGGTGATGATATAATATAATTTTCCACTTCCTACTTCCCACTTCCAGCTTCATCTTATGGAAAGTTGTCCTGTGGTACTAGTTGAACACTAAAATAGGTTGAATTAATTATACTTAAATTTATAATTAATGGAAAGTTAAATCAACGAGTTTTGGCGCCATCATAAGAAAAATTATTTGCAGTTCTTTCGTAATTATTCAATTTCGTGTCCGTACGTAGAGAGTAAATTTAATCAATTTTAATAGCATTTTGTACACTTTCATTCAGTTAAAGTGCACTAGTGAAGTAATTATGAAGAAATTAGAATAGGTATCGTGTATTTTTTCGTTGGTGGTTGGCTTTTTAAATGGTGTAACTTGATGCATTCAAATAGGAATATTAGAGGTCAAAGACTTGATGAAAACAAATTATACTTGATTAATGTCATATGCTATGTAACGCCAATGTCAAAGAGTAAAGCATTGACCTCTAAGTATATGGACATGAAATAGCTACCAATAAAGCCTGCCGCTGGCTACTCAATATGGCTGCCATTTGACATTACTAAGGCTGTCCAAAAAACGTAAAGTATCGATATCGACACATAATCCTTAATCGTAAAATCAAAAATTTTCATTAAACCCCCGAAAAACCAACTTTTACGATAGTTACGTTTTCAACGATAAACACACACTATCGCACACATTTTGATGTGCTTTAAGCAAACTCCAAATATAATAAAACACAATACAGTCAACTTTTAAAAAGTATGATCAATCAGCAACTTTCCTGTTCTTTTATTAGGTCCTTGTCAAGGTATTCACTATTATATTTATTGCGTCTATAGATCAAGGTTCTATTTTATAATCGCCATGTGCTTGTCCGCACACTTATTAAGAAAAATACCAATTTTCGATTTCGACAAAATTTGGTATAGTAATTGTTTTCGACACTTTAAAGAAACAAATCTAAATAACTTTATCACGCTGCCAAAGCCGCGGGCAACAGTACAAAACAAAGTTTGCGTCAGAAAAGGTAGTATTTCGATTTCGATACATGATCTATTAATGTAGATATGAATTATTATTTAACTCTCGATTGAAATTGCTACTAATGTATATGTACTTAACTGGCTTATAAATAGGGAAATGCAATGAAAAGAAAGAAATAACATAATTTTCACTTTTCACCAGCATTTTTTTTTAAATTGTGATGTGCAAATATGTTTACTTTTACATAAGTTAACTCTTTATTTTTATTACAATATTCATTATCATTATAAAAAAAATGTGATCAGATTATATTCAAACCACTTTCCTAACTTAAAAGTGAGCACTATAAATAATTCTTGTAACGATAGAACATGATTAATATTTTCAGTGGAAATGGTGTACATTTTTATCTTGTCCAAATATTCTTTTCTGGGAACATAATATTTAATATCGACAATTGTAATAGTATACTTCACTATAAAAATTGAACACTAAATATGGATTCTTGGCAAGCCTGACAACTGTCATGACGTCAATTTAAATCGACGCCAAAATGAGCATAGACAAAAACGTCGTTATCTCTTTCGGCGTACATAATATCAACATTTGTTAAAAAGAGACAAAGAGATGTTTTTAAGTTATATGTCGATTCCAACGGTATTTATACAACTAAATTTGCTATATAACATTGTTGCACTTCTTTATATATTCCTATTTCTATGGAGTAAAGTAACTATCCATAAAAGAACGCCAATCTCAAAACTCAATAAAAACACCTCAACATAGATATACAATTGTTGGCATGGCCGTAAGCATATTCTGTCTGCTTATTCCATTCTAAACATTTAGTCGTGTCATGTCAATCCTAGTTACAGCGGTGGTGGTATGCTGGCACCGCTATGGCGGCGTCAAGAGAAAATATTGATGCAAATTTTTGAATTTTGAAGTAGGTACTGATAAGAACACTTTTAGTTAAACTCAGATAAGCTCAATACCATTTTAAACTGTACTATAAAAAATTGTAAATTCATTACACGTTTTTAAACTTTAGTTTCTTGGGCTAGCCGAACCGACACACGTTGTCCTGTCCTAACTATAAATATAATAATTGTACGGTAAACAAAGGAATTAAAAATTTCCTCACGGGGTTGAGGATTCAAAAAATAACTTAAACGGTTAGAGTATTCGTTGACTTGAGACGAAAACGTATAGGTTCGAATCCTGCATTGCGCGCATTTTATTCTTTCTTTAAAAAAATTTAGAAATTTAACCCATGCACAGGGCAAGTGCTGAAATAATAAACCTTGAGATTTTTTTATGATAATGGAAGGCAAACAAGCAGACGGATTTTCTGATGCTAAGTAATTCACGCCGCCTAGAGACACCAAAGGTGGTAATGGTGCGTTGCCAAACTGAGGCCGGGATGTTAGGCCTCGAGCAAAAGTAAGTTTACTGGCTACCTTACTCTCCGAACCGGAACACGACAAGGCGGTGGTACCCATCCGGGCGAGTCGCTGCGAAACTCTACCACCTAGTTTTGGTAGTTCCGATTTTCCCCGTGTTTGTCCGGGTCCGCTGTATACAATATACCGCCTGCCGTATTCTTTCGCAGTTTCTGAAATTCAAACAAAGGTCAAATGGGCCATTACTAGTTAGATACCAACAGAACCACCTGTGGCAGAGTGCTATGAGCAGTTCCTATATAAATAAATATATTCTTACCCACATCACACAAATTGAATCTAACAACAAAGTTAGCAAATATACTAATACAAAGAAATACTTAAATAGATATTAGAATAAATTTCATTAACACCAAGACCCGGAAATGAAGACATGTAATTGTTCATCATACTAGGGCTTCGGAAATCAAACCCAAGCCTCGCGGTTGACAGTAGCCGGTAAATTTGCACAATAGGCCTAAGACCCCGTACACAGGATAAAGCTTCGTGGAAGCTTGCGTTCTTTTGTCATAAAAAATAAGTAACAAATAGTAAGTTATTTTTTCGAAACTGAGGAGGTTCCATAAAAAATCATAGAGATATGTACTGCAAGCGATTTTAGAGTTAAAGGTATAAATTTACATGTACCTACTTCGACGGTATTGTTATAAAATTGGAGTCGGTTTTTCGCAGCTCTATAATGTGCTTAATTTAATACAAGTTGAACAGCTTTAAGCGACCTTACATTGTAGTATTTAAATGATTTACAAGATGGCGCTTTTTTATATTGCATATTCCAAATGTTGTCTTGTCAAAAATATTACAATAGATGACAAATAATTATTATTAGAGATGGGTAGATATAAAAAAAACCACTCTTTAACATGAGAATTTATTTGTGATCTTCTGAAATCAGAATCAATGTTGAGATTAAAAAGTATCTTCACACCCATATCCCCGAAGAGGTAGACAGAGGCACAACCAGGGTAGTGATAGGTGGCAAGTCTATCGCCAACCGGGCTCGTACCCCATCCCGAGCAACGTTTTTTTTATAAGAAAATTGGAAAACCCAAATTTTCTTTTTGTCAAGTCCAACACCTGAACCGCTAGGACACAGAGAATATTGTGATAGGTATATTATAACGTAACGTGACGTGGAACAAAGTTTAAAAATATCGGTTCTTGTTTTTAGATAAATGTGGAACTGAGTGTGTAATTTATTTATATTTATCTTCGCAATCAACGTAACTTTCATCACTGCGACATTCAACTGTGTTTTATCAATTGTCCATATTTTGTTCATTTGAGAAAAAACTCTTTCGACGGGTGCGTTAATTCCACGCAAAACGGAAAACGGGACTATGTCGGCCTCTCTGGAGACACCGCTGGGACAGACACTCTGAAAACGGGACTGTCCCATTCAGAAAGGGACGTACGGTCACGTTAGTGATATATGCATCACTGAAAAATATTTAGAATTCTGTATTCTATAATTTTCTGAAATTTTTCTATGACAATTTTTTATTCTTAAAACTGCTATTGCGAATAAAAATTATAACAGTTGTTTAAGAAAAGTCACTCACCCAATGACGACAGCACCCAACCTGAGTGCTTTGACCAAGAACACAATTAATTAGTTGCAGCGAGACTAAATTCCAGTGGACGGTGCAGCTTGTGTGTGAACACTAAAGTTTTTTGATTTGGAATTGACATTCTAAATAGATACCTACAATAAAAATGTAATTGAGAGATTCATTTATTCATCAAGTTCATTTTCGGTGCTTGCACGTCAGAAACTGACAGCGGAATGACGTTTCACGAAGTAACGGTTTAGTTTTGGTTTTGATTCCTAAACAGATATAAGTAGTTGGTGTGGCACTATACTAAGCTATTTACAATTTGTAAATGTTAATCAACTAAGTGGATATCAATGGCTAAGCTTGTAAAGTTACGTTTAATCAATCGATTGATTGAATCAATCTTTCACGATTTGTGTCTCTGCACGTATGAAATTTTAAATACAAAAAACTGTACGTAACTGTACGGAATTTCAAATCTGAATTCCAGATCAGGAGACCTAGTCAGGAAACCGGAAGTCTGCGACCGGCCTAAGAGACCATTGAAAAAATAAATGAATTACCTACGGCTTAAAAAACACAAATAGTATAGTGAAAATAGCTGTATTAGCTGTAATTTTTATGGCCTTAGCAGCGCAGTCTGTCTTTCTCAGTCTCATGTGCGTAGATAATGCTCTCGCTCTCCCACTCACAGAGATATTAAAATTTAGTTTAGGGGATGATTGGCCCCTTGGATCGGTCTGTCTTCTTGTCAAAGGTTTTAAAATAGTTGTCGGATGAACTTATATAAAAATGGAGCGTCAGAATTTACGTGAAGTTAACCAACAGTAAAAACCTAATACTTATACTGAATAGACTTATGTCTGAAAATCCGTTAGTAGTTACAAGTCACACGTATTGCAGTTTCCAAATTACAGACATAGCAAAACTTTTAATAAGTTTAGGAACCAAATAATTTTTGTTGTGACTACTAATATGTGAGGTAATAATCCACTAGTAGGTACTTACTGTGGTAAGAGTAAGCCTACTTACTGAACCTGACTAGCACGACGCCACATTCCACAAACAGATGTCACTGTTTAGGAGCTCAAAACCTATATATATAAAAAAAAAATGTTTTCGTTGTGATGTGTTCTTTCCAGGGTTCCAAGCCAATATGTTATCAATTTCACAAGTAAGAATGAATAGCCACTCGATAAGCATGTGCCTATTACCAACACCACTTTTATTGTTGTTAGATGCGTCGCATTATTTATTTACGTAGCATAGTAGTTAATCTACGCTTTTTTAAATTTGTGTTAGAACACCAAAAAACATGTAAGTACCTACCTACTTACCCACACAAACCTACCTACTTAAGAAGCAAAAGTGGTAGGAGTACAAACAAAACAAAAATTAAAATAGATAAACATGAATTTAGAAAAGTAAGTATATATACAAAATACAATAATAACATATTGGTAGGTACGTATATAGGTAACCTGGTAAAATATGATTAAGTATCAGGATTGTTCACCATCATCGTCACGTTCATGGTCATCTTCGTCATCGTTACCATCATTTCTATGGACGCTTGATGCTTATGGATCTTGCTATTCACGAATTTTCTAGCATTTTTAAAACCTCATTTAAGTAAATGCTTTACTTCTTTTACAGTAGCTCCTCCTCTTCGACGCAATGATAGGATCGGAAGCTATAAGCATCCAGTGCGCAATGTCGGTATTAATGTGGATCCAGAAGGTCTATCTGACATGTAATCTTCAATAAATAACTAGTTAATCTTTCCTCACACTTGGACGATGACAATTTATAAAGTTTTCATTTTGTAGCACTAAAATCAGATATGTACATTGTTTCCCAGTCCTTCCCAGTGACTTGGATCACTCCGACTAACTGCAAATAAAAAAGAATAATATCCCAATTTTATCCCAACTATTAGGTAAATTTAAATATCAAAGACAGAAAGCGGTACCTGGCGGAACTATTTTGTAACTTGTCTAAATAATCATCAATTTAAAGAGAAATCAGTCTAGAATCGCAACATATAATTTTAATGCCTACGACTACATTATTTCTATTTTACCGTATAAATAAAAAGTACATACCTGAGCCCTTACCATGAGTTTACACCTTGTCAAGTTTACTATACTCGCTACCGTCTCTCTAAATTATTTGTATGAAAACTTTGAACAGCTCCTCTAGTGGTAACTAAGAGAAACCCATTTTTAGACCAAAAGTGTCATAGATTTCGACAAGTAACTTACCGAACGTAATCTATTATAATTCATGGTAAAGGCTCTGTAGATTCTGTATGTACTTGGCCACTGTCATATGTAAACAGGCGACATACCTACGAAAAAAATGCGTAATGTCACTTGACGGTTTAGAAAGCAACTAGCCGTACAATCACTTCGCTTATCTTCAGGACCCTCACACTCCTTTCTTGTAAGCTTAACAAAGGCGACTTAAGCGTTTTGTGATGGACCGACTAACTAAAAAAAATGCAAGTTAATTTAAACTGTCTCTCTCTCTCTCCTTTATGTACCTAGTACATTACTAGCTTTTTGACCTCATAAAGTAGTAATGTTGGCTTGTGTGCGACGACGTGTAAGTTCTCTTACTAGTCTGTGTGTACGACGAAAAATTCGGTAAACTTCTTAGTACACCCCCGGTGTACTAAGAAGTTTACCGAATTTTTTGGAATACCTATTTTTAGATTATTTTCAGATATATTCGTACAAATTGTATTATTTGCATCATCTACATACAACCGAATTGATACAGCATCAATTATCAATGTACCTATTTAGTAGCAATGAAGAATACACAATAAACTTATATAATGTTTTTTGAAGTTATACTTCTTTTGGCGCGATTGGGAAAAATGATTAGAGTGAATTTTTACGATGCGCGCACACCGACAGATAAATGTGACAGTCAAAAGCAACATCCTGAAGTTAGTTGCGGACCTTTTTATTTTTAATTATATTTTATTATTTTTAATTATTGTTGCATGCTATTTATGTATGTTTACGTATGTATGCGATGTGTTATTATTTGGTATTTTTGCATTGTTACGCCAAAGAAGTATAACTTCTTACGTGTGTACAAGAGTACACACACTCTTTTTTTTAATTTGACGAAGGATACATGTTTACCAGTTATTACTGCTTCTGTTGTGTCCGGACACATCCCTGGCCCCGTCGTCATCTACCTTAGTGCAGTTAGCTTAACGCACGTAAGATAAAACGCAGTACCTATTTGGTTTGTCCGCTTCTCCTACAACCTCGCTCTGGGCACATTTCTCCTCCTGCTCCATATATTATGGAAAATGTATCTGTAGGAAAGTATAAAAGGTAAAGATTGTATTAATGGCACATGTCTGACTGTTGTGTTTGTTTCAATGTTTCTGTGTATTACCTAACAATCGTCGACTAACAAAGAACAAGAATAATTCATATTTTTCCTGTGTTAGAGCTAGGCAGGTACGTCAACTCCTGTAATTTGAACTCAGATAGGTATTTAATTATCTTGATCTACAATCTCAACATTTAGTAAATTATGTCTTCAAATATGGAGAATGTCCATAATTAATGTTTGAATTATACGAAACAAGAGGTGAAGAACCTAAATGATATGAATATGTAGCAAATAACTTGTTATTAGGAAATGTTATGTGGGAACTGGTCTCGGCCATGTTCGGGAGTCACTGAACTTGCGAACGTATTTTCTATAAATTTTTTTTAGCATATCTACCATACCAGGTGTCGATTTGAGGGGTCGGTGAGCCGGCAAAAGTTTATGTTCTTCGGGTTGAAAAAAGTTTTAGCCCTGATGATGCTGTATAAGCGAAACCGGTACAAAAGTTTTAGCCCTGATGATGCTGTGTGAGCAAAACCGGTAGGCTATTAATTACAAAGTAATAAATTATAAGTGATAAGTAAAACAGTACAAGTGTTTTTTCTTTAAAAAGATGTTTGTACTCGTTTTGTTCTGCGTCGCACTAAGCCTAGCAACTCCCGTGACTAAGCCTCCACTCCACAACTTTAGATTTATATGCAACTTATCTGCACCCTGTTCGGAAGAGCATAGCGAAATAAATATATGAAAGCTTTACTAAAAAAATTTTTTTTGCCGGTGTTTTTGCTGGCTCCTGTACTAATAAGTATATTCAAGTTAACATATTGTAATGCTTTGGAGTTAGGTCCGTCTGTAGGGAGAGCGGTCTACGTTCGTTAGCCATGTAACCTGTCTCATCGACATCAGACAAATATCACTTGGCATTGACAATATCTGATGCGGTTGTATTTGTATTTGTATTGGAAACGGTGGTAGTTTACGGTAGACAGGGCTAAATTTATTATCATTTTAAAATTATTTGTAAGTTATAACTCAAATTATAATAATAATAAAACTTTTTGTTTGTATGAATATTAAAACATTGTGTTTGTAATTAGTTATTTTATACTTATAAAAATATTAAATTATTAGCACGTACCACAATGTGGTAGAATTTGTTGGAAAGCT
>NJDD01001777.1:7663-62216 GCA_002245505.1 Calephelis nemesis | reverse complement strand
TTTATAGGTAAATGGTTGAATGATGGTAAATTTACAATCATTTGACACGAGCATTCTAGATGATGAATTTTCTAAGCCTGTTTGAAATTAGGGAAGTGAATGGGATATGCACAGTGCCCCAGTTTAGCATGGTTCGTTGAAAGGTGAAGGTTCTCCTTAAGGTCAGAGCGCCAGGGCACTGCGACCGCCGTTACAAATGAGGCGTGGCTCATTAAAATCTATGAAAGTTGGATCGAGAATCTCATTTGCAATTTCTCTGTCGTTTCTAAAACAATTTTGAATCTGAATTTACTTCGGCTAGTCGTGGGTGTTCTAGTGACCCACGACTAGCCGACTGACTGATTTTCGCTAATATGATTAAAAGTAGTTCAAAATAAAAATAAAAAACAATTCTTTTGTTCCTTACTAAAAAAAGAAGGAAGAGTACCTAAGTATACAATAGATAAAAAAATATAAAATAGTTTGAAAAAAAAATAAACACCTCCCCGGCGGGGAATCGAACCCCGGTCTCCCGCGTGACAGGCGGGGATACTTACCACTATACTACCGAGGACATACCAAGAGTTCTGAATTTATGTATCAAATAGTGTAACGCACAATCTTGTTAACTATTTTGTGAGCAGCATTAATAATATTATACAAGTTCAATTAGATCACAATATAACATATTATATGTTTGAGGTCCAACCAACGAATGTTTTATTGCAAATAAGTCTGTAAAGTAATCGAATTCAGCGGGAATTGAGAGTCATTTACGGTTGTCCTGCAAAAGCATCATTGACCTTTTTTCTAGTAAGTACCTAATTTAACGGAGAAGATAAAATGCTACAATTAAAATTAGTAAAAATAGTATTATTTTTGCAAACACGCATTCAGCCAAGATGACTTAAAAAGTGGTTTGCATGAATGTAACTGATCAACACAAGCGCGGATTCGAAGGGGGTCTCAGTGGTTATGACACGACCTCCGGGAAAGGATCTAGCTAGACACAATATAATCAGACCTAGTACATTTTAATCTATTTGTCCAAATCTCACTAAGTAGCAGAAAAATATTCGCAATAAAAACATACCTACAATACAACATATTATTGTAGTCATTTAAGTTCAGTAATAGGTACCTATTTTAGTTATAAAGTTTATATTATATTGTTTAATCATAGCATCAAGATATTTTGATGTAAAAACAACATTTTTGTATTGTTTCTCTATTTGTGTACCTAGTATAAATTAAAACACGTCTCTGGACCACGTCCCAGTTTTGCTCGATGCAGTTGAAGTCCAGAGGCTGTGCCGGCCACTGCTCAGCCCAAAACCCTAACCTATGCGTGAACTTGCATTACCTAACAGCAACGTGAACCACCTTCACGTTATTCACAATACGTTAATTCACAAGACCATTAAATTCTGCAAATGGGTCTTGTGACCATCCATTTACAGAATTTCTTGTCTTGGTTGCTTTAAAAACATCCTCAACGTAATTTTTAGCGTTCGTGTTTCCGTTTACAAAAACGAGGTCAGGTCGTCTGTGCTTAATCGTATTCCACACACACACACACTCACACCATAGCATTTGAGCTGATGTAGTGATAGTTGCGCTTCCTGAATTCCCTTCAGTTATCAGTCCCTTATTATTTCGGGCCCGACGTGGACAGTATAAATTTACCATTCTTGTGTCAGCCCCAAGCCCGAATCCTGACTTCTCACAAAATAAAATCCTGTCCTTCTCCTCCTGATCCCGTGCCAAACGTTAAGTTACACCGTTCATTCTGACGAACGCGATTGCAGTGGCAGCACCTACGGGCTTGGGCTTTGTACTCGTTTCAAGAAGTTCATTTTGCATGGATTGGGGCTAACAACACCACTAAATTTTAGCTTCACACTAGACACTCTCTGTCTACTTCACAAGAGACATTTCGTCAGTATATGTATATGTTTTTGATTAACGACATAACTTCTTAATAATTCTTCTTCTGTTGTAGATAGTATTAACCAACGAATATCGGCTATAGATGGTATTGATTTTTGACTAAATAAAAAATTATGAAGATGAAACTTGTCTCAGGCATTAAAAAAACTGAAGTAATTGCAAAATTATTTTTCCACTCTTAGAATATGACAAAAGTCAGACTAGCAAATTGGGTTACTCAACAAGTTCAAAATTGTAAAAAACAGAGCCATTTGTTTGAAAAGACCGTGCGATAGCTCATTCGATCCGGAATGATGTCTGGGAACAGAAGCTGCAATTGTTGCAAGTCTGGATCTGATAATATAATTTATAATCCAAGGGAACTCGAGGCAAATATTAATTTTTCCTGTCCGTTGAAGACTTACTTTTAATCTTTTAATTTAAATCGAAGTCGGTTTTTTTGCGGTCTTACTGCGGGCAGATGGATTTTAATGTGTTTTTTTGTTTGAATGCTGACGTCTTCGAGATTGTTCTTCCATATAGTTTATGGAGATCTGTCCAGATGTTTAAGATCATCAGCTCATTTGCAGCTTTTTGTAAACTGCAAATCGGAACGGATATTTGACGCACCATAGATAGGTATTTGTATTATTTTAAGCATATGTGAGACCTAACAGACCTAACACTAAGGATTGCTGGTATAACGGAGCTATTCTGATGATGGAGCTCGAAAATAGTCAATAGGATAGATAGAATGCCTACTACTGGTAAAACTATCGAGTTTGGCCTTATTCGATTATCTATTGAATATTGATATTTTCATATTATGATGATGGATCATAGTTTTAAACTTTCTTTATTAGATATGTTTCTTTTGTAATTTCTGCAGTTATTTTAAAGCACTTTATAGAATAGAGGTGTTGTAAGTTTCACTTGTTTGTGTGTGTCTGTGGCATTGTAGCTCCCAAACATGCGTTGTTTCAATCCCCTAGGTATACAAAACGAGGGGTCTTATTAGCCCCTGACGAAAAACGTAAGTAAACTGTATATACCCAATACGTCAGTCTGCGACAATAACTTTTGGAAGGTTTGACCGATTTTGGTGAGGATATTTTTTTTAACTCACGTCATCACGAAGATGATTTTTGGCTACGTTACATATTAGGTACAGCTCTTGTCGGGGGTTCATTGAACATTTCTAATTTTTAGATTTTTTATGTAGATACTTAATGAGTAGTAGATGCTATCAGCAAATACTATTCAATCACGACTGACAGCTTCAGACAAAACATTAATGCTTTCCTAAAGTAATATTCCTCATTATTATACTTTTTAAACTTACTTATTGTTAAGTAGGTAGGTAGGCAATTACCTACTTACAACTAATGTTTTAAGGAAAATAGGTACCCATGAAAGTGGAAGGAAGTAAAAAACGGGACTATGGGAACAAACGCAACTGAGTAACATCTCGGTTAATTGTGGGATGATGATGGTTAACACATCAAATATGAGAAATCAATGTATATGATATTTAATAATCAATATGAGTGCAAGTGACAAGAAGATTATTAATAGTTGAAATTTTGTTTAAAACATTTTTCACATGGAATTTATTGCGTAAACATTACTCAATCAATGTTATCCGTAATTTCAAGCCACCTACCAAGTGCCTCCGTGGCGCAATCGGCTAGCGCGTTCGGCTGTTAACCGAAAGGTTGGTGGTTCGAGCCCACCCGGGGGCGAGATTTATTTTGTTTTCAAGTTTTTTTTTGTAAGAATTGTCTTTTTTGTGTGTACATACTCGTACTCCTTATAATTTGAAACACCATAATGTTATTTAATTGAAATTGCTCCTACCACATTTTTTAATGTATGAAATTGAAGATTAAAATTTATTTCATTTTAATACTAAAATAATTTCGATACCTAACAAAATTTTCTTTTAAAACAGTATATCTTAGTAAGTACCTTTAATGGAATGGAACAATACAAATTATGACAGTAATTCTGTTTTTCCACAACACTCGTGATACCGTTTGTGTTTGCTGCCTGGTACTGGTACTTATGTTTTCATGTCAGCTGTTGCTCACAGCACTATCCGCCAATTATAATTATTTTACCATATTTAACTAACTGCACCACCGCAGTAGGAGTGGGTAATTCAGAAAACCATTTGCCGTTACCAGAATGTATTTTTAATGGGAATATGTATATATTAAATTAATATTCCTAATCTATTTGCATAAGGTAGACTCGCTGACATTAGGTCAGCGACGCATCCATAATGAAATACTTAACATTGATGAAGGCACCACTTCCACGGTAGTCTTTCACCATCACATTCGATAAAATATATCCAAATGGACAACCATTATACCTGTAACATATAAACTTATTAGTTACTAGCCGTTCCGGCGAACTTCGTATGACTTGACATTAACATTAGGTACTTACAGTTTGTGTGAATTTAGGCGTTGTTTTTCTATCCAATTTACTGTACCCTTTTTATCATAATCCTGACAATAACTTACACAACAAAAAAAAAGGATAAAAAGAAACTGTTCTATCCGTTCAGGCACATATCAAGAATAGTAAGACTGTGGTTCAGGCGTGACGCGGAAACGTTGCGATTACCACTCTAATGCCCGGTTCCTATATTAAAAAAACGAGTCGTTTTGATTACGGATGGTAGTATTTTGTACGCTTAGTAAGATTACTAACAACGGTTGCTCGTTTCCGACCATTGATTCTAAATAGTTTTTGAAAATATTAGTAACGCTCCGTTATTTTTGAACAAACTACGAATGGTTTAGCTGACGGATTACGATTCGTTGATTATAGGAACCGGGCATAAATGGGGATCCATTATTATATAAGTGAATTTGTTCGTGTTTGTCCGGGCTTCTTTATAGAATAGATCATCTGCCTTCCTGCCAGGTACCGTCACTAGCACCCTGACTAACTAGAAGGTAGATTCTGGTAGCGACTCGCCCGGATTGGTACCACCGCCTTACGCCGCCATAACGTCAGTGCTTGCCGTTGATGTGTTCCGGTTCGAAGCGTAAAGTAGCTGTTACGCTAACTTTTGTTCAAGGTATAACATCTCGGCTTAGGTTGGTAACGCACCATTACCACCTTTGGTGCCTCTAGGCGGCGTGAATTTCTCACCATCAGGAAATTCGTCTGCTTGTTTGCGTTTCGATATAATAAAAAAAATACGTATAACTTGTATATGTTGTAAGTGATACGTAATTTCGGCTATTGCTACTAACCTTCGATAGCTCAGTTGGTAGAGCGGTGGACTGTAGAGCGTTAACAATTGTCATCCATAGGTCGCTGGTTCAAATCCGGCTCGAAGGAGTGCTTAGCAATTTTTAGTTGTGTCATTGTACATATATTTTTTAAATTAATATTGCTAATGCTAATGACATTGAAGTTCAAGACTTACGTTAGGGGCGAGACTAATGGAGAATGTTTCAAAATTGGTTTTTTTTTATTTTATTTTCCGTAAAAACTGTTAGAGGCTGGTTTTTTTAAGTAAAACTTCTTTATCGGGGTTGGAAAAAAATTTAGTGTAACATTTTTTCGTTACGCGCCATCTTTGTTCTTATCGCTACCCTGCGTGATTCGAAGTATACTTTCTCCAGCGGAGTAGGGATTGGCAATAAACTTTATTTAACCAATTTCTGTAAAGTTGCATAAAGTAAATTATTTTTTGGAAAATAACGTCATAAAGAAGTTTCACTTCTTCACTTCTTATGAGTGTACGCTAGTACACGTACACATTTTTATTTTAATATAAATTATAAGGTAGTTTTACCCTGCAGGGCATTTCAGTCTCATTTCATGAAAATTTTAAATAAATTAAAACTGACATATTATCCTACTTAACACGTAAACATTAAAACGTCTTAAATAAATCAGTTGCGGCTGCGATTGTTGGCTGAGTCATGAGATAGAACACAATACCTATGTATCTAAATGCTCCTACATTCATTACACTAATATTGTATGTACAGTCACGTGCAATGAAAAGTATACACGGGCAGATTTTCAAATACATGTTCACTCCTAAAATTTCAAAAACAAATAACCACTTAATATTTTTTTACTGTATGACCATCCGAGTTTCTCACAATAATGAACATTTATTATTTATTTAATGAATAAACATTTATTACAAAAACATGTACACAGATTGTTTTCAGATGTTTATATTCACGATCACGTGCAAACGTATGTATCCTTTATTAATTACAACGATATGTTAACGATATTATTTTACAAAAATGTAATCAATACTGTTTCACCATAATGTATACAATAAAGCCTGTGACTTTTTTCTTAAATATGTATACATTTATAAAACTGTAGCAGTTTTCAATATTTTGAGGAAAGGGTATTTATTCATTTCAATAACGTGTACACATTGTAATTTTCTTTTTATGTAAACATTTATTTTTATCTTTACAATGTTTTTGTGAAGGTAGCAACGATACGGCGTGACGCGTCAAGTGTTGTCGTTGACGGTTTTATTTGGTTATGATTTTCCAATTTACCCTCAACAACGTTTTGCAGTGGAATTCAGACAAATCGTTACTTTTAGCATAATCATAGTTCTTAGTTTAGTATTAATATAGTGAATATTGTAATTTTCGTTTTTATAGTGAAGGACAGAATGAGTAATAATAATATGCCGTACAGGATTTCGACAAATGAGAAACATAAAATTATTGTTTTAAAAGAGCAGGGGTACTGAGATACCGATATTGAAAATAATGTTGGAATCACAGTATTAACCGTTAAATTGATAGCAGAACCTGGGTCCAAACCTGGGTCGACCTACACCAAGTTGATAATACAAGTAGTATATAACTCATTTTATAATAAATTTAGTAGATGTATCAATAAATATGTATCATCAAATATATATCAAATGCTGTTAAGCATTATTCGTTTTCTGCTATTTGACATATTTGGTGTATCATGTATTTCGTGTATCTATAAGTGAGGACCTGTGAGGACAGTGGCTTACTGTTTTTTCTTGCTGTTACCATTTAAATTGTATAACTGATGTTCATAGAACAATATTACTCACAGAGCTGCTGTTGTTCTTCCATGTAAAATAAATATAGTAAAAATGGGTTGCCTAAAAGATCTTGAACACAGATGTTTCATTATACCTATTTTTTGGAGGTAAACATCGTGTTTGCAATAAAACTGCGCATTTGTTGATTGAGTAGTAGTGGTCGAAAAAGTTTTGGTATTTAGTATTTGGTATTTGGCAGCCAAAGGCCCTAATAAGTGGAAAAATGAACAACCAGCAATATAATGAAATATTAGAAGAGGTGTTACTATCTAGTGTGGAGGTATATTTTCCTAATTCTGGTCCTATTTCTTTTGCACAACGTAACTCCGCAGTTCACAATTTGCGTCTAAGCCAAGCCTGGTTCAATCGCCATCAAAGTGAATTTGTTTAATTGCCATGGCCGCCTAAAAGTCCAGACTTAAACCCTATTGATAATCTTTGGGGTTTAATGGTCAAGCATTGGGACAGCGACCAAGCTGGGATACGCGAAACTCTAATTACCTAATCATGTCCATGAAATATGGGAGAGTTTTAGAGGCAGCAATATATGCATTTATTTGATTTCATCAATGCAACAAATACTGCAGAACGTTTTTGATGTTCAGGGTGGTTACACAAAATTTTAATAAAATTTTTCCACAATTTATAATTAAGTTTTGCAGTTTTTATTTCGTTGTTTTTTACGATTGCGATACAGCCAGGATACAGCTATGTTAATATTATTAATTTAAGCAATTCGCTAACATTCAATTTCATTTAATGTAAATTAGTATGTCATACAATTGATAAAGTAAATTAAACATTCTGGTTCCATACAATATTTTATTTCGTATCCATTAATCAAGGCAACTATTATTTCTGAAAAGCATAATATTGTTTTTAAATTTTTCAGAGTGAATGTTTGTTTGAAAATCTGCCCGTGTACACTTTTCTTTGCATAGCTCCCATGCACATCACTTTCATAACAATATTGTAAAGATAAAAATGAATGTTTACATTAAATGGAAAATTACAATGAGTACATGTTATTGAAATAAATACCCTTTCCTCAAAATATTGAAAACTACCACTTTTATAAGTGTATACATATTGAAGAAAAAAGTCACAGGCTTTATTGTATACATTATAGTCAAACAGTATTGATTACATTTTTGTAAAATAATATCGTTTACATATCATTGTAATTTATAAAGGATACATACGTTTGCACGTGATCGTGAATATAAACATCTGAAAACAATCTGTGTACATGTTTTTATAATGAATGTATACATTATTGTGAGAAACGCGGATGGTTATATAGTAAAAAAAATGTTAAGTGGTTGTTTGTTTTTGAAATTTTAGGAGTGAACATATATTATTTGAAAATCTGCCCGTGTATACTTTTCATTGCACGTGACTGTACCTATCGGCGAAAGTTTTCAAAAAAGTTCACGATTCTTGACACACTCCATCAACGAATGTTGCACATCCTCCACAATGTTACAAACTTCACAATTTGGTGCACCTATTTGCTTTTTTCATGAGATATGCAAATATGTTAGACGAATAGTGTCCAGAACGCAAACGATGAGCCGTAACTATATATATTTTTGGATATATCTTTATCTGAAAACCAAGGTATTCCAGGAGAAAACATTGTATTGTTTTGTGCTAGCGATCCGTAATTATATCATTTATATTATAATCACTGCGATATCAATTAAATTTATTAAATAATTTAGAATTAAGAAATATCGTTTGGATGTGTTTTATCAGTCCGGCTTTTTTACAGACATTCTCCTGGGCACATAACATTTTGTGTGGAAGCTATACGGAGTTTGAATACATAAAAATTAAAAATATTACTTATACTTAGACTAAGAGCTGGTATAGAAAAAAATTGCTTATTTTTTAGGCATTTTAAGAGTGTATACCTTAAACAGTAGAACTTAAAAAAAGGGCATTCGAGCACTGCAATCAATCAATGAACACTGTCAATTTTTAGATTAGTTGGTGGTGGAAAATTAAACTTTCCACTAGAGGATCGGATAAATAATTTAATTTTTTTGTCGAATAATTTTGAACATCTAAGACATAATGTTAACAAAGTGTAATAACAAGCTTCTTAAATATATACTTATGATGTTCAAGAAATAATAAATTTTCACCGCAAAAAATGGCATCTGGCAGAACGCAAAAGTATGAACTGATTATTTTTTTGCGAAATAATTTATACGGTAATAATGTTTTTAATCATTATAGATCTTAAGTAATATTTTGAAATGGGTGCCGTACTTTTCTCAATATGTTTTTTTCATAATATGGGTAACAATGATAAAACTTGTTTATAGATTAAATCCTTTCGAGTCACTTCATTCATACTGCATAGTAAAATGTTACTTTGAAGCAGACACATTTACTTAAAATCATGTACGCCGTACAGTTTTCCTTAATTGTTTCATTAGTGAAAATATATGGCAAATGTTTTAGAAGTTATACTTCTTTTGGCGCGATTGGGAAAAATGATGACAGTGAATTTTTACGATGCGCGCGCTCACCGACAGATAAATGTGACAGTCAAAAGCAACACCCTGAAGTGAGTTGCGGACCTTTTTATTTTTAATTATATTTTATGATTTTTAATTATTGTTGCATGCTATTAATGTATGTATGCGTTGTGTTATTATTTGGTATTTTTGGATTGTTACGCCAAAGAAGTATAACTTCTTACGCGCGTTTACTAACTTTTATTTTTGTAGGACATAAAATATTTATGTCTTATTTTTAAATATCTTTTTTGTGTGTTAATGCTATCTTTTATTTATCTGGTCCATTTGTGGAAAGTTGGATTTTCCACCGCTGATCCATGTTGCACTGAAAATTGACGGCACAGTGGTCATACGTTTTCTTTTAAGTGCTACTATTTTTAAGTTATACCAAAGACAATATATTTAATTACTAATCTCTGGTTATACCTACACTGTCACTGTGCGTAAAATAATTAGCAAATTTCTCTTTTACCGGTTCATAGTCTATAAGCGTGTATTAATTTATAAAAAAGGCGACCAAAAGCGAGTCGGAGTCGCCCTCAAAGGTTCCTCTTGTAGCAGTAAGTACTCATCTCATCATATTTGTCGTTCATTATAAAAAAAAACATTTATTATTGAATACAAGGAAATAAAACAATGACTACTCCATTCTTTAGTTGATTCAGGTATGTCACTGGAATTAATATTTTCAAATCCAACTTTGTTTTTCCTCAACCGTGAAATTAAATATCTATTTACCTTTATTTTTGTCACTTGTTAATAAGAGCGCCATCTTCATTTCACATGACCAACTACTTTGTTTCCAAACTTTTTAGTCCGCCATCTGTGATCTTTTATCGTTATTATCATCAATATATTTGTTTATGTGTGTCAAATGCATGGTAGTGTGGGTAATGGTGACCGCCTCGTTGGTCGAGTGGCTAGCGTACACGCCTAACTACATCAACCAAACGCGAGGCTCGGGTTCGATTCCCGACAAGGGCAGGCATTTGTGTGATGAACATTTAGATGTCTGCATTTCCCGGTCTGGGTGTTTATTATGTTTATTCTGGTTTATTGTTTACACATTGTGGGACCTAGTGTCTTCGGCTAGTCGTGGGTGCCCTGGTTGTGCATCTGACTACCGCTTCGGGGATATGTGCGTGAAGATACTTTTTGTTTTATTAGACATAACTCAAAAACTACCTTGTTCAAAATAAACTTTATTAATTTGCTGCTCAGAATAGGTACCTACTGCAAAAATATTTATACACGTCTAAATTATTTAAAAAAATAAAGAAACCATTCTATCGTCAAAAAACCTCAAATACTCAGTTATTAAAATATGTTCCAATTTAAGAGAATTTGCAATTTATAATTAGAATTTTCATTTCTGATGACGTCTTAAAAGTTGAAAATAAGTTTCGTGAAACTCTTTTTGAAGTGAAAACTTCTTTAGGCGCGTTGAGCGTTTTGGTAGAGGGTAAAATCCTCGGTTCGCGTCACCGACATGCTAATGATAATAGTATATCTATAGCTATGGAGAGCCAGACTAGCGCACGCGCAGTAGCATGTGTACACGTATACACTAATACATCGACTATTTCTGACTGACAAGATTATTGTATATTAATTATTTTTTCAACCACTTTGTATTTATATTTTGTTCATGATTTGTTTAACCCATCATATTTAACTAATAAATAAAACATAAAAAAATTCATATAATTTTTGCATATAGTTTTAATTACTCTCAACTTCATAGTTCCGTTTTTATTTCTATCGGCAGTCCCACGACTGCTACTGTTTTTTTTATTTAAAATGTTTTGTGTAAAAATAGGATTAGTCTGGGAAAATTAAGGAAATCAGATCAAATAATTCATAGAGATTTGAATGTTGGTATAGTTGCTCCTTAAGATTGTTGGATGAATATACTAAGTCCTCGAGGGTGGGCAAGAGCCAGGGGAGGGGAGGGCGAGAAAGGTCTACTTTTCGAGTTTTTTGGTTGTGACTCGAAAACTACTTAGGGGAAGGTTGCGATCATTGGACCGGCTCTTTCATTGGACCACCTAATTTTTTCAAAAACTATGCGTGTCACAGCAAGTTGAATGCATTCATAGGCAACAGTACTGATACCCTTGTCCCCCCGCTATACCTAAGTGCGCTCGAGACGCGTGGCAAGTAGTGACGGGAGTATATGTGTTAGCGGTGACCGTAATATAAAAACCGTGCCATCAAAAAAATGATGTAAGTAGTATTGTATTTCTTCATATTTGATGATTTTATTATATCAAATAGCAAATTTATCTGTGCTCACATAGACTATGAAGTTTTGTAACAAATTTTGCACGATTTTTAATACCTGCTTTCGTTCTGTTTATATACCTAGTTTCCATCAATGGACCACTATGATGACGCCACTATTGGACCAGTCCAATCAAAGAAACTTAATGAATTACCTATTTTCACTTAGTATAATTCTAAGAAATGTTTTTGACTTTGTGAGTTTCGTTTACATTTACTTGATACTCATAAATAAATTAAATTTATTTTGTCAACTGCAGCAATATCGGAAATGCAATATCAAAATCAATAAACACCTAAAGATTTTCGTATTGTGTAGGTATATTAGTATTTAACGTATTTGATACTTACCTAACTTTTTGTTACAATTAGACTTTATTTCTATATTTCTGAATGTCGGCAGAGAAAGAAAAGAGAAATATTATTGTTGGAATGAAACTAGTATGAGTCGTTGAGAAAAAAAACTATTGGAATAAACGAAGCGACTCGAATCCATGGTTTAGCAAAAGCTACATTAAAAAGAAGATTGAACGGGAAAAACAGGATAGCTTTCGAAGTAGTAGAAAATTATGATTGTTACAAAACATATTGAATAAAAAAATACTTTTTATATTGTGTTTCACTTAGTCACCTTCATTGGACCGTTAACACAAATATTTCTAAGTCCAATGATGGCAACTTAGTGGTTCATTCAAGGGAACGGTGGTCCAAAGAAAGCAACTCCTCATTGAAGAGTTATGTTAGTATATTTCTAAAACCTATCAACTTTCATTACCAATAATTTATATACCATTAATTTACATACACAGCATCATATCTCTACAATTGGTTTTTATTTTTCGATGATATTTTATAAGAAATTACTTGATAAATTTAAGTGGTCCAATCATAGCAACCTTCCCCTATGATATTTTTAAGTTACTTCTACATTGATTATCTATCTACATTAAATTTTCTTTAAATTATGTCTCTACGTTTTTACTGTACAATCAATACTTTAGGAGGTATAGAGTATAAAAGGTGATAAAATGAGGAATCATATCGTTTTTATTATAAAAATTATATTCGTCATTTTTATCATCAACTTTGATAGGGGCTCCATTTAAAAAGCTCGTAGGTAGCCGTTACCGATGGCGATAAGACTACACTTTATGACCACTTTTCGGCAACAGCATTTTCTAGAACGACCCCTTTTACGAACAGCGCACCAGGAGCAGGAGGATCCAGGGTTGTGATGGTTTCTAAGTTGCCAGCGGCTGCTCGCTTCTAACCATATTATATTAGGCAACTGGTCCAAAGCCACTCCTGAACCTAATGGAATACTCTATAAGCGTGTTGTTTCGCCCTAGGAACTTAGACATCCTCCCCTCCCCTCCCCGGCTCGTGCCCACCCTCGAGGACTTACAGTATATTCTAGAAAACCTTAAAGAATAATTGTACCTAGTTTCAAAACTACAGGAATTATTTAGTCTGATCGACTGTTTTGAGGATATTTTTTTTAAACTAGATCACGCAATAAAAATTTACAAATATATTTGTTAATTTAAGAGTTAATAATAATTAACTTAAAAGAAACTATTCTTTTAAGTTTATTATTAACTTTTAAATTTAAATGTAAAGCCTGAATTTGTAATATCCGCGCAGTTTGCAACTTATAGGACATTCAAAAAAAATTCGTTTAAGTATCTTAACGCGCATATCCCCGAAGAGGTAGGCGGAGGCATAATCAGGGCCGGATCGTTATACTACATAGGCAATTAAGTTAATATATTTTTTAAAATATGAGATGTTTAACTTAAAAAAATTCTGAATTCTAATACTTGCTAGAAACTCAACTTAATATATTCAAAAATATAACAAAGTTTAAAAAATGTTGAATATTTAAGAAGGTTCAAAGTAGTAAACAAGTTTAGGCCACTCCGTCACTCGTAAAAGGTTTTAAAAAAATACAAAACTTGTGTAACTTTTTTAATCATGAAGATAACAATAGTTTTCCAACGAATCATTATTCTTTGAAACCTTATAATTTCTTATTAATCATTTCATTTCTCAATTCGAATTAATTTAAAGAACAAATTATGAATTTGAATTTTATATTAGTCTGAGAATGACAGGATATTTTTTTTAACAGAAATCTATTTAATTAACATTTAATGACACAAATAGTTTTTTGTTAAATTCGAAGTTTTTGATATCATTTGACCAAAATATTAGTTTTTACAGAAATACAATTTCTCAATAAATAACATTAGTTATATTTTTCGTTGTGTAAACGACTATGATCTTTCACAATTACTGGTCTTAAGTTAAATTTGAGCAATCACAAAACTATGGTTAGCCTCAATACTGCTATGGCTTTTATATTGAACAAAATATACTGAATACCACATCAGATTTGAAGTCCACTTTGACTTAATATCGAGTTCAATCGGCAACCTATTCGCAGGAAAGGGCCACAAGGCGGCAAAAGAAATAAAGGTGTTGAAATAAAATGGTAAAATAAAAACCACACTTATGATGAAGCCCTAGAAGCCAAATATACCTACGTATAATTGGTCACATCTCATAGAAAAAATGAAAATGGACGCAGAGAAGCGCGTTCTTAAGGCTGATTTCTCACTATACGCCGTATATGACACTGTCAACTGTGGAATATCATGTATTTATTTTGATATTTTTAACTTATTTACAAAACATTAACGGGCCGCAAGTAAGACGTCGGCGGGACGCCGGTTGCCGACCGCTGCTGTAAGTAATAAAACAAATCAGCTGGCAGTATGTCGAGGGAAAACTCGTCAGCTGATACATTTACTTAGGTTATAAATGTGTCTGACTAGTTCCTACGTAACACTTTTAGGGCATCAGCTGACGAACATTCCACCTAGATATAGCCAGCTGACTTATTTATTTATTAAAAACAATACATAAACTATCATCTGATAAATTTTCGTTTAGGAGGAAATCACTGAACACATATTTTTTTTTGGTATTTGTTTGACCAGCTGACGTATAATCCACCACTTTATAATTAGCTGACAAATTTTATTTCTTCTAAATAGTAGCCTAACTTTAATTTGATCATTTTTTTAATCGGAAAAAAATGATTAAAAATTATCTTTTTTCATAACGTGAGCGGCTACCACAGCTCAACCCATCCTCGGAGCTGACGTTTACAACGCTTTATAATGCAGCTTTCTGAGGTATGTTATCGACTGAGAGGAACTTGGTCATGAAAATATGTCGCTGGCTCATGGACTATTAAGAAATGGTTCCGGTGCAAACATATAGTAAGGCACTTCGAACCCGAAAAGTCATTACCGAAGATCAAATTGCTGGTAAATAATCTTGACTATTTTGTTATACTTCCTATGTTCTATTCTAATTTCGGAAATATGAACTAAATGCCAAGATAGTTGAGCCTTACTCTGTCACTAAATCATGTAGTGGTATGGACTATCTTAAAGTGATAGATCAAATTCAAAGCACTTTATTTATTAATACTGAATTTGTGTAATTTCAACTTCAACCCGGGACCTCATGCTGTCAAGTCCAACACCTAAATTACTCGACCAAGTGGTGGTAACCTATTTTGAACGATTTGTAAATCTTGTAATTTGTTAAGGTAGATCGGGAATGTATGTGGGAAACGTACATTTGCGATAGCTTAGATCGGTCTGAGTTCTGGTAATATGCAAACTTCCATATAGGTACGTACACAGCGTCCAAACACCCGGACTATAAAATTAAGGAGGCTAATCATAATGTTAAATATTCAATCATCCTAACGGTTTCCATAAACATGAACTCTATTGGTATTTCTCAGCGATCACGGGTCGTTACACTACACCGGCGAGCAGAAATACGTCGGCCATATTAACTTGCAAATAATCAAGACAAATATCAAGTTCTATAAGTTTTGTTTCTTATCGTGAGTGTAGGTCAAACTTCAGTACATCTAAATGAAGTAACACAAATGTTCTGAATTTCAGTTCTGATTGAAATTGCTCTGCCATACTTTATTTTTTAAATATTATAGTTAACTAACTGGAATTATTTATTCGTATTAAACAAAAATATATTTGCAACAAAACTCTAATGGGCCTATCTTTGTCTGCAGATAGTTTTTTAATATTGGCCGTTAGACATGCAGCTGTTCTGGTAATGGAACTAGACGGTATATTTATGTCATGTTTGTGTCAATTCATTTCTTTTAAATAGCTGTGGCTGTGAGTATACCAAGCCTTAATTTTATTAATTATTGAAAAATAACGGCGGTCAACTGGCGACTGATGTAAAATATCATCTTAGATAGGTTATTAAAATTGAGTGTAAGTAATTTTTCATTGTCGTCTGATTTATAAATACACTAAAAATTTCAATTTAATCGGTAACTGGCAAGTGGCTAATTTAGCTTGCAAAACTTGATTTTATTTCTTAGTGACTAATTCAGGTTTGTCCCGCAACTTGGTACATCGTGCCACTTATACGAAGTTGGTAATTATTAGCAGAAGTGGGTGCATCCTTATATATTTGTGAAAAGGGAATAACACTCTGATTTCATACTATTTATAGCATTGAAAGCATCTCATGTCTTTCAAATAAGAAGAAAATTGTACATTGGGTAAGAAGATCAAATCACAAAAGACTTGCACAACAGATCCGTCATACTGGCCTCAGGTCATCTTATGTGTCATTATCCCAAGAGATGTCTCTTACGTCAGCAGAGTCGTGAGCATGTTTGCTATATACTCTCACATAATAAAAAAACAAATAAAGCAATATTTTTGCTCGAACGTGTACGTATGGAGTTTGTTATAGTCTCATAAATTTATTTAAAAACCGGACATATTTAAACTGTTAATAGAGATAATACAATGAGCATGTCGTGTAACGGTAAGGTGTAGTCAACCACCTTGGATTGGTTGTTGGTCCTTTCTAAACGGATGTCTGTGGGAACCAAATCTGTTTTAGGATCTAGAATTATTTAAATACATTTCTGTAAAGTAAGTGTGTTTGTGTGACTGTATTTGTGTTTTCTAAAAAGAAGAGGCAAGCAGCCAACTCTTGTAGAGCCGAGAGTTGGCTGCCAACTCTACAGACTCTTACTGTATAAGAATCAATTTTAGGCCTTAGTTAAATCTATATTATCTTTATGTATATAATATATTTCTGGTGTGTATGTATATGTCACTGAACTCCTCCTTAACTTGATTATTTTTTTTGTGTATGTTCAAGGGGATTCGAGAATGGTTTAGATTCACAAATGAGAAAAACTCAAAAATGTTATTTTTTTCAATATTTGTTTTATTTGTAAGTAGTCGTTGATTTTGGAATGTTTTACATCGGATCCAGCAGACTGCGCTGTTATCGGAGCTTCAAACATTATGTAGTAGCTGTTGATGTCAAGCGATACGAAGTTTGCTGAGTCGGCTAGTAGTCGTATAAAAATGAACCCCCGTAATGTATTTACATCTATGGCTTCCGAAAGATTGGATGGATTTTAGTTTTGAATTATTGGCTGAAGCAGTGGCTCCATAAAGACATTTAAGCTCTGCTTACCCTTAGATCGCTTATGCTTAATAATTAAACACGCATATAGGTACTAGCTTTTGCCGTGGCTTCGCAAGCAATAAATTCAGAGTAAAATAATTGTCCTTTCCAGTGAAATCTTTGAATCAGTGAATTTTTTACATATATAAGAATATAGCAGATATACAATGCGAATGTGGATGGATGTAGGTACCCGGGGAGACCAAGGCTGACATTTCACGATCAGATCAATCGGATATTATCCAAGGGTGGTGTCAAGAGTCTCCGAAACCGGCGTGTTTGTATGAAAAGGGTAATGAATGTGAAGGAAGCAAGACAGGTTTGTCAGGATCGTGAGGTCTGGCACTCGATACTCTCTGCCTACCCCGTAAGTGACTTGGCGTGAAGATATGTATGTATGTATCTTTGAAATATGTGAACTCATATACTAAATTTTTACTTATTTGCTTTTTACATTTTCCCTGTTTATTTTATTTTTGAGATTAAAAGGAAAGCCTTTTATACAAAGCGTAGAAATAAGAAGTATACTCCCCTATGTACACCCCAAATTGGTTCCAACCCCACATAGGCAACTCTGATATTTTTTCAAATCTAAATCTTAAAAACGTATTTCGAATTGGCCGAAATATTTGATAACTCTGTCTCATAAATATCATAATTTAACCGAGGAATCCTTGCTTTCAAAAAATAAAAATGTTTCAGATCATTTCTTTTTAGTTAATCTTTTATAAGATGCAATTTACTTTTGAATGAGTTTATTGCGCTAATGATCTCAAAAATAGGTTTTCTTTTAGGTACTTTAAACCAGAAAACATTACCTAGAGAATGGTGTCGAAATGCATTGTGATGACTGTCAAAAATGCCAAATTAGTCAGCAATTATTCGTTTTAAAATATATGTGTTTCACAACCCCTTTCGTCCAGAAAAGCTGTTATTTAGGACAAGAATTCTTTAAACATTTCTCGGAATTTTCAGCGACTTAACCACCTGACGTCCGCGTGAAGAACTAAATCAGCGTGTGCTGCTGACTCACAATCTTCCAACTGCAATTTAAAGAGCCGCCATTGCAAGCTACGTGCTAGGTGCACGGATGGAATTCACAAGCAAACCACACAACAATTTGGTTGCGCCGATTTGAATCTGCCACTAATGTGAGTGACAAGTGTCATATACTGCATTCCTTTCTTGTTCCTTTCCCAGCTTTCCCCCTTCCACATCTCGCTAGTGTCGCGTCCGGACAAGATATTCGCCATATTCGCCTGACGCCGCCGCACCGCTACGCAATAAAAATCGCATCGCCGCCTGCATAGATATCGCCCATCGCTAAAGACACTCATATCGCAATTATCACCGCGAGTGAATAGAAGTGAACAGAGTTGTGGTGAAAGTCGGAACACAGGAGATTACAAAGGTCAGTGACAATCCTACCTACCTATACCTACCCTTCTGTCATTCGCAAATAGCTCTACATATTTTGCTTTATCAGTTGTTATCGCTGGCAGGGGGCTACTATGACGAAAGAAAGTGATGCGAGTTATTCTGGCATTTTTTTAATGATATTGGAAAGTAAACAAGCAGACGCATTTCCTGATGGCAAAGAGACCGAAGGCGGTGTTGGTGCGTTGCCAACCTGAGGCCGGGATGTTAGGCCTCCAGCAAAAGTGAGTTCACCGGCTACCTTACCCTCCAAACCGGAACACGTCATGACGTTATGGCGGCAGGAATAGGTAAGGCGTATTGTAGAAGTGTATTCATTTCACTTCCTTCTAGTGACCTACGTACTATACTGAAACAAAATTTGTGAATAGTTCTACATCAGAATTTTTCTCTCGAGCACTCAAAAGCTAAGAGCAGTCGCGATCGACCTTTGACCACGTCTACGGCTCAAGCGTTCTAAGTCTTGTTACACTATGTGATATTAGGTAAGCAAGCCAGTAAGTAAGCCAGTAATATGGCATAATGTACCTAATAGGCCATAATATCGATTTTATAACGATTATAACGATTTTATATATATTTATAAATTATATTGTAAAATAACTGTTTCTTCAGGACTATGTTTGAGGCAATCACGTCGATCAGGACGTGTGGTTGTTTAGGGTTACTTTTTTCATTATTATTATTTTAAAGTGTTTTCTTTGCTCAACTTCTGTAGAGTTGGTATGCAATTTCTATTTACGTTCAATCAGCCAAGTAAATAAAAATGTATATTTAGGTATATGTAGATGGTTCAATTGAATGATATGTGATATCTTCTTCATTAATTTCAAGAAATTTCCTTACTATTCTGCAGGTATTGAGAGTGACAGCTTTTTGCAACATGGTACATGTCTATATACTAAGAAGTTTATGGCTATTATGAATGTGTTTGGGTATAACACTATATTACACTTTTTTCTGCTTCCAGATTGTAAGTATCTCATCTTTTAGTTCAGTATATTTATGTATTTTCTCAGTTATAGTTTTTGTGATGTTATGTGTGTTAGGCACAGCAATATTGATTAAATATGTAATTTTGTCTGTAAAGTGATGTCAGGCCTGTTGTAATGTATGGTTCTATCCGTCAATATTGCTCGGTCATAATAAATTTTGTGGGTTGAGTTTTCTAAAATTGTATTAGGTTTGTATTCATAATAAGGTGTGTGAGTATGTTGGATAAGTTAATGGTTTATGGCGAGGTTTTTTGGTAGGTATATATTATGTTGATACGATTTGATTATGTCTATGGGTATAGCCTGTTTGTGTCAGATTGGGACAAGCTCCTGTAATGTGCTATATAGTATCAGAGTGTATGTGGCATTAACGGCATCGATTATTTGTTACAGTGCGATCTTTGATAACATATTTTTTGTGGTTTCGCGTATTGATTACCTGATCCTGGATGGCAAAGATAAACCCTTCAGTTTCAGGAAATAAAGAACCAATTTTAAGGAATTTATTTGATGATTCTTTATTTATCACAGGCTGATCAAGATCATGTGTATGACTTCCATGTAAGGCCTTCTTTCTTCATGATCCCTTAGTGATATCTAGATTTGCTGTAGTTTGTGAGCCCGTTTGTTGAAGGTGAACAAGATTAAATGGTGTGTAATGGTTGTCGTTATAAAGAATAGCTCTATGAATGTCACTAGATCCAGATTTAAGAAAAAAAAACTTTGCAGGTGTTGAATTTGGTTTTTCCATAGCACATGAATGTATATAAGACCTCGCCCACCTTCTTCTCTTTTTATTGTAAGGCGCTCAACTGCTGATTTTAGATGGTGATGATTGTGTTTGGTGAGGATCTTACGAGTACTTCTTTGTAGTGAGAGGATACTTGTTTTGTTCCATTAAATGACACTAAACGAGTATGTCCTGTAGGTGTTTAACGCAGTCCCGTAAGTGTTTATCGTTTTAACTAAATGATTACCATTAAGGCGAGTTTTACACATATTAGACACCCTTTTATTATATTTACCACCGTCCCCAAACCTGGCCAGGCAGGTGAAGAGACGGCAAAAGAAACCACCCGCAACCAGGACTGTAGTTTATCTGCCACATATTACACCGTTTCCAAACCTAGCCAGGCAGGAGAAGAAACGGCGAAATAAACTCCTCGTCAACCAAGATTTCTGTAATTAAATTTATCATTATTACAAATATTTTAATATTTGTTCTGATCAGCAAAAAACCTGTGACGCTGTACTATGTTTTCTCTAACAGCAATTTAATCATCTTCTTCTAGTCTAAAAAGCCAACACGACGGTTCATTATACAGACGTGATTTGTTGAGGGCGGCTGTTCCAATATTTTGCTTATTAAGTTCCCTGGGACCGGCGCTGGGGCGGGGTCGAGGGTTTCCGTGTCCGGTGAGTTTGTAAGAGAAGAGAAGATAATGAATGTCAAGGACACCATCCCAGACGCTCTGCCTGCCCTAGAATAAAACATAAAAATCTAAACACTTACTGATGTACTATACTTAGGAAGCTACAATTACTTAAAATTCAAAACACTAAAATTGTAGATAGAACTGTGGACTAGAGAAGTAAGTGAGGGCTTTCCTGTCTATTCAAATGGAATGTCACAAAGTCGGAGTGCCTTAGTACCATCAGTTGGTAACTATTCTGTAATCAAGGTGACAAGAATGTTTCTTCAAAATTTCATGATAATAAAAAAACTAGGGGTTTCTTTAATTAATATTTTTTATTTAAATTTCACGTTTAAATGTATTCGCATGGTTGTTTGCGGCGAATTCGGCCTGCGTTGACCGAAGTCGGAGAATGAACGCTGCGAGCTCAGTCGACGTTTCTCACGGAACGCGACCACACGTGACCAAGACATCGTAAATAAACAGTTAAAAATTTGAATTTGAAATTCGAACTGTGTTTCGAGGTGACGCGTGTCCGGTGTTGTCAATTTAAAAACGGATTTTTTCTTCGTCGTCTCCCTTACGGTAAGTTAACACAGATTATTTCATCTTTCTAATAGATTAAAATATAAGCTAATTTTGTCATATCACGGCATTGCGTGACTAGTATCAAAGTATAATTTAGTTTTTCCTACATTCATCGAGTTTCATAATCTACTTAATTAATAAGATTTTAAAATAAGTTCGAGGAATTACGAATGGTGTAATTAACGACAAATAACATTTTTTGTTAATGTTTAATGAACAATATTATTTGAACAATAATATTCTAAACTTTAGCATTTTCTCAGCTTAGGTAGGTACTTACCGAAACAATAAACTCTGGTGCTTTTTAATTGTATGTTCCTTTTTTTCTGACTTCAAAAATAAACCTGTTTATGTTTAAAAATCGTTTCTTTAAAAAACAATTACAAAATGTAACGTCTAAATAAAATATCAAAGTGTACTTAAGCCAAAATACCTATAATTTTTTTATAAATTATTTATGTTTGTTCACACATTTTGTAATTAGGTATGAGCATTTTTATAACTTTGACTAGATACCTAGTAATACCGCGCTCAAAGTCCTTTGTGGTGTGACACAAATTAAAGGATGAAAGTAAAACTAATTTCTTAAAGTCAATAGGTAATTCGACATCGCGAACGACGACGCAACGTAAGAACAGATAGGTAGGTAGGTATGAATGACATTTCCATTGTCACATCGTGTAGGTACCTAATTATGCTACATTTCCCACGCCAGGGAAAATACAATTTTTTGTGTCACCAAAGTGATTGTCACGATCATTTATCATAGGTACTTGTAGACTTTTTGTAAAATATTTTTGCCAGGAGTAAGTACCTATTTTCAAGCGAAGAAAAAACGGAGGAAAATCTCAATTTGACGTAGGTAGGTAGGTAATAGGTATTTGGTAATATCTAAATGTTTTTTTGTATGTACGCGCTTTTTTAAAGTAAATTATTGTCTTATTTTTTATTATACTGTCTTTCTTCACTCATAATCATTAGAATCAGTAATACCTATTTTGGGGGAAAAACTATTGTGGTAGGTAGGTATCACTTCGTTTTGGTTTGTTTACAATAATTAAATATTTTTATATCCAGTACCGTAAGTAACAACAAAACATAAAACTTTGAAATAAACCTCCCTGATTCCATCTCCCGATTCTGTCTTTGGACTTAAAGAAATTTTCCGAATGATCAGGAAATCATTTCGCGACGAGTTTTCCTGGAATACTGCTACTTACCACTATTTTTTTAGTTAGGGTAAATCATAATTATAATCATACTAAATTTGGTAAAACAAATAAATAAATATCCCGAGACAACAATGTACACGAATTGAATCTAACCCCAAAGTAAGCAAATTATATATCTGCTATGGGTGTTAGTCAACGATACTAATACATATAAATACTTAAATAGATACCTACCAGAATAAATTTAGTAAACGCCCAGATCCTGAAAAGCAGGCATCTAAATGTTCATCACACAAATGCCTGACCACGCCAGGAATCGAACCCGAGTCTCACGGTTGGTTAGTGTAGTTAGGCGTGCACGGTAGCTTCTCGACGGTCTACAAATCTAGATTCTTTTTTAAACTCATAAATTATATTTTTTTGTAAATTGGAATATTTTAATGACAATTTAAATATATCTTTAATTAAATTTCGAAAGATTGAGATACTACCCCCTACTTTTTTTAAACTCGTTATTAATATTTATTTAAATGGAAACACATTTAAAGTGGGTGTAAGTCAACGATACTATTACATACAAATACTTAAATAGATACCAGAATAAATTTAATAAACACCCAGACCGGGAAATGCAGACATCTAAATGTTCATCACACAAATGTCTGCCCCCGTCGGGAATCAAACCCGAGCCTCGCGGTTGGTTGATGTAGTTAGGCGAGTACGCTAGCCACTCCACTAACGAGGCGGTCACTAAGCTTATTAACCATTAATAAATTTTCGTTATTTGTTGTTAAGTTAGTATTATTTTTACGTTCTAAGTAGGTACTATTTTTTCTTACTATTTTTATCCCAAATCTCTGATTATCCCCAAAAATAAACTCAATGTTTCTTGTATTTTTAACACTTTTACAATATTATCTGCTTACCTGGTTTAGTAAACGAGTTGATTAAAAACTGTTGTTACTGTGCACATAGTGCATTTTTTAGCTCTTATTGATAATTTACAAAAAACCAGAGTATCTGGATCTTCTCAAGAATACTTATTTAACTAACTTTTAATTTCATCAAATGTAGGTATTGCAGAAGCACCGTACGCTGCAAGTAAGGTCATCACTTTTGCTTAATATAAATTGTTTGCTAAGCATTACACGCAACGCAGTCATTAGACCGGCAATTATTTGAAACATTCAGTATCCATTGATCTTTAGCCACTAAGTAATTGAAATACATAATCGACGTATGAAGTAATGGATAAGAAGTCAGTTTTTCACATGAATATTACGAACAACTTTCACGCTCGCATGTTGCGGAACTGGATGACCGGAAGACTAGTTACACCCGTAAGCCACTGATGTAGGTACCCAACGTTATTTCGTATGAAATTGAAAACTCTCTTCTAAATTCCATTTCCAACTTTGAGGCCACTGTAACGTAGTAACATACTGTACCTCAGTGTACATGTATCTCTACACATTGACGCAACTAGGTAGGTAGGTTTTTGCTCTGCGTGTAAACCTTTCCAAATCTTACTCGATGATTATAGGAAGTTTATTCTAACTGCAACTGCAAAATAAGAGGGCTAATGTAGAGGTATAATAAAGTAAAGTATCTTCACGCCCATATCCCCGAAGAGGTAGGCAGAGGCACAACCAGGGCACCCACGACTAGCCGAAGATACTAAGTCCCACAATGTGATAGGTGGCAAGCCTATCGCCAACCGGGCACATCTCCAATCCCGACCAACATTTTTTTTATTAGGAAATTGGAAAAATCCATTTTTCTTTTTGTTGGTCGACCCGGGATTCGAACCCGGGACCTCATGCAGTCAAGTCCAACACCCGGACCGTTACACCACAGAGGCAACAAGAGGTATAATAATATCTATTTTCATGTGTCATAAAATGCTTATAATGTTGAGCACTGAATTCAAACTTTTCCTGGTACTTCTATGTAAAACTTTAAGCAAGTCTGTGTTTTTCACCATTCCCAAAGGTTGTTTCGAAACTTCTTCTTTTAATGACCAAAACATCCCTTGTGACCTTCTCTGTACACCCTTATGTGATTGACAATGACTACACTGATTCCCGTTTTCATAATGTTACCGAGGAACTTTAAAATAATTTAAAAAGCGGTTATAAAATCTCTGCCTGCAGTTTTTTATGACCTCCGTTAATATGACCACGTAGCACAGCACCGCGTTCAACTCAAATAGGATCTCAACTCCCATTCACCAGCGCCCTCGTTTCTAGGTTTCCGTAGTCATGTCTATTTGTCTCTCTGTCTGTCCGTCCGTACGTCACGTTTTTCCACAATTATAAGAACTACACGGTTGAAACTTGGTAAGTAGATGTATTCTGTGAGCCGCATTATGATTTTCACCCAAAAAATGTTAAAAAAACTTGAGGTTTCCCCGTACTTACCTAGTAATAAAACCAAAAAAATGTTTCATTAAACCCATACGTTAAAGATGTTTATGAATAATATGTTTTTTAAAAATGATGTTTTTAATGTTTTTTGTTTTAAATAGTCTGCTCGGAGATACTTGCAGAGTGGTATTTTAAAATAAGAGAATAATAAAACTAAAAAAAAAATTTTCATAACCATTATAACTTGCATCGAAAATTGATTAGAACGTGATCTAGTAAATATTTAGTATAATACTGTACATTAACTACAAGAACATTTTTTTTATTATGTTACTTGTCGTTGCCGAACCCTTCACGGGCGAGTCCCATTTGCACTTGGCCGCATCTTTTGTGTCTCATTTTTAAATAGGTACATCTTTAGCGTCAATGCTCTAAACTTAACAGTCATTAGAAATTATAGTATGTACTTATTTGTTGTAGTACCGTCGTTAAATCGTAGGTCTTATGGTTGTACCTCTTCAAGGAAATCCGGTCAAGAAGATGCTTAATTTTTTTTTGTCTCTAAGGAAGTGGGTTTTCGTTCGTGTGCAAGGAGTTTTAACCAGATACTGCACTAACCGGTACCTCTCAATACTCGACTGGAAAAATATAGAGTCGTTGGAAGCGAATTGTGTACCTAGTTCCGCGACACAATATCCACAGTGCAACATGTACAGAACCACAACTTGACAGCTTGTGCCACCTTTGGACATTGACCTTTGATTGGAAATGACAAGTAGGTATTGTTAATTGCGTTTAGTTTCTTTTCCCTAAAAGAATGTTTAAACTAAGTATATTATGAATAATTATACCTATGACATACGCTATGTATTATATATGCAATGCTCTATGCTCTATCTCAAAAGCGAAGCCGGGCCAGGTCACTAGTAATAAATGAATAAAAAGTGTGATAAACAATAATGTTTAAGTACAGGTTTTCTGCAAAGTAACTCCTGATTATACATGTTGGTATCGTGGGAACAGAGGTCGTAAACCTTTTAATACTATACTTAACATGACAATTAAATTTTATTGTTTTTTTTTTATTTGGCCAGTCACGATTCTGATTGTAATGACACGAACTAGTTCTGAATAGGACGATAAGTTTTAGAAGTCCGTTCCCAAATGAAATTATTGACTTTGTTGTTTAGCATTTGTACACGTCCTTCTTTTAAGGTTGTGGATACATGCTTGATTCATGCCAGATACAGATAATATGTGTGTAATACATACAGATCAATCAGTCTGTGTTCTGTGTCTGGATATGTACTAAAGCAATTTCGGTATACATATATCTAGGTATGTAACAGGTATGTAGTAACAGGATGACCGAGCTTTGACCTAGCTATATCGACTTATCCTGTCCGAAACTTCTTACACAGTGCACACTCAATTTCATAAAAATCATTGGAGCTGATTCCAGGATCATTTAAATGTAAATATTTAAATGAAATTTTATATATAACAAGGACAGAATTTGCGTTCTCGCGTAGTTTGTCCAGTTACACATTTATTTATTTGCAAGAGAAACGGTCGAGCTGGGCGCTCGGGTCCTGGAAGATGTCGTTAACGTTTATCCCTTTTTTCATTATTGTGTAAAAATCTAGAAGTGTTAAGTTATACAGATTTTCAATTTTCGCTGTCAATTATATGACGTTTGGCGTTTTTCAATTATTAATAATAACACGGATTTTCCAATTACCCAATGTTAGCGCCATTAGTCACGCTTTACCAATTCTCTAATTGTATATTATTACTTCTTACTTTAAATTACAAGTAGGTATGTACATCTCTTATATAAAGCAAATTATTTTAGTCAAGTAGAATTTAGTTTTATAATTTTTCGTAATCATGTTTTTAAGTCGCCTCTGTGGTCGAGCGGTCCGGGTGTTGGACTTGACTGCATGAGGTCTCGGGTTCGAATCCCGGGTCGGCCAACAAAAAGTAAATTGGATTTTTTCAATTTTGTAATAAAAAAAAAATGTTGGTCGGGATGGGAAACGTGCCCGGTTGGCGATAGGCTTGCCACCTATCACATTATGGGACTTAGTGTCTTCGGCTAGTCGTGGGTGCCCTGGTTGTTACTTTTTTTATGTTTTTTAGTTTAGATGAATATTCCTTTACTAAGTTTATGTGGCCGCCTTCGTGTGCGACATTGCAGTATTTCCAATACAAGTCCGAGAGCGCGGGCCCTGGTGTAAAATAAAGGTCAATTAATATATTTTCCTGAAAAGCAGAACGAAAGAGTGGACATTTATTTTTCTAGGTGAAACGTTTTGTGATAACTTTAACAGACTAGTTTGGTACCACTGCCTTAGGCAGTTGGGTACCTAATCGTATAACGTCAGTGCTCACTACTGAGAAAAGGTTTTGAGGTTTTTAGCTGGTACACGAACTTACGCAATAGCCAATAGGTTTAACATCCATAACTCAGATTGGCTAAACACCTTTACATCTAAACGGTCTATTAACTATAGCACTTATGTAATATACCATCAGATAGGGTTGTTTCGCCTATTCGCGTCCACTTAGTGGAGTTTGCAGGTTTCAGGTAAAATATAAAAATGTTCTTTATCTAGTTTTAAATTAACTAATGTTGTAACCCAGCCCCAGTATAGTCTTTTTTAGGATAAAGCTAAATTTTAGCCAAAACGTCAAGTGTTTTTTTAGAAATTAAAATAATCGAAATAACGCGATTTCGCGAGTTCGCGTCCACAAAATCCAGATCGCGTCCACCCATGGACTATTTTGCGTCCACCAACTTATAAAGGGGTTAAGGGGAGATTTTATTAAGAAAATTTATAGAAATGTTGGGTTTTAAGTCTTTCTTTATAAATACATATGTTCACGCCTAGTTCCTTACTGGGTTGGCAGAGAATATCGAGTACCAAGTGTCACTGGTTTCCTTCACATTCATTACTATTTTCATACAAAGAAGCTGGTTGTGGAGACTCTTATGGCAAGAATTGACCCTGGGTTAAATTGCCCATGGAATGTCAACTTAGGTCTCCCGAGTAACTAAGTAAGTCCATCCAATTTCGCAATGTACGAGGGCCAAACTGAAAGTTTTTAGAACTGGCAACTTACCAATTAACCAATTACCAATAATATTGAGTATACATTTCATTCATTTGTCATTTGTTTTACGATTTGGCGGCAAATTGAAAATTGTCTGTGCACGTCAGAATGAATTTAAGCCGAGAAAATTTTCGTGCAATGATTTTTTATGACTTTCGATGTCATATAAGTCAACAAGAAAGTTATGATAGACTTCGATTGGCTTTTCACGATGAAGCCCCATCTCGTGCCACAGTTTACAACTGGTTTAATGAATTCAAACGTGGTCAAACTAATCTCACCGATGATTTGCGTGAGGGACGGCCTTCTACAGCGACGACTGAAGACAATATCAGTGTTGTGCGGCGTATGATAGAGACTGACAAAAGAGTGACATATCAGCAGATTCGGATAAGTCTAGGCATAGGTATGAGTCAAGTGCACAAAATCCTCCATGAACATTTAGCGGTCAGGAAGCTTTGTGCCCGCTGGATACCGCATAATCGAGGCTCAAAAACTCCGCCGTGTTGATTGGTGCCGAGAAATGATCCAAAAATTTAACGGAGGTGACTCAAATGCTGTGTTCGACATACTAACGGGTGAAGAAAGCTGATTCACTGTTATGATCCGGAAACCAAAAGACAGTCTGCTCAGTGGGTGTTTCCTTCCGAAGAGTTGCCAACTAAAGTGAAGAGAGGTCGAAGTGTTGGAAAAAAGATGGTGGCCTCGTTCTTCGGAAAGACAGGTCATTGCGTGACAGTTGTCTTAGAGGATCAGAAAACGGTTAATGCAGAGTGGTACACTAACAACTGTTTGCCACTTGTCTTGGAAAAAGTTCGAGAGAAACGACCTCGCAGCAGGATCCTCCTTCATCACGACAATGCCTCGTCGCACACCGCCAGGCAAACTATCGACTATTTGGCGACCTCAGACGTGGAATTACTGGGTCACCCGCTGTGTAGCCCCGACCTCGCACCCTGCGATTTTTATTTATTCCCGAAAATAAAAGAAAAACTTCGAGGAAAACATTTTATGGACGCCGAAGAAGCAGTGGCTGCGTTTCAAAACGCCGTCGAAGAGACCCCTAAGGCCGAGTGGGCAAGGTAAGCACCTTGCCCACTCTCAATGGTTCCATCGAATGCAGCGATGTATTGATGTAAATGGACGCTATTTTTAAAAGTTATAATAAAACTAATAACTTGCTAGAATGCTTAGTTTTTGATTTTCTAAGAACTTTCAGTTTGACCCTCGTATATCTGTACAATTTTTCATCTGCCATTCTTACAACATGTACCAAACCACGGAACATGCCCTTACTCATTATCAAAAAAATACTTACATTAGTAACAAAATACTTATTTTTAATCTTACTCTTTCTCTGATCTTATTTTTACCACTGCCGTCAATTAAGCTATCCCTGCAAAAAGCACTACTGGGGTAAACAAATTGATTTATTTGCACCAGCGCTACTACTGGTTTCCTTTGCATTCACATGTAAATACCTACGCCTTTTTATTTCCAATCGTCATTCATTAGTTCATTACTGTTTGCAGCTCAGATGATTTCTATCCCAAAATTATATCATCTATTGTTCACCAATAGGTCATATAATTCATTTTTTTTCGCATCCATAATATCTGAATTATGGAATACAGACATTTTATAATCTTCAAAAGATTTTATTAGATTTGCAGGTAGTCAATTTTCTCTTAGAAATTTCACATCGAGCACGTCCATTTTGCAAAAATTTTTAGTTGTCTTCAATTGTTTTCCTAACAATTTTTACCTATTGTGTTCCCTCTTTCGTTGTTGGTATGTTCTTTATCTTTATTATTTTCTTATGAAAAAATTGTCATCCGGGATAGAACATGTACCCGGTTGGCATTAGGTTTGCCATCTATCACATTGTGGAACTAAGTACCTCTCTTAGACTACTCGTACGTGTCCTAGTTGCACTTTTGTTTGTAATATAAACGACTACACAACTGACGGTGAGAGGTGCCCACCACGTAAACACTTCAAGTTTCTATCCGTAGATTAAACTCCGAGTCTGTTATGCTGCTTTCTGCCAAGGGAGTAGGGTAAACCAGAAACGTGTGGGATTGAAAATGGCATAAAAGCTTAAAATGTTGTGCTGTCCAACAGATATCGTATCAGTCTTGTCTTTCGCTAACCGATATGTGTTGTTGTCAATTGGTTTTGAGTTAGGTGATGAAAACTTCATACATTTTATTTTCTTATTGTTTAGCACCAACTTCTTTACGACAAACCAGTTCAAATTTGGAAAAGGGTGGCATCAAGTTACTTACATATCTTTACGTCAAGTCGAAGAGTACGAGTATATAAATGACATTAACTCGGTGATAATATTTACTTTTTCATTTGACTTTAAACGTTAAGGAAGTTTTTGCAAATAATACGTAATAAATTTTGTAAATAAAACCATTAAAAACATCAGCTAAATATGGTGACCATTGTTGTCTATCGAATTGGAATTAAGGAATTCCTTAAATTTACTTGGACGTAAGTTTTTGTAACGCTTTCATTGTATCATACACAGCTGTAATATGTCAGACATGTATAATACAGCAAGGACAACAATCCTCTTTAAGTGTGCACTAAAGAGAGGTAGAGATGTTATGTCAACACATTTTGGGAGACACATCCCTTCTGTAAGAGATAAATGATTCCGTTATATATAAAGGTTAACACGTTAATCTTAAATACCTAGGTTTGTTTTTAATGGCTTATTTTTTTTGCTTACTGCGAGATTTTTGCAACCTCACCGGGCTAAGGCTAAAATATAGGTGGTAATAGTCGCAGTAGGTAGTAGTAGGTAGGAACCGTCTTAGGATTAACTCGATCCAATAAAACAAGATTGATCATAATCGGTCTATTTCATAAAAAGTTATGCCTGGTAGGTATAACATAAAAAATAACAAAACATATAGCTATGTACACGTCGAGTTGAGAAACTTTTCCCTTTGTTCCTAGGTTAAAACTATTATCCCACATACCTACTAGATAGGTATGCTTACGTTCCCAAGTGTGACCTGCAAATACAACAACATTAGAAACGTGTACAAATCCATATCACGTAGGTAGGTACCACACCATTGACCTATACCCTCCCGTCCGGACCTGACCGCGCTGATTACAGTCCGCGTCTGAGGTCGAGGTCTGATGGCCTGTGTACAAGTTTACGTGACACTTGTTTATATTATTGTCATGTAAACAGAAATAAACGGACATCGTTGGTCGAGTGGTTAGCCTAACACGCCTAACTACGACCAACCGCGAGGCTAGGGTTTGATTCCCGACGGGAGGAGGTGTTTGTATGATGAATATTTAGATGTCTGCATATCCGGGTCTGGGTTTTTATTAATTTAATTCTGGTATCTACATAAGTATTTATATGTACCTATTAGTACCGTTGACTAACACCCATAACACAATCACATAATTTCCTTACTTTGGGGTTAGATTCAATTCGCATAAAATTGTTGTCCAGGGATATTTATTTATTTATGTTATAGTTTTTACCCTGGTTGCGCCTGTGTTTCAGTTGGTATCCCTTCCGCACCCGCGGTATCCCGTTGTATTGCGAATTGATCGAAAAAATTGTCCATATTCTTTTCCAAGGTCTAATTTGTTCTTTTTCTAAACTTTTGAAATCAAATTAGATACCCGTTTCGACATGGAAACCGAATTTCATTATTTCAACTGGGTACCTATAACTGGGATAATAATAAATGCACAAACCTAGCGATAGCATATCGGATACTTGTCATACATTTGGTTTACATTTGTTACTTGTTGAAAAATATAAAATTAATGTCGTTTTGCCTATGCCTACTGCATAAAAACTTAATAAAGTTGGTTTAGCCGTTTTGGAACCGTTGCAGTGCCGTCTCACGCACTGTTACGGAGGGTAGCTACATTTGTAATTTATTACAATAAATTACATTAAATCGAACGTTTAAAACAGGCTTAGTCTGTTAATTACACATCACTTCAATAAATAAATAGTTTTACAAGATAGGTATACTAGGTAACCCTTCTTCCGCGTTACTAAATAGAAAGTTGACACAGTATTTCGTTTTCATAATGTGGGGAGTTCAGTTACAAAATTATAAACAAGTACCTAGTGTAACACCTTTTTGAAAACTTTTACCAAGTTCACGGCGGGCAGAGGGTCATTCACGTAAAGTGTACACAATTGTTCGCTTTCTAGTTGTATGTACATAGCGATGGTATCGGCGCCAGCGACTCTCCATACTTACGGAGATTTGTGATTGTCAAGTGAGATGTATGTTAGCGATCTGCGGGACTTGATTTTGTAGAACATTTGCTCATCAATTAGGTATGTTGCTTTATGAATAATAAAATAATAGCGTCTTAAAACATGAGAACCCTAACTTTTTTCACTAACACACAGCGTAGTTATCGTTGGGTTTGAAGACGTCAAAGAACAGCAATCCCATCCCAAACCTAACTTATTGCACATAATCACAACTGGCTGCACACTAACGATGTTAATTGTAAATATGAAGACATAGGTTGATTGGGAGGGTTGATCCCCCCCTTTTCATTTTGGTCTCTAACTTTTTTACTATTTACAGTATTAGCTTTATTTTTAGGTAATTTTACCTGAAATTTATCTATTTACTAAATATATGAAAGAGGGTAAAGCTTGTTTATATTTGAAGTTATAATTTAATTTAATGTGGTATGGTAACTCTGTACCATGTATCCCCCGTATAGGGGAGACTTGTTTCCCACCAGTTACTACCTACCTCTACCTACATACTGTAAATACTAACGGTTACTTGGGATTAACTATAGACAAAACATTCAACTGGAGTTTCCACATCGAACGAGTATATAACAAATTACCTTAGTTTTAGCGAATATAACAATACTGAATAAGTTATTCCATAAAATTATAATAATGATTTATTACGCACTAACAGACTCTTTTATCCAATACGATGTAAGTAGTTATGATCGGACCTATACAACTTATTTGGTTGATATTTTACTACTACTATTAAAAATCAAGAAACTATTGTTCCCCAAAAAAATTAAATGTCAACTCTATAATGAGGTAAGGTGACGCCAGTACAGAAACAATTAAAATATCAGTTATTTGTGGAAAACTTCTATAATGGAGCTGTTGCAAAAAAACTATATGTGCACGTTGCGAACTAACAATGTGCACGGCGACCGTACTACGGGGCCCGTTGTACGCTCCCCCCACTTACTGACCACCTGTGTTACGGTTACATTAGGTACATTTCATGGCGGATAATGTTCAAATTACTTAAATTAAAAAAATATTTTATATCTTATCAGTTCTGATAAGATAGATGATATATGAGGATAGATAGATGGATATCTTCTAAGGACAATCAAAATCTTCAATGTTGCTTAAATGGCGCAGAATACCTGTGTAGCATCTGTGCAAACCTTGATAGATTTTAAGTAGGTACTAAATTATTTAAAATTTGCTGAAGTGAAACTTCTTTATCGGGGTTGGAAAAAAATTAGTGTAATATTTTTTCGTTACGCGTCACATTTTTCCGTTACGTGCCATCATTGTTCTTATCCCTACCACGCGTGATTCGAAGTATACTTTCTCCAGCGGAGTAGGGATTAGCAATGAACTTTATTTAACCAATTTCTGTAAAGCTGCATAAAGTGAATTATTTTTTGAAAATTAACGTCATAAAGAAGTTTCATTTCTTCACTTCTTACGAGTGTACGCTAGTACACGCACACATTTTTTTGTATTTTTTTTTCATACAATAAATAAAAAAAAGTGAATGGGTTTTATGCTGGTGAGAAGTACATGTCTCCTAGAGACAGCAATGGAGATCAGCAATCTGCAACTGTTTCTTCAAGCCTATTGAGTCACACAGTGTACCTGATGCTCTATCCCTGAAACTACGCTGTCAATATGGCGGAGATTAGCAGGCGGGTTCCGGAAAACCTCGAGCGACAAACAAAGCGTTCACAATCTGCTTTTCATTTGGTTCGGTATTGGATGGACACAAGAGACACCGGAGATCTGCCGTTAAGCGCCAGTTCTGTGCCACGTGTACCTCGCCACTCGGTTTTTTAAATACCATTTGAGCTGCAGGTCCGGGTGGGGTTGAACAAGCGTCCTGACCTACAGCTCCCGCCCGCCCCCTACCGCAATCATATATAGTATAATGTGAACGTGTTAAGCAGCTAAGCGCAAAGCAATTCAAAGAAACTACGTGTTCATAAAAGAGCTTTGTTTAGCAACTCCGTACGAGACACAGCTCCGAGGTTAAGTGGATCAAATGAAGGGACACGTGAAGGTAATATCTGTTTCTGCATACATTATTCTGTCTTCCTATTATCGTCTGTTGGCTAAAGGTCATATTAATATCGTACGACACACTAATTGCTCACGTTGCATAGGTATTATGCGCTCTTTTAGAAACTTAAAACTATGGTGCACTTAGTCTTGGCTGCGTTTCGAACTTTTTCTGTTCTCTCAAAAATGCAGCCTGTATTCCTTCTCGTATTTCAGTATTGCAGGAAACAACTCGTCCTTTTTCAAAAAAACATCCATTCACTTGTCTGAATATTGAATGTTAAAAATATTGAAGTACATGACTTCAACGCAGCTTCATCTTCGATGTTTATAGACGACGAGTATTTCTTGCTTTATAAAAGTTATTTGTATATTTACTCATTATTTGTATATCTTACTCACTTATTTGTATATCTACTAAAACTCACGTGCAGCAGAGTTGTTATAATTATTGAGTACATACATACATATTATATATATCAGTAATGTAGGCCAGTCGGCAGTTATGCAAGTGGCATCGATCTAGATGTTATGTAGCACTTACTATGCTATGTTTATGCCATAGCTTATAGATTTGTTTGTATCTCGACATATTGTTTTAATAATTCAGATTAGAGCGTACTACTGCTGAGTGTCACTGGACGACGACCAGTTTTTTGTTATTACTTACATTTTGAAAAGTACTCCGAAAAAAAACCCGTAAACATATTCAAAGGCACAAGTAACACATCTTTGGTATCTATTGGCGACTCTTTACTTTGGATTTTAACCAAATAAAAAAATCAGAGTATGGTCTCTGTTGGGCTAAATATATTTTAGCTGTATTATCATTAAATGTAGATTGTAGCCAGTCTAACCTTACTTAACCCTGGGAAGGTTTGAAGTTGACATTCAGTATGAATGAACATCGAGTAAACTACTTCGAAGTAGATCTCTTCTCCGTGTTGATCCAGGCTTCTTTGCAGAATAGCTGCCTTCCTGCTAGGCAGCTCGTAGAAGGCGAGCATAGGCTTACCTACCGTCACCAATATCGTGGGAACCTACTAGGTGGTAGAGTTTCTCAGCAACTCTACCACCGACTACCTACACAGCCCGGATTGGTAGGTACCACCGCTATACCTATTCCTAACACCACAACGTCTGTGCTTGCCGTTGACGTGTTCCGGTTCGACGGGTAAGGCTGCCGGTAAACTTACTTTTGCTCGAGGTCTAACATCCCGTCCTCAGACTGGCAACGCACCATTACCACCTTTGGTGTCTCTAGGCAGCGTAAATTTCTTACCATTAGAAAATTCGCCTGCTTGTTTGCCTTCCAATATCATAAAAAAAGAAAGTCCGTGCCCCTACATGGTTTAGTGACAGAGTGAGGATCGACTAGCTTAGTTCAGGTTTCCGAGAAATAGGTTATGGTATTCCATCAAAAAATCGTTATAAATTTTGATGTTAAGTTTGAAAAACTACAAAAGATAAGGAAAGGAAGTTTATAATAACGTAAAATCTAAAATGTTTCCTCTTGAGAGATGCTAAAACCTATTGTCATACTGCTTCTTCTATCAAAGCATTTCTTTTACTTTTCCCAAGTTAGCAAATTCCTGTCTTAGATAAGTTGTATGAGGAATACATGAGGGATACGTCGACCCCCCAAACGACGACCTAAACTTTAATGTGTCGGAGATTTCTCACACCATTTGTTTCTTTTTTTTAATGCTTGCCAATGCTGTTCTTGTTGGTCTTATTTGCATGAAATTATGACATATAATAATAATGACACTGTGACTGTGACTCGAGACTTTTATGTATTTCGAATTCCCCGAGAGATCTACAATATACGACGGAAGCCGCGAAAAACAGTTAGTGTGAATTACATTGAAAATAGAGATCCAATGTTTAATATGTCGGTAGAGGTTGATTCCAAATTAGGTTGCAATACTGCTTAAATAATTATTATCACGTTTCCTTGTACAGTAGTTATCGGTACCTAATGTAAGGAGGCCCGAGACATCCGGATTCCGGACAGAGAGATGCGGGAGCGGGGTAGGTCAATGTAGACAAATATGCCGGATATTGTGCCAAATGTGATGAAAATCAAAATGTTGTAACTGTCATAAATATGCTCCCTAATTCCAAAATCATAAGGGAACCCCTTGTTACTATTGACTAGCGGATATAACATTGCGGCGCACACCGAAGCCACAGTACAAAATATGGAACAGTATGGAAAGTTAATATAATACCTACTCCGTTAAAGCAATAGGATTGTCATGTTATTTTTTTGTCAATTTAACTACGTATTCTCATGGCGTCGGCTAATCTCAGCGAAAGACGAATACTCTCTTGACATTTTTGAAAAAGTCGCGAAAACAAAAATACCAACTTGACTTGTAACTGATACATTTACAGAACAGCAATTGGAATAAATTAGGGAAATGTTTCTGAATCTAAAACATTTGTTTAGATCTCCAGTGTGTACAATTACAACGGAATTAACCACGGACCAGTTAATTGGTCGCGGTGAGCTCGTCACTGGTCGGTCCACAAAAAACAGATGAGCCTTGAATTGTACTCGAAATTGGATGCTTACTAAAACTATTGTTAAATGTATCACCGAATGTGGTTTCAGGAGGGAAACTTGAGAAGTGAAAATATGACAAACACATTTTCGCATTCACAATAACAATTTACAAGTGTTCAGCAATTGGTCTGTCTGCTGAGAGCTTAGTTCAGTTCTCTGTGGCTTCATAAAACTATATTTAAATTAAAAAAAATGTGTGTGTGCGATTCACACACGATAGAAGTGAAACTCTCTCCCTCCCTCCTAATCTCTATCAATGTCTACCAATATCTATCAATCTCTATGAATCTCTATCAATGAATATCAATCACTGTCTGTTTCTATCAATCTCTATCGGTGTCTATAAATGTCTGTCAATCTCTATCTCTACAAGATACAGAAAGAAATAATAAATAAAGACATAGAAAGAAACATGCAACAAACAAACATTACATCTATAAATAAATTAAATCGACAAAAGAATGAGATGAATATATGCATAATATGTATATTAGAATCCTACACATTTTTGTATTTGTGTCTCTTACCTGTCTTTTTTCCGTTGCATCCGGTTTGAAATCACAACGATCCTAAAGAAGTTTCACTTCAAAAACTTTTTGTAAACAATTAAATTTAAATATTTTATCGTATTTCGAATCAACCGAACATGCCCACTGATGTAGGTAGGTACCTAGCCGCTATACTTACTAAGTACCTACCCCATATCGGCAAAAACTTGTCATTCATTTTTTCTTTAATTGCCTGAACTTTAAAGTTTCTATATTCACTTTGCCTAAATTTGCTTAACCATGATTCCGGTTACAGACGACAATGTCGCCACATCCAAACACGCCAAACAAAATTTTAAAAAAATTCAAAAAAGCAGTCACACTAACAGGCCGGCAAACGGGGTTCGCCGCAACTTGATCAATCAACAACTCAAAGTATGTTATTTATGAATATTGTTTGGTCTTGGGCCTATTGTGCAAGTCTAGCAGCTAGGTACCCTACTCTCTGGTCGCGAACATTATCGTGGCAGGAATAAGTATGCTGTGGATCCGTTGCTGGACAAGTTGCTGCACCACTACCATTGGTACTGTCGATAATGTCCCTTGCCCTGTACTCACCTCTTACGCGCTGCCTGGCTGAGAAGCAAATGGTATGTTCTACCCTCGGGACCAACATGAGGGAATCATTATATTAGCTTAAAACAATTTATTCAACATACTTGTACTTTCCACGATATATTTTTTATTTTTATAGTTTAGCCGACCGGTTTCGCTATACAAGCATCATCAGGTCTATATAACAATTGCTGTAATATGTACAAGTGTTGTGAATAAATAGTTTCAAGAATGGAATTCCACCAAACACCGACGATAAGAAGTGTAGAAACTGTAATATTAGCTCATATTACAGTGTGAATGATCCAACAAACTGCTATAACTTTGTACCCGGAATATGCAAGGACCATTCCCGTGTTGGTCCGATCCCCTGTGTGGAGTAGACCATCTGCCTTCCAGCCAGGTTGCTAGTAACAGGTAGGCTATGGTCAAATAGGTGATTACAATATCACTGTTGCTGCTGCAACGTGTCCGCGTTGGGATCCACTGCCTTTCATATTCCTTGGCGCCATAATGACATTGTCATGTTCTGGTCCAGAGGATAGGGAAGCCAGTAGACTTTCACAGTTGGCCTAACATCCTGTGCACAGGAGAACGACGCACCTACAACATCTATGGTGTCTATAGGCTATGAATGTCTCAAGCCAATCAGGAGAGCCGTGGTTTGTTGTTTCATCACATTTAATTATACCTACCTATAGGTCATTATTATTTAAAATTCTAACCATACCTGGTAATATTGTGAATGTGAATGTTTGTATATTAAAAACATAAGCTAATCTTTTTAAGAATAAATATTGAACCTTACCAAACAGAAGTGGAAGTTTGTGTGCCGCGTCCACTACTGAGTCTAGAGTAAGGTTTAGATAAATAGGAGAACATTTTAATTTTTTTTCGTAAAAACATACAAACTGTTTATAGATCTCTATATCGGGTGTACTCCGGCTAGTACGAAATACAGAGGGACAAAGAACTTTCTTGTTTAAAGTAGTTTCGAAACAGTCCGTGAAGTCAATTCGCTTTAATTACAATCCCGCCCAGCTGACAGATCAATCAACAAATCAAATTCCCTAAATCGAAACAAAACAATGAGATTGGTGTACGTATGTAGGTATGTACTTGGTGTGTGACGGTCCCACGGACACGGGGGGCTGCGGGAGTGGAAGATTTATGTAACGTTATAGTGTTGGTCAAGGTGCTTAGCTTTACGTGAACCGATGTATCCCAACAACCATGCACCACGTACCTAGATAGGTACCTTGACGCAATAGGTTGATTTACTATACCGGGGCTTATGACGAGGGTCTATTGTCAAAGGCTGAGGCAATTTGACCTGTTTCGTTCAACTTCAAGCTACGAACTGCATTCGCCTGTCGCAATATAATGTAAAACTAGCAGTGCCGGTGAACCGCGTTTCGCACAAAATCTATTAGTATAAATAAGTCGGATTTAGTACAACACGTATAATTCGATAACTGCTGGACCGGTTTTTAAAATATTTGGCATTTTGGATTGGTGATAGTCCATAGTAACAGAATACCTGTTAAAACATTTAAAAGAATAAGTGAAATAAATGTCCCGTGTTGATCCGGTTCTTTGTGTAGAATAAGCCATCTGCCATTCCAGCTGTCATTAAATAGTAAAATTAAAATTTTGCAATAAGGGGCTTATTGTATATACATAATCCATACGTAATGTAACCGTGGTAAAAACCACCACGATCGGGTGACCTTTCGAAAAAATCCGCATCGAAATCTGTCCGTCCGTTAGTTATGATGCCAAAGGCAGAAAGTTACTCAGACACGTCAAACTTATACCATCCTCTCTTTCCGTCGGTATATAAAAGAAAGAACCAACACCACCAACGTACTAAACTACATGTCCTAAAATGTGTCTCGATGTATTGAGCCCACTCACTCTTTAAGTAAGTTAAGAAAATACTTAATTAAAGACAATAATTGCGATTTGTAACTAATTATTTGGAGCATGCAGTTCTACTCACACTCGTTATATGGGTGGCTTGGTGTGTTTCAAACATCACTTATTTAGAAATAATTTAATCGATAATGTTATAAATGTGTTAGTCGGTGGAGTTTTAATGGTGGTAGAAAGACGACCCGCCCGGACTGCTTTACACATTTCTGCTGCTAAAACATTAATGCTCGTCACTTTAGTGTTACGGTAGACATCCAACGCAGTATAATCACTTAGTCTCCATACTAGCAATATATTGAATCTCTGAAAATATGACGAAAATTGAATCTCACCCCAAAGTAATCTCACACCTCATGTGACAAAATCATCATTAAGCAATCATTTTCGATCGAAGTTCATACAAAAAAAGCAGGTCCATTACCTGCCACACACGAACAGAAACTTTCCGTACAGAATTTCTTCACTTCAAAATTCCGCAAGCGGACCAGTGCGTTCGGAATCGCGTAACGAAAACAAACATTCTACACGGTCTTCCATATATTTTGTATGAGTCGCTAACGACATTCGAAAATATCCATTTTTTGGCGATATTCGGTTATATTTTGAAAAGATTGCGGAAAGAAAAGGCCTTGACGCGGCACTCGCTACTGCAGCACCGCGAAAGTCCCTCAGGTACCTCGGCGATGTCCATCTTCTGTGAGAAGGCCGTTTCTAAAGTTTCCATACTGTTTCAAATTTGTAGGGGGTCGTGGCCTACAATCAGATGTAGTATGTGTCCTCGTTCTGGTAATTTTTTTTTCGATGTGTCCATAGGTAAGGACGGTCCATTTGCATTCAAGTGTGAGTTGGTATATCGTATTATGAAAAAGGTACGCATACGGTTCATGTTTTGATATGCGCTTTTTAATTCTGTATGTACATCCGAGTGTGGCTGTGTCCAGCGCCAGTGTTTCGACGCCATATTATGAAAGTTCTGCAGATGTTGCAACCGTGAGTAATCGGTTAACACAAGCGTTCGCTTTTATAGTTATTGTAGACCTTTGTTTTAGTAATTTGCATGTTGGTTGTTGTCGGACCACAGTCTGAGACCTGAGCACCTTGGGAACGGTAGACAACGGAATAACAATACCATTGATTAATGAATAAAGATGTTTAAATATGTAATTCCTTTTTATGTTTTATATTCGTTTAAAAAATAAGGAAGAATAATTCGACTGCACGATTTTTTTCTTTGTTTCTTTGTTACGCGATTACTGAGCCAATTATGAACCGATTTTCATAATTGTTTTCTGAAACGATAGGTCATGATAATAGTTTCTGAGTTATACTTAAATGCATAAAATATTGTTGACTTTGATACCATCGTTTACGAGGCCGTCAGTGAGACGCGGTACCACGTACCTACCACTAAAGTAGATGAGAGTCGGCTTTGCAGTTTTATTACACTTAATATAACTGATAAAGAGATTTTATTTTACATCAATATGTGAGGCATATGAACCTTATATGGCAGGAAACAGACCAGGAACAGTCCAAGGTGGTAAAGGTTAATCTAATATAATCAAAGTAATATTTTGAAAACTCAATCGGTATCTGTCTGACTGGCGTATGACAGAGTTAATTTGTTTTTATTTTATTATTAACTGGCTTTCACTAGCGGCTTCGCTCGCATTAAAGTCAATAAAGGGAAAATAAATAATAAATAAATGTCCCTGGACAAGTTACACAAATTTAATGTTACCCCAAAGAAAGCAAATTATAATATGCTTGTGTTATTTAACGATTTTAATACATTGAAACACTTTAATAGATACCAGAATAAATTTGATAAATTCCGGTCTCAGCATTTTGACGCTAGCCGCTCGACCAACGAGGCGGTTATACCAGAAGCATCCTACGTTACTGTTAATACCTCCAAGAATGTTTGTACAAAGTTTCATGATGATCGGTAAATTAGTTTTATTAGCAATAGGGATTACCATAGGTTAAATGGATCAGCACCAGAAGTACCAGTAGTGGTATAGTGCTGTGTAGCAACTGGTGTGATTGGGTCGGAGGTCTGGTGTACCGGTTCATTTGTACATCTAACATCCGGGCCATGTCCAGACATCGACTAACCTATAACATATATGGTGTCTATAGGTCAAGGTTGTCTCGTATTATCAGAAGAGCCGTGTTACTGTTCGCTGCTTTATTACATAAAAAGGTAACCAATGTTCTTTTCGAATATTAATCTATTTCCTTGCTGCAATTCATAACAGTATGTGTAGCCGGTTTGATGAGGAATCAGAATGTATATGTTACGACGTTATGCCAAAACTTTGGACCCCTTTTATGAAAATTGCGCGGACGCAGGTACATAAAATCTGGCACACTTATAATTAATGTGTAGGAGAAGTGCAGAACGCTAATATTTTTTAATAATTATACTTACAATAAATAAACATTGCCCACACTACCATGCATTTTACACACATACACACAAACAAATGTATTGATGATAACGATAAAAGATCACAGATGGCGCACTAAAAGTTTGGAAACAAAGTAGTTGGTCTTGAGAAATGAAGATGGCGTTCTTATCAACAAGAAATTAAAATTTATTATGGTCCACTACCAATGGTCGAGCACTAGTATTTACTTAAACTTTATTTCCCCCGTGTTGGTCCGGGCTCCTTTGCAGAATAGACCATCTGCCTTTCTTGCCAGGCAGCTCGTAAAAGGCGAGCATAGGCTTATCATCACTAGCACCGTGACATCTGACTAGGTGGTAGAGTCTCGCAGCGACTCACCCGGATTGGTACCACCGCCTTACCTATTCCTGCCGCCATAATGTCATGACGTGTTCCGGTCCGGAGGGTAAGGTAGCCGGTAAACTTACTTTTGCTCGAGGCCTAACATCTTGACCTCAGGTTGGCAACGCACCATTAACACCTTTGGTGTCTATAGGCGGCGTGAATTTCTTGCCATCACGAAATCCACCTGCTTGTTTGCCTTCCTATAACATAAAAAAACTGCGTCTATGAAGACGCATATACAGTTAAACGGCGGCCTTAATTATTATTCAACTTAATTATTGATCGTAGTATTAACACAACATAATACATTAAGCTTTAGAATGATACCCGAGGACACTAACATCAATGTATCTTAACAACATAAGCCGAGGCCCGAGCCAAGTTGAGCCCACGTCCAAGCTATTTTGTTATACGTACAAGAGCGTCGGCGTCCCTGTGGTGTTTTACCACCGTGTCACCCTCAGCTTTTGTTACTGCAACAACCGATATACTTACTATACTTAGATATACTTATCTTATACTTAGATATACTTATTACTTAGATATACTTATCCCCGATTCTTAACAACGAACCGTACGTCATAGTGTTAAACCGAAATTGGTTTTACGACCGAAACCACAACCGAAACCGGAAATTCATTATAAGGTTTATGTTTTGTATGGAAAAATAAAGAAAACATTACTACAACGAGTCAGTCTTACGATACACTCATTTCTTCATAGCTTTTTCACTTTTACACTTTAACTGAACAAAATTTTACTAACTGTCACCTAAATACACACAAATAACCTTAATACACACACAGTTCAATAATTACGAAAAAACTACAACCATTTTCTTTCACGATGGCGATGGATACGTATTTATTTTATTATATTGACATATTGATAATAAAAGGAACACCACCTTTATTTAAAAAACAAATTTGACGAATTATTTTATTGAAATGTTATTGCTTTTAAAAAAAAGTACCTAAAGTAGGAATTGAAGTAGTAAACGATGTTTCTAGCTGACGATGTGCTCCCAGTTGAGCCACAAAAGATTTAATTTTTGATTTTAAATTTGTAATTCCTAATCCTCCGGATCTGTATGTTTACTCTAAAACTCGATAGTAAGCAAAGTGGTAATTGGGATTCAAATTTGCATAAAATTGAGATTCAAGAGTAGGATAACGTTGCTGCTGATCTTCTGATTTTTAACTTAATTTGGAAAAAGGAGCTGGTTATAATGTTAATCTCCCATGTTTAAGTGAATCGATTTCTTCGTAATTTGTGAACCAATTTTATCTATCATTCGAAAAAAGATCAATCGCGAAGTGGTAATGAAATAATTGCAGTTTTTTTTGCAGTTTAAGTGCACTTAAATAATTTAATATAGATAGAAGTACCTACTACTGTAAGGCCAAGGTGGTCCCGTTAGTATTAAGTCTGGATCTGACTGTATGGGATCCCGGGAAATCGATATAAGTACCCATTTTTTGTGTACTTAGACAACATAACATGCGTATATCTCGCGTTGTATTCAATACACGTAATTTTTTTTTTAATATAAAGTTGATAAACGTGGGACGATCGGCTAGTGAAACTGAACGCCGATAACACCTGGTTGATGTTTCATTGAATTCTAAGTGATTTCGTGCGACCACTTTCTCACTGGTTTGCTGTACCCAGTCAACTTCCTCGTTTTATCTGCGTTCTTAAGAAATCTGTAGCTTCAAAATGTAAACAACTATTGATCGTTTTATTTTATTTATAAAACTCATATCAACAAAATATCCACAGCACAAATTACAGAATACACACAATTAAAGATTTTCATTTTGTTTTCTATACAGTTCATTATTATATTGTTTAGCGGTAGAATGACGCAGTCATACAACAAAAAAAAATCAATATTTTTTGTATCTAAATATATGCATTAAAAAGTAAAGCAAAAAAAACAAAGATAACGTTACTAATAAATTGCATGCGAATAACCACAACAGCACTGGAAAAAATAATAAAGTAACTTTACGCACCAATGATTGAAAATGAATAAAAATGTTATTAATATAAATTAATAAAACTGGGAAAATTTATAACAAAACAGGTAAATGCAAATATGTGATAAGTATTTTGTTTACGTTAATTAATGCACTTACTTAATCTGTTTTACTTGTCGTGGGTTGCACCCTTACCTACCTCTTCCGGGATACAGGCGTGAAGATATTTTGTTTTTACTTATTATTTATTACATTTTAGTTATACAAAATTAGCGATCTGGTTTCACTTCTACAATATCATCAAATAGGTTTACAGGATTCGCCGTGACGTTGTCCCCGGGATGGCACACACTTACAATTATCCTTATGTTGAATACCTCCTTATCTACTTCATTCATCTTCTGAAAAAAAAAGTTAAAAACATACTTTGATAGGAGAATCAACAGCTAAAGTTTAAGAAAATTAGAACTGTGAATTAATAACAGTTAGTCTATTACAGATTTTCACAACTAGATATACAAAATAGTTATAGAAGCTATAACACCAAAAACAAACAACTTAGTTAGGGCAACTTATAGATGAAAAGAGTATGTTATGCACATTCAAGTACATACTAATTTCACATTAAATATTGACGTTAAGTAACAAAGAAATACACATTGCTCAGTAATCGCTTTGCTGATTCGACATTTGTATTAAATAAGTCTAAATCAATTCCAGATTTTATCAAATGACATACTTTTCGCGTCTTTGAACTTGACAAAGAATTGGAATTTTAAAAATTAAATTAAGTAATTTAAAAAAATATTATGAAGTTCCAGAGATCATTTGACATACAAAATTACCATGTGTTCCGGTCCAGAGGGTAGGGAGCCACCTTAACATCCATAAAAAATAAACATTTGTCGAACACGATAGGTATGTACTGACTAAATAAAGATACTCAACCGATGACACGCAGCCACGTCATCCACGTGTAGCATGTTATTGGTTGGATATCAATTTTGCACAGTGTTTAGTAACACAGACGTCTCATTTTTATGTAGTAAGGTTGTTACCCCCTTACTAATAAAACTTACACGCCCGTTGATATGGTGTGTAACTTCACTTTTACTAACAAAACATGAAGCTGCATACCAGATCAACGGGCGCGTAAGTTTTATTACTAAGGGGGATGAGTGCCTGCAGGCGACGACCGCTCACGTAAAAAGATACACGATGTTAGCGTAGATGTGGAGCACTCACGCGTAATCTCCGACGTCACATGTAGAGTGAAGCGACTGCCTTGAGCGACGATTGTTTTCACTACTTTCGATTTTATTCACCAGCGAACGGTGGACGCACGTGAACTTGTTCATCGTGAGGAAATAGGGTTGCCAGTAATTTTAGTATGTTAAAAACGTCTCAGTATTTCATATTTTCAAAGAAAGAAACACTTGTACTGTTTTACTTATCACTTGTAATTTATTACTTTGTAATTAATAGCCTACCGGTTTCGCTTATACAGCATCATCAGGGCTAAAACTTAAACTACTAAGTTTTACCAAGTGCCGACGATGGAAAGTATCAAATATATGTCTCAGTATTTTTCTTCATTTAATTACTTTAGAAACACACATCACAGTACCCTTAGCTTTGTAGGAGTAGTTAGTAGGTTTCCGAATAACTAAACGAAGTGTTCCTTTGTTACTTTGGCAGGGTGAGATGTTGTCTATATTAATGTCATTCAATGAAATACTTTTATTATTGTAATTTTCGGTTGAGATGTGAAAGACGTGCATGGCTGGGAACCTATCATCAGCGCGTACAATTTGATTGTCACTAGTTGTTCTAATAGCTTATAGTAGCTGTAGTAGGTACGTGCCAGCAATGAAAACACAAATAAGTACAGCTTCAGTTCTCTTCTCAGAGTTCGTTATTGCTCCGTTTGAATTTTGGACGTTAACAATTTTTTCCTTTGAGCAGTTTGAGAGTTTCCATATTTCATAGGTTATCTTTTTTTCATTTTATTTCTTTACGTTGAATTTGGCTGTTTTTTTAGAATCAGAAGATTTTGTCCGGCGTGGAGGATCGCCATGTGATAAAATTCTTGTTTCATTAGTAGAATAAATAATATGACGTCTTTCTCAATTTCGTTTAATATATGAACTTAATTAAATTACACAGTATATATTTATGGAGATTATTAATTAATTATTACTTTCTCACAATAAAAAAAAATCATCGTTTCGCACCAAGTTCAAATTAGGTATGCTTATCCCAAGGGAAACATGAACTGGAATGTACCACAGAATAACGAAAAAGGACAACAGACGCACTGTTACCCTGTTTCGTAACAGCACACCTTATTAAAGAAGGAGGCGGAATCATTTTAATCATAAGACCATCTCCAAGGTCATATTTATAATGCTAAATTTAATGAAATAAGAACAATTCAGTCATCATACATACAAACTTAAATACTCTCGAATTTACATAATTGCACTTAAATATTCAGATTTGACAACCCTAGGTGAAAACTGTATTTAATTAGTTTTGCCTTTAGGATGAAATGTTTTATATTTGTAATATATCTAAAGCTTAATAGCCTTTTTTACTGAATGACGTGTGTAACTTGATCGCTGACTTTATGTTATGAAAACGTATTATAGCCAACAACTTTATGTATTGTTGTGACACAGAACAGTTTTTTGAAATTTCTTTAATACGAAAGTGACATATTGGAAATGTTCAAGCTGTAGTTCTAAGAAGTTTTGAACACCAATTTATTTAAAAAAAAAGTATCTTCACGCCCATATCCCCGAAGAGGTAGGCAGAGGCACAACCAGGGTACCCACGACTAGCCGAAGATACTAAGTCCCATAATGTGATATGTGGCAAGCCTATCGCCAACCGGGCCCGTTTCCAATTCCGACCAACATTTTTTTATTAGAAAATTGGAAAAATCCAATTTTCTTTTTGTTGGCCGACCCGGGATTCAAACCCGAGACCTCATGCAGTCAAGTCCAACACCCGGACCGCTCGACCACAGAGGCAACCAAACCAATTTATTTAAGTTGGTAATTTAACATTTTAGAAGCTAGCATCAACGTCTTATTGGTGTTCCCGGTGTAATGGTGACCACTTTCCGCGATGGTCTCAACTTACACTACCTAACACAACACCATCCGAAAGCATTGCTTTTTGTAGTGAAGGTTCAATGGTATTTCTTTCAATTTATGCAAAATGCGCTAGAATTTCGCGACACCCAATTTTCACCTTATCCAAATCATGTTGTGCCTCCTGTGTCTCCCTTTACTTCTTTCTTTCCATGTACGTTTTGTTTATTGCTTACTTTCTAATACATTACATAGCGCAACAAGAAATCTTTAAGCCAGTTTCTTGATAAAAACTAGATGATGTAGCGCGGCTTTGTTAGCTTAATGGAATTATTTTTATCTCCAAGGAAAGCTCTGTAATTATCGAAATAAAAAGAGCCTAAGCCTACTTTCCTTTTGCTTTTAAAATGTTGAAATCTAGCGGCTAGCGTCATTGTACTCGTAGATTTAGTAAGGGCCACTTGCACATTCCCGGGTTACTAGTTAATATTGAGTTAAACTGTCAAATATAAGGTGATTAAACTCTAGTTAGACGCTAACTCAGTGATAAATACTAAACCCAGGAACGTGCAAGTGGCCCTAAAGGGTTAAATGTTGAGACAAATCGTAAGTGATAAAGTGGTTTAAAAGTTATAACAAACTTTGCAATTATATAATTGTAATTATAATACTGCTTAAAAACATAGAAACACACGCGCGAAACACAAAACTAACCTTGCCGTGCGTACGGGTGGGTAACTTTTTTTTCTCAAATTGACTTGATGTTGCCTGCTATGTAGTTGCCGCGAGATTTCCACGTTCGGATTATTGTGTATAGTGAAACAATCCATTGTTTATCAGGTTGTTGTGTCGTCGCAGGTGCACTAACCGCTTGCAACTTTATATTTGAGCTGGTATCTACGTCAACGGGCCAATTAAACCGGTCCGATTGCACTTTCGGGCTTCGGCCGTTAGCCCGACCCAAATGTTTCAGTTCTGATACAATATCATTGTGCAATATCCTCATTTGCTTGTTCTGCTGTAATACAAAAATAAAGGATTAAAGGACAATGAGTCCAAATCGTTTTGTGATCACAAAACACTATTTAATTGCACGCATAGGCACGCCCTTATTATACTTTTATCTAATTTGTTGTGGACATCAAAAAGCTCCAACCGAGACCTGTTGGTTACAAGAGTCACCTACAATAACGGATACACACTTGGATGTTAACTTTATAACACGTTTTAAATTTAAATTTTTCAGCCCATAAGTGGTGCCTTTTTTTGCACTCACCGTGCCTCAGTTCCTCCACCTACAGTGTGCAAGCATATTGTAATGAACAAAACGCAAATCATTTATTAAAGCTGCGAACTATTCTACTCAGGCCCTAGTAATAATTGTATGACCTTAATATAATGTAAAGACACTTGAAATGTGGCGTGACTCATGTAGGTAACCAACTTATTGCTACATTTTTACATTCTAAATCATTTGATACCCTTGATCTGATCTTAAAGATACATATTCAGAGTACTTATATTTAACTGTGGTTTTTGTAACAATGGAAGTGGTACTTGGGCACATCCACATTAATATTGATAATTGACAAAGGATCGGGATCGCGTCCTCTCACTTTCGAGTGCGTTACCCGACCGTTATCCGACCAAATTCGAATGACTACAAAAAAGCGGCGTTTTCATACATTACCCCAGCAGGATGTGTTTTTTCCGTTTATTTCCAAAAAGACAACATGCACAAATTTTTTATTCGGCGCACATTTACAGCGCATCGAGCACTAATTATTTGTCCCACTCATATCAGTCTAGGTGCTACTTTCTTGCTGGGGTAACGCACACCTCACTTTCGGCAAAAGAAACTCAATGGACTTATCTTTTTTAATTGAGACTGCTACAGTGTCATAGTTTGGTAAATTTAACAGATTTGTTTAAAAAACCATATTTTACAACAAAATGTATACTGTGAGACTGATGTATGATGTAGATGTATGTAAGCTACCTGTGAGATTGTTACATTACAATTGAATGGTAATGTTTGGGTTTCTATTAAAATCTAAAATATTTTGGTTGTGTGTGTTTGTTACGCGGTTACTTTGTCCATCGTCAAAGATTTTGATTGGTCTTTTTTAGAAAGATAGGAGATGATTCCGAGGTGGTACCATCACAACCCGACTAGTGGTTTTTGAGTTATATCTACTTAATAGTGGAAAAAAATTTCGATTACGTTGACGACTTCATTAAGGATGCGAATAAAAATGAGAGAAGATGATAGACTGAAGAAGAAGCTACACTACAACTAGAGCGGTCTATATTATATTTATACTTTCGCCAGTATTTTTAATATCACCTTTTGTAATAAATATTTTCTTAGATTAAAAAACTGATGCATCCATTTTAAATTGTTTCGAAATCAATTTTCGATTTTTTAACCGACTGTATAAAAAAGAATAACGCGTCGTAGTCGAGAGTAAAGCTCAAAAACATCTTGTATCGTAATAACATTTACAAGGATATAAAACCTCTAAAAAGGACCGACCTTTTGAAAAGTGAACCATTAAATCGGGACAAGGTGATGAAATTGTATTTGGTTTTGTGCAGTTTTATTGGAGTATTCATTTTATTGCAGTATTATCATTTTAAAAGCATTAACATCCTGACTAATCAACGACCTGATTTTCCATGAAAATAATAGTAATAACAATATTTTCGAAACGATAAATAAATAAATAAATATCCCTGGACAAGTCACACAAATTGAATCTAACCCCAAACTAAGCAAATTATATGCTTGTGTTATGGGTGTTAACTGTTAGTCAACGATACTAATACATAAAAATACTTGAATACATACCAAAATATATTTAATAAACACCCAGACCCGGAAATGCAGACATCTAAATGTTCATCACACAAATGCCTGCCCCCGTCGGGAATCGAACCCGAGCCTCGCGGTTGATCGATGTAGTTAGGCGTGTACGCTAGCCACTCGACCAACGAGGCGGTCAAACGATGATTTTAACGAACAACCGATTTTAAAATAGATGTCAAATTCGTATTCAACAACAAGACATACCTACTTTGAAAATTATACTTATTTCAATATTTTCACAATGGAGAACGTGCTGTACTTTTAAGCTCTATGCCTGCTGAACTCTCAACTTCAAATACTGGTCGCTGTTATGGAAGGTGATAATAAAGAAAAAGAATTGCATTTTAATGTGAAGAAAACCAAAACAATGGTATTTGAAAGAGATGTAGTCAGAACGGATCTAAGAGAGTTGATGATGTAGTGAATAAAATTGTGTATATTGGTCGGCTTTTAGCGGAGATGCTAGACACACCACGTGCTTCTGTGCTTGTCTCAACGTTGGTGAATGGAAGCGAGAGTTGGGTATGTCAGAAAAAGCATCAGCAAGAGTGGGATAAGTGCGGTCGAAATAAGATCGCTACGGAAAATCTGTGGTGTAACGCTCACTGACCGCATTCATAACAGTGAGATTCGAGATCCTAGTAAGAGTAGGATTAAAAGAAAGTGTTGGTTTTAAATGAGGAAGGGCATGTTTTACTGGTTCGGTCTTGTGAAAAAATGGTAGAAAAAGATTGAAAAAGCGATTGACAGCATTCAATACGTATGTAGATGGATAGAGGTAGCAGTGGATATTTAGGTTGTGATATATATGCAGAATAATATATTTTACATACATATAGAAAATGACATATGTATCGGAATTCCTTTACATAATGCAGTTTCGAAATGCCCTAACAACATTTAGAATGTATGTGCCGGGCCTAACACTCATTCTTCAAGTTATTTATAGCTCAGTTCTTCCTGCTTATTAACTAAAAAATATTGGAAACATCAAATTATGAAGACCAAATCGGTACAAGTTTTAATTGTTTCGGAAGAGTACAGAAGTGTATAAACGGTTGTTCCCAATATGGCGTTCTTTTTGTTATGTTCCATAATTGGAAGATGTATAAGTGGACTATCGAAGGACAACGGCGGTCATTATTAATTGCAATGAACCCGCAAAATTAACCTTTTTGTTTCCTCTTAGTTGAGAAATAAAGGAATCTTCGTCTTTTTGCTTTTCTGCGTAAGGACACTAATTGTTTTCAAGTTTTTAATTATATTTAACATAAATAAACGAAACAAGTCTATTGCTTGCTTATTAGAAAAATATGTAATCATTTTTTCTATTTTCATTCGCATTGCTTGTGCTTTCTTTAATACATTTAACCGGTCATCTTTATTTATTTTGAGATCCCGCCTTAGGGTTTCATATCTATACTTCTATATGTATACTAATGTAATAAAGAGAAAATATTTGATTTTTCGTTTGTTTGTTTGAAATGAATAGACTCCGAAACTACTGGATCGATTTCAGAATTTCTTTCACCTTTAGAATGCTACATTATCTCTGAGTGACTTAGGCTTTGTTTCATCGAAATCGCTGCAGTAGAAGCCAAGTTACGCAGGCAAAGCTGTGTGAAACTGCTAGTGGTAATTATCCTACTTTAAGCCTAATCTGCCCTGCAAGCTATAAGGAAACACCATTACTCCCATATCACACACACTTTTACGCTTACAATTTTTGTACCCTTATTACCGGTCATAATTCTTGCTTCGATATCATTAGTACACATTTTGCATAAAGTTTTATATTTGTTATTTACATAACATATTATTTTACATAAAATGTGCACGGGGAGTTGTGTCGCGTCTACATAATTTTAAAATTCGGCGAAGGTAACTAAGCGGGCTTGTCCTTTTTATTTCTTAAAATTGGTTTGCAAGTATTACACTATTTATATGTTGTTATGTAGAGCAATCAGTCCAAAACCTTATCATCAGCCTATATAATATTCTGCAATCTTTTATAACCTTTATATATACAATTTGGAATATCAATTTTTTGGATATCAGTTTGTCCGTTTATTTAAAGGTATGACTGTTTTTGTGCTTCAGGAAAACGCACAATTTAGTAGTAAACAGTTACAAACGAAACTAATATCACTCAAAATATATAAGTTTCAGTAGGTATGAATGTGGCAACCAATTTAGTTTTTAGATCAAACTACTTAGGTATATTAACTTTTATTAATATTCTAGATCTAGGCAGGCGGTAGCGTGCCAAGTTCAAAGAAAGGAACTGACGACGCACCACCGTGTTTTGGTTTGCACGAACCATTTGGAGCTACTTTTTATTAAATTGCCGTCTTTATAGTCAAATGTTGCCCGCCTCGTTGGTCGAGGGTCTGCCGCACAATCTGGAGCTAATCCACCCACAAACCGCCAGGCCAGGGTTTCGATTTCCAACTGGGGCAGGCATTTGTGTTTATTGAATTAATTATGGTATAAAGCGTATAGTAACTATTGCTATATATCAAAATCGTTGACTATAACCCATAAAACAAGCATATTCGATTTGTACAACTTGTCTAGGAATATTTATTGTTCATTTGTAAATACGAGTACATGTTCTTGTGACTAAAAGTTTAGGATTTTCTTCAATGAACTTGGCACCCAAATAGATTTCAGTCCTTTTGTCGGTAGCGTCAACAAAGACACATTGCTAACATTGACTTGGCTATCATTTGACATTTATGTTTGATGACATATGCCAATAATTTTATTTCATTAGAGTTATATAGATACCAAGAACCCGATACTTATTCTAACAAATTTAATCCAGCTCTGGTAAATAAAAAAGTGTTTTATTAAAAAAAATTAAGTTAATCTACTACTTACTAATCCCCCGTTTTGGTCCGGGCTCCTTTGAAGAATAGACCATCTGCCTTCCTGCCAGGCAGCTCGTAAAAGGCGAGCGAAGGCTTACTGTCACTAACCCCGTGACACCTGACTAGGTGGTAGAGTTTCGCAGCGACTCACCCGGATTGGTACCACCACCTTACCTATTCCTGCCGCCATAACGTCATGACGTGTACCGGTTCGGAGGGTAAGTTAGCCGGTAAACTTATTTTGCTCAAGGCCTAACATCCTGGCCTCAGGTTGGCAACGCACCATTACCACCTTTTGGTGTCTCTAGGCGGCGGAAATTTCTTACCATCAGGAAATCCGTCTGCTTGTTGCCTTCCAATATTATTAAAAAAAAACTTATCTGTATTTCGGTACAAGATAAAACAGGATAGTTCTATCCGGATTAAGTAATAAAGATGCGGGCGAACCCGCTTGCTAGTAAGTATTGTATAGCAGGGTAGAGATTTTCATATCATTGCATTTCCTGCCAGCTAAATAATGCACAACGACCTTATATACTTACTGAAC
>NJDD01001776.1:29080-84481 GCA_002245505.1 Calephelis nemesis | reverse complement strand
ATAATGTTACCATTAGCTGTCATTACACAGTACTAAGCTGTTGATCCAACGATATGTACACACACACACACATACATACATACACACACAAACACACACACAGACACACACACCTACGCTCGTCACGTACGTGTGTCACGTACGCGTGTCACGCACGCGCGCGCGGTGTCTTCTTACACTTGTGTCTATGTTAAAGTACCAATAGAACTATGCCCTCGTTGTAGATAATAACCACCGATTTATGTTTTTGTCCAAGGGTATATCGACACTTTATATTTTTAAGAAATATGAACATTTCAGATCTTTAGGGTTTTTAGTTCCATTTTCTGAAAAATGAACCTTGATTTCTGAAAACTAGGAGTGTTTTAGTTAGACACAAAATTAATGTCTTCTAGCGCATGGGTTTAATAATACCAACACATAGACATTCAGTTAATTGAAGACTGAAAGTGGGTTAGATTATTAGATTGTACAAGTTTAAGTATAACATATAAAAATTATATATAACCAAGTCATGCATTTACCTTTTGCTTGCGCAAATTTGTTCACATCACTGATTACCGTAATAAGCTCCAATGGCTCATTGTTTGCTGTGAAGTCACAGCGACGCAAACTGAGGATTTTATGCCTTTTATATTCCATCCTATTTAATCTCATGTACCCTAAATATTTTTTATCCACCAAAAATAAAGGTGATATATTCCTCCAAGAATATATTCTTGAAAATTATATTTACTGTTACTACCGACCTTAGCATGCTATTTAATTTTTTGTGAAAGATTTTCTACTTGTTCGTCTTGCTCTTCTGTGTACACAGAGTGAGAAGTGTCAGTCAGCTCGTAAGAGGCAAAAATGAGTTAATGGGTCATCAACAACACGACCACTGAAGGTGGAGTGCTGTGCAACAACTTACCCATTAGGGATCCACCACCTTACCTATTCCGGGGGTAAGATGGCCAAAAAGACTAGCACAATTGGCCTAACACCTCGGCCACAAGAGAGCGACGCAACTACAACATAACATCTATACCTACATACAACATGTCTATAGGCCTCGATTATCTCTTACAATCGAGAAAGCCGAATGCTTGTCCTATCTTTTGTCATAAAAAATCTTATAACTATTATTTATTGTACAATAAATAACAGTATGTCTGTATTATCTACAACGAGGGTATCCAATAGGTACTTTAACATAGACACAAGTGTAAGAAGACTCCGCGCGTGCGTACGTGAAACGCGTACATGACGAGCGTACGTGACGCGCGTACGTGTTTGTGTGTGTCTGTGTGTGTACCTGTCGTTGAATTAACAGGATAGTACTGTGTAATCACAGCTTATAGTAACATTATATACATACATACAGGTTAAATACCTTAGTGTTATATGTATATAACACTAAGGTATTTATATGTATATAACACTAAGGTATTTAACCTGTATATATAATATGCACCTATCTATTTTTTACTATTATATTGTTTTTTTGTAATATTCGGTTCCTACACGCTCGATCGGTCAGTCTTTTTGTACTCACAATAATTTATTTTCGTACAATAAAGTTTAAGTCAATAAATAGTGACATAGGCAGATTGTCTGATAACGAACAGCATTTACTGTTAATAGTTAAAGGTTTCATTTATTTTCATTTATAATCGAATGTCACGTACGAAAAATTTAAAATAATAGCTGATTAGATTTCGACATATGAATGGATCCTAAAAACGCACAATGTTTTTCATTTATCACTTTTTATAGCAACTGTGAATTAAAAAATATTTTTTTTAGATACAAAGAATGAGAAAAGAAAAGAAAAGAAATTTTAGTTAAAACATTTTTCATAATCGCTTAAAATCCAAAAAAAATGTTTATTTTTTAATAAAACTCATTACTTTCAGCGCAAATCGTTTCTGCAATAACACTGGCACTTGTAGTACAAGTTTCAACCTACCAATTCCTGCGTCAGAACTTGAACTCCGAACCCTCATTATCCATTTTGTATGCACACGACAAGAAAAGTGATACCATTACTAATGAATGTCTGATGGAGATGTACCCTCGAAATCTATATAAATACCCTTTGACTATCGACAGAAATGACCTACCTTGTATAATACATTGTGTTCTTAGAAAGTTTGGGATCATGTCCAACGATGGGACTATTAATATACGAAATTATTACAGAAGGGTCGCTGCAATTCATCGATATGACCCAAGAATATTAATCTCAGATGTGGGGGACACTTGTGCACAAAATATAAATGGGATGAATTTAGACCATGATGTATGTAAAAAGGCGAAAGTATTCAACGAATGTACGCAACTGTACGCGATAACTTTAAAGGAACCTGAAGATTAACCTTGCTGCGAACATAATGTTATTTTTGTAAATATTTTTAATTTTTATATAAAATGTTGCAATTCAAATTGTATTTGAAGCAATATCAATTAATACCAGTTAAACTAAAATTATTTGCAATGAATTGATTGTGGAAACTATTTCTTTCTTTTAAAAATGCTACTAAAATGATACATGTATAATTTATATACTTACCTCATTCTGTAATACTGTTCTCTGTTTAGTCTTTAAATGCAATAGCTACTTTAATTAAATAACCAAACCCTAATACGTCGATTATCTGAAACGTATTTTTGTCGAAATTGTATGTATGTTTTATAAATAAGCTCAAGTTTACATTACATTTTCTATATATAACAAAACATATCCTATTATTGTTAAGCAATTAATCGTATAAAGAACGAATAAGTATAAAATCAAATGGAAATTAATATGTTCATTCAAATAATTACATCAAGAAAGAAAGAGATTATGGTGAACTGAAATCCAAAAAAAAATAATTAAATGCTATGGAGAGGTTTATGCAGTAGAATGTTTGAAAACTCTTTACGGTACTAAAAATAAATTTCGTACGGGGGACGAATAGGAATTGCGAATGAAAATTGATACTGGTTGAAATAATTAAAAAAGTGAAAAGAGGAACACACAGATTAAGAAGACATGTAAAGTGATACCCTAATTAACAAATATTTTAAGCATTGATATTATAAATATCAAAATAGATTAAATTTAAATTTTTGTACCAAAACTGCAGGAAAATACTAGAATATTGTTTCTTAAAAACGTACACTAGTTGATATGAAAAATTTATATTTTCGTAAATACTACAAGCAATACTTGGTAAAGCTCGTTATTCGCTCGAAGTTCAAATTTTACCATCGAAAAGTGCCTGTGGTTTCTGCGATTGGGAATACTTTTTTTATGATAAAAAATTAACAAATTAGATCCATAATTTAAAGAAGGTGTCATAATTTTTATGTTGTTTATTTTTATACCGAAATTAAATTATTCATAATTTTAATTAGTTTTCATTGTTTTTCATTTACAATCTTCTAGTCATTTACATACAACATCAATTGCTTGTAGCTTCATGTGCTTTCTTTTCTCCATTCCTTTAAAGGCCTAAAGTATTTTTTAGACTCTTAGCATCTGCTCAAAAGTTGCTTCAATCCTTGTGGAAGTTGTAATTGTTTTCCCGTAAGGTTTGATCTTTTTCCACTCAACTATTGGGTGCTACTATCATAACTTATTGTTATACCCATAATAAAAGATGGACTACTTTTTTAATTCATTTCGTGATTACAATTCTTTGAAGGATGACATCGGATGATCTCTTAGATAAGATATATCAGAAGGGAAAATTACTTAAGACATAACAACGTCTGTCGGATCTGCTGCTTAATATTTAATAAGCCTACACATTTCTCGATGATGTTATAAAAATAGAAAACCGTAGGATATTTATGTAATATTAAATTGGAAGTGCTGCTAACAGTACAAGCGTTTCTTCATCTATATACATATAATCAATCTGTAGAAGGGTCAATTCTGTACATTGAAAATATAAATAGCAGGGGGTATCACTAGATCGATACCAAACCCAAATATGTAATTAAAAAAATTTTTGTCTGTCTGCCGGTATGTTCAGGCATCACGTGAAAACTAAAAGTACGATTTCGATGAAATTGGTATAATAAGGTATTTATTATACTGGGCATAAAATTGCATACTTTTTAACCTGGAAAAATACGTAGAAAAAAAGCTTAATTTTTCAGTTTTTGACCGACATCCGCGCGGACGGAGTCGCGGGTGGAAGCTAGTTTAAAAATATGAACAGTCAAAGCAATTTACGCTTACCGTCAGCAGCTTATGTCAGTCACTACATAATGAAAACCGTCAACCGTATAATGTATCACTTAGCCATGACAATTGAGCAGAGATTAGTAATACAGGGTGTATTTGACACCGTAACCAAAACTTTTGTGGGAGTTTAGATACATGTCAGACTTCAAAATTCTGTTAACAGTTTTTGTCGGAAACAAGTGGTTAAATATTTAGCAGCTTTACAACCCGCAATGTATAGCAAACAAAGTATATGCATAAAGCAGAGCGTTGCGAGCTGTAGGTGCCGACCTAATACGCTGTTTCATTACATTGCTGTTTTTAGTAAAACTGTGTCATTTATTAGATTTTAAATAAAATCGAGTTGCATTAGATAGTATTATTGAAATAGCAGTGAAATCAATAAAAAATTACAAATTTTTTTAGAAAAAATAATGAAATTTCCGACACGAAATTCCAACTACATATGCATGTCTATTATGTTGTGACCTAGAGGAGGTCTACACAAGAATTGCGAGATTAAATAAAAGAGAATATAAAAAAAATCAATTTATATTGGTCAATTGGTTGGTGGTATAATAACAAATTATTGGTCGTAGGTTCTGGGAAACCTTATAGTAGGTAGATGGGTATAGTAGGTAGGTAGGTGTCTTATCTTAAAAAAAAGTCCTTGTCCTGTCCTGGGCGGTAGGTGTCTTAGATTTTAGAACGACCCTTGTCCTGGGCGCTGCAACACTGCCGGTGGTATCTGCTTAACGCGCGGAGTAACCCCCCTACCGCTCCAGTGTGCGTGTGTTCTTTGATATTACAAGCTAAAGCAGCTAGCCGAGACGAAGGAACCCTAAGACGGGTTTCTCTTTTTTTTTTGATTTTTAAACTATTTAATTTGTAAATATATTGGCTAACTGTAGCCTTATACGAATAACTTAATTTGTTTTAGTAATTGTTGCAAAGGCGACCTCGCTAGGAAAGTCCCGATAGAATGTGAGGTGACGCCTCGTGGCATTTAGCTTATATACTTCGCGCTAATCTTGGAGAGGCGAGGGGTTAGAGGGGACATCGTACGATGCGTTGTTTTTCTGTTTTTCTAGGAACGTTGGTGGTTCTTATGGAATGTTCTTTCTAAGTACCCACAACGTGACAATGTCCAGAATCTATGGTTTCATTTTTCGGTACGCTGTCATTTACACGGTGTATATTTGGTTGTGTTTAACAAGCAGACGGATTTCCTGATGGTAAGAAATTCCCAACGCCTAGAGACCGGTTGCCTTACCCTCCAAACCGGAACACGTCATGACGTTTTGGCGGCAGGAATAGGTAAGGCGATGGTACCAATCCGGGTGAGCCGCTGCGAAACTCTACTACCTAGTCTGATGTCATGGTGTTAGTTACGTTAAGCCTATGTTTGCCTTTTACGAGCTGTCTGGCAGGAAGGCAGATGGTCTATTCTGCAAAGGAGCCCGGAATAACTTCACATAGAGCACCATCGATATGTATAAGGTGCACTTTTTTTCTGAAAGGACAGCAATCAAACACTCGGCTCTTATAATGATAAGAGACAACCCTGATCTATAGACACTATATATGCTAATGGTACGTCACTGGCCTGTTGCCGGTATGCTAGACCTAATGATCAAGTCATCGGTAGTATCAAATATTGGTAGGTATAGTAAAAAAAAAGTATCTTCACGCCCATATACCGCAAGTGGTAGGCAGAAGCACAAACACAGCACCCACGACTAGCCGAAGATACTAAGTGCCATAATGTGATAGGTGGCAAGACTATCGCCAATCGGACACATATCCTATCCCGGCCAACATATTTTTTATTAGGAAATTGGAAAAACCCAAAGTTCTTTGTGTTGCCCGACCCGGGATTCAAACCCGGGACATCATGCAGTCAATTCCAACAAATGAACCGCTAGACCACAGAGGCGATAGATTAGAGAGAAGATCAAATAACCGATAGATCACTCTACCTTCCGGAGCGGAACTTAGAACTATCGTTATGGCGACAGGGAGGGGTAAAACGGGGAAAGTTTTTTTATTTATTTCCACAAACACACAAGTTGCTGCACATATATTGCCAGTAAATACATAAGCATACATATATCACATACGTCTCACGTATTGTACCCATATTTAATACAGAATATTTGTGTTTGCTGTGCGAGTGGGGACGGGTTTCAGTTACAACATAATCTCTCGCTATAACACTATATCATAAGCCGATTTCCGTTTATAAATAGCTCTGCTCCACACACCCCTGGGCCCTGGCTCGCACTACGTATCTGTCAAACGGAGCTATGATACTAATCTGTCAACGTCATGATCATCCTATTATTGTGTTGATGGTTTTTGCAGCTTAGTATTCTGTCATGTTTGTCGACTGATATATATGTTTTATTATTCCGACTGATATGTATTGTTATTGAAGTGAAACTTCTTTAGAATCATGATTTCAAAACGGGTGCAACGGAAAAGCGACAGGTAAAAGACTTAAACATATATTCATCTCACTCTTTTGCAGGTAAGAGACACAAATGTATATTCATCTCATTCTTTTGTCGATTTGCTGAAGTTTCACTTCTATCGTGTGTGAATCGCACACACACCTTCTTTCTGGTATAATATGTGAAAAATCAGATGGCTCTCCTGGTAAGCAAGAGAGAGACGACATCAATAGACACTGTTATTACTGGTGCGTTGATATCATACAGGCCGAGATCGTAACCACTGATTGCGTCCACAATATGTCTACTATCTGTCTAATCTGTCAATATGAGGTACTACGTTAAACATATACGAACATAACACCGACCGACTCAATCGAATACTTGTTTTTTATTAACTCTTTGGTTTTAATATTTAAATATTTCGCAGAGCTAAATATGTTGTATCTCATTTTCTCGCTAGTTCTATGTCAAGTTCTTAACAACTGAAAAACTAGTATTTTCTGTCTACTTTTAGTTATCTATGTGTAACAATATGTTATTATGTCAATACTTTGCTGTGATACAGTTTTAAACTATTACGCAAGTTATTTTTTATTTCCTTTTCAAGTACAGGTCAATATTGCTTATTTTGTAACTTACTGCGTAAGCTCGTTACACGTAACACCCTCAGACGTAACATCATAGCTCCTTATAACTTTATCCGCATGACGTAAGAGATGGGTGTTATAAATTTCAAAGTGTCTGTATTAGTGTGTGCCTCTGTTTGTGCCATTTTAGTTCTTAAATGAATGGAATATCAACGATACTAAACAAATTCAAGCAAAAAAAACTTACAAATTTCTTATTCACCACTGAACTTCCTTGAAGGACCTAGAAATATTCTTTAGATGATCGTCGCCCTAATCAAAGAAAATTGAACAAGCAGTACAAATAATGATACTCAGAAATTCTTTTCTTAGTAGAGTAAAATAGAAGAACCCTTGATAAAATTTCGGTGCCACTGTTAGTTTGACATAGCATTCAATTTCTTTATTCAAATGAAGTTGAAATCATACAAAAATAAAAGAGCATTTAGAGTCAGAAACGTTAAGCCTATTCCGGACTTAACGAAAAGTTAAATGTTTTTCCCCGTGTTGGTCCGGGCTCCTTTTGCAGAATAGGCCATCTACCTTCCTGCCAGGCAGCTCGTAAAAGGCGAGCACAGGTTTTTTGTCACTAACACCGTGACATCTGACTAGGTGGTAGAGTTTCGCAGCGACTCACCCGGATTTCTACCACCGCCTTACCTATTCCTGCCGCCATAACGTCCTGACGTGTTCCGGTTTGGAGGGTAAGGTATCCGGTAAACTTACTTTTGCTCGAGGCCTAACATCCCGGTCTCAGGTTAGCTACGCACCATTACCACCTTTGGTGTCTCTAGGCGGCGGGAATTTCTTACCATCAGGAAATCCGTCCGCTTGTTTGCCTTCCATTATCATAAAAAAATGAGATCTGGAACGACTGAAGGCAGTGATCTCCGGTCTTCTTGTTTATGCTTTAAACTTGAGATGTACCTGTTTTGCAACCGACGAAAAAAGGAAGAGGTTCTCAATTCGACCCGTAAGTTTTTTTTGTATATATGTAACTTGATTATTCCAGTGTTTGTGGACGGATTTTCAAAACTGTTTTTTTGATTAAAAGCCTATACTCCCGCAGTTGTCCCATTATAATTTGGTCAAGGTCTACATTAGCATTAATGAGAAAACCACATATGTTCGAATTTGAAGTCGGTTTTTTGCAGTTTTAATGTGTTTAAATTATGGTTAGGGAATTACGCAAGAAGAAGCAACAGAGAAAGGTCAGACTGCTTCATCTAAAGTCTTGTCATGGAGAAAAGTGGCTGATCAAATGGAATGAAACCATATAATATATAACTTTTATATGTCACTGAATGTTTGTCGATGTTTTATAGTATATTTTTAGTATTACTTTTTAGTATTACTTCTTGAATTATTAATCACATTAATAACATATAAGTTTGTTGTTAATCACCTTTATTTGAATTGTTCAATAATTGTTTTTTGAAGTTATACTTCTTTTGGCGCGTTAGGAAAAAATGATAAGGGTAAATTTTTACGATGCGCGCGCACACCGTCACGAAAAACCGACATGATGAAGTTAGCTATAGATAACATTTTAGTTTTTCAAAAAAAGGTACCAACAAAGTAAAAGTAATTTCTATGGTTAGTGTCATTTTGTCTACAAAAGACATTTTTTTTGAAAAAGCTTTTTATCTTATTACGCCGAAGAAGTATAACTTCTAACGCGTGTACATAAGTACACACACAATTTTTTTTTAGTTAAGTTATTTTATACCTATTAATATTATATACCTATACGAAATTTTTTTTCTGTTTGTTACTCCTTCACGCAAAAACTGCTGAACCGATTTTAATGAAATTTGGTATACATATAAAGGGTAACTTGGATTAGCATATAGGATAGCTTTTATCCCGAAACAATGTACCTGTAGGACCACGTGGTCAACGCCGCGGGCAACAGCTAGTATGTAATAATGGTTATTTAATACCACTGACCTAATATTTTAAGTTTTTTTTCTAGCCCCAAAATAAGCATATTATATTATGCTTGTATTATGGGTGTTAGTCAACAACACTAATACATAGAAAAACTTAAATAAATACCAGAATAAATTTAGTAAACACCCAGACCCAGAAATGCAGACATCTAAATGTTCGTCACACAAATGCCTGCCCCCGTCGAGAATCGAACCCGAGTCTCGGGGTCGGTCGTTATAGTTAGGCGTGATCGCTAGCCACTTGACCAACGAGGCGGTCGTATTATTAAGTAAGTATTATTTGTTTACTTTAAGATTAATTTAAACAACTTTTACCTTGTACATACTTATTTAAAATCTTACTGTTTTAGTGTTTGTCTTCTCGGTAGTACTTTAAATAAAAAAAATGAAATGATACTTCTATCACAAAAAAGCCATCGAAAGCTTCGTAAATTAATATTATTTTGCCCTTGCCCTTTACACGAGACTTCCTCAGCTTAGAACACTAAAGAATTACGTCTTTTACTTTACGTTCATTAATTATTGAAAAATATATATAATATAACATATTTCATCATGCAATCAATCAATGGATATTATATTTCATCATAACCGATCTAGCTGATTAGCCGTAAAAGCGTAACAGGCAGAGAGACTAACACTTATAATGTTAGTGTACTAGCTGTTTACTCGCAGTTTTGTCAGCATAGATTGTCATAGAAACTACTGCTCTATTGTAGCCTTTGAAGTTTAATTTTCAAACTCAAATTTCCAAATATATGTACATCAAATTTCATCATAATTGGTCCAATTTCTTAGCAGCAATAGCGTGACAAACAGATAATTCGATTAGTATGGATTAGTCTTGAATTCATTTTTAAATAATTATAAAAGACTGACATGTTTTATAAAATGTATCATTTATTAAATCTTATTAACTATTAGGATACTAACACAAACGTAGCTGTTTACAAATACCTAGGTATATATTTAATTAAAAATAAAGCTATTTTCTTCAACACACTTCCAGCAGTCAAGTCTACAAAAGTAAGATTTGTAATCTATATATTATGTCTATAATAGTAAGAAGTGTCTTTTGTTTGTAAATGTTAAACTGAAATAGAATCCTTACTTGCTATCGTCGGCACTTGGTGGAATTCCATTTGGAGTTTGGAGTTTTTTGGACACACGCTTTTTGGAGTTAACACTTGTACTTATCCACTGTATACTTTATTCAACACTTTCTGTTACTTTCTAGCCAACTGCTTTTACTTTTTACAGCATCATCAGGGCTTTGAAACTAAAGATAAAAAGGAGTAACATCTAATCAAATAGGTATTAAACGTTAAATCAAAAAAGTGCTTTTTTATCTTTAGTTTCAAAGCCCTGATGATGCTGTAAAAAGTGAAACCGGTTGGCTAGAAAGTAACAGAAAGTGTTAAATAAAGTATATTGTGGATAAATACAAGTGTTAACTCCAAAAAACGTGTCTAACTAAAAACAATTCCACAACGTTACAGTTTCAAACATTCACCTCACCCTACTGACAATTTATTCGACGAACGCTAAAATTTCAGTTTTAGTGTTGTACGCACATAAAAAAACGGATATAGGAGGCGGAACAGTGTCTCGACGAAATGTATCCGTAGGGGAAACCATTGAGATACAGAAGACTGACAAACCTTGTATTTTGAATAATATATAATGCCGAATCCATAGTACACCAAGTATTGAAGTTATTTCTCTGTTTTGATGATAAATAAGATTCTTTCAAAGTATCTTCACGCCCATATCCCCGAAAAGATAGGCAGAGGCACAAGCAGGGCACCCACGACTAGCCGAAGATACAAAGTCCCACAATGTGATAGGTTGCAAGTCTATCGCCAACCGGGCACATATCCAATCCCGAGCAACATTTTTTATTTAGAAAATTGAAAAAACGAATTTTCTTTTTGTTGCTCGACCCGGGATTCGAACCCGGGACCTCATGCAGTCAAGTCCAACACCTGAACCGCTAGACCACAGAGGCGATTATTCTTTGAAAGTGATTTTTGATAATTAAATAAATATACTTTGTTACAGTAATAAACATTTTCGTCATTCACCTGACAATCTGTTTAACGAACGCAAAGATATCAGTGATGTACGCTCACGAAAGAACGTCGGATATGGTAGCAAAACAATGCCTCGACGAAATGTATCCGAAGGGGAAACCCATTGAGATACAAGAGACTGACGAACCTTGTATTATATACTGTGTCCTCAAAAAGTTTGGCATCATGAATAGTAATGGGCAAATTAACTTGGATATGTATAGGTGAGTAACCCGTTTTTTCTTTTAATAGTGAATAAATGTAAGTGCCCGCTATTATCATGTTCCACTTTATATTTTAATCGCTGAGATCCAGTTTGTGGCCTTAGTTTCGTCGACGTGCCCACACCATAGCGCCTTTCAAGAGCTCCGGCGTGAAGCAATTTGTAGTCGTTCCCGCTTTTCCATTAGTTATTTACATTGCATTTATTTAAAAGCTAGCACCGATTGTACCCAACGACTATCACTATAACGACGAGTCTGTGTACATCTTATAAAGGCGGTGTTTTCTAAAATATTGTACTTTCGAATGAAATGATGAATTCACTTATTGAAGCTGTCTATCTACACAATAAAAAAAATCTGTTATTTTCGTCACAAAATAATGGACTTTGTGCAATAAATATTTTTCATTTCTACGTCCCCCTTCCTATTTTGCCCTTAGGATAAGCTGCCACTACCTAACGCCATAACGTGATATATTTAATATTACGTTAATGAGCCTTCAAGCAAGAAGTTTCTAGTTTCAAATTTGATTGACTTACGGGAGTTTTTAAGTAAATCGGGTCTTTTTCATGGATCTTAGTGACAAAAATACACAAGATTAACATAATTATGCTTTATAAGCCTATTGTTTCCAAAACACGATTCATTTCACATTGCTCGATAGAAAAAAAAACAAAAAAATTAACCCTGTTTTGGAAGCAAAACCCAACTGTCTACTTCAATTATGAAAATCTCGCCACCAGATTTAACATAAACATAGATAAGTATACCTAATATACCTAAAAGATAATCGTTTCAGTTTTTATCCTTTTTTCAAATTACTTTTATAGTGTTTAAATAGTGATTTGTCGCTTAAGACGTTAACTTTAGAGCGCAATATTTCATAGTAATCATAGAACGGTGGAGTGCGGCGATTGACTCTTCGGGCTGACTAAGTATAGGGCCTTAATTTAGTGCTGTAATTTATCCCGTGACCAAAGTACCTATGCAAAGTTCGAATTTTCCAGAAAACGCGTCCAGCAGGCCCATCAACTTGTGAACATTAACGTCATCAATGATAAGGAAAGGTCGTGCTTGGAGACCGCGGAGGCAACGCAACACAGTCAAGACGTTTGTAAGAAAGCTAAAGTTTTTAACGATTGTACACATTTGTATAGAATTATTTTTTAGTAAAATTAACAAACATGTCTGAGTTTTCATTTATAGTAAAAATGTTAGTCTGATGTGACTGTGACTTTCTTGTTTGACATGGAAGGCAAACAAGCAGACGGATTTCCCGATGGTAAGAATTTCACGCCGCCTAGAGACACCAAAGGTAATGGTGCGTTGCCAACCTGAGGTCGGGGTGTTAGGCCTCGAGCAAAAGTAAGTTTACCGGCTACCTTACCCTCCAAACCGGAACACGTCATGGCGTTATGGCGGCAGGAATAGGTAAGGCAGAAACTCTACCACTTAGTCAGATATCAAGGGGTTAATAACAGTGAGCCTATGCTCGCCTTTTACGAGCTGCCTGGCAGGAAGGCAGATGGTCTATTCTGCTAAGAAGCCCGGACCAACACGGGAAATGTTGGGCCCGTCACGGGTTGGGTGACTGACCTAACATATTAGCTGTACCCGCATCTTCGTTCCCGAATGACTGCAGTAAACGCTAAACAGGTTTAAATTAATATCCTGCAATAGATGCATAGACTTTCGTATTCATAACGGTTACGTTAATTACTGTAAGGTTTTATTAGTATGGTTGCAATTTGCTACAATGTCCAAACACAAGCATAAAATGACTTGCACATACAAACATGTCCCTACATTCCGGATTATGAATTATGTAGTATCTTGGAAAAAGCTATTGGTCTAAGATCCGAACCTAGATCGACCTTCACCGAGCTGATAATAGAAAAATGTATTTTATATTAAATTACAGCCCTGTATCAATGTGTTCGCAATAAAACAGCAGTTACGTTGATATAAAATTCATTTTATTATCCATTCAGTGGAAGTAACTAATATCGACATTTCTGTTTATACCTGGCAACCTAGTAGATTGTCTAGCTAAATAGTAGGCAACCCAACGTCTGCACATTCTATATGTTTTATATTTTACGTAAGAATAATATTTTCTTATTATCAGGGTGTTGCAACATTTCATGAAAAATAATTAAAAATTTTCTGTCCAGGATTTTTTTTGGCAAACCATTTTTAATATATTCTACATTTATTGTAAAATACATTTCATTCTATTATCAGCTCGGTTAAGGTCGATCTAGGTTCGTATCTTCTACTATATGGAACAATCTACAAATCACATACTCGTACCAGAAAATAAAAACAAACAAAAAGGTGTATGTGCGATTCACACACGATAGAAGTGAAACTTCAGTAAACCGACAAAAGAATAAGATGAATATATATTTGTGACTCTTACCTGTCTCTTTTCCGTTGCACCCGTTTTGAAATCACAACGATTCACAAGATGTTTCATTTTAACAAGAATGAATAAAATCGGACTACGTATTATTGAATTGTAGTTCAACTTACATTTTAAGTTCACCCCTCTCCACAAGAGACATTTAATAAGGATAAAAGGTACCCAAAGGTAATTGATTCGATTCTATTTGTTTCGTGGTTCTTTTACACCCAAAAAGGTCTGATAGAGGATTCGTATTCGGTTAAAGAAAAAGAATACAATACTTTAAAATCGCAAAAGAAAAGCGAAATAGCTGTGAATAAAGTATTATATACACTAATAAAAAATATTCCTGCTCCAATAATGTAAGCATTCGGCACTGTTGTACTTCGATTTCGGAAAGTAGGACAGTCGTCAAACTACCTATTGATATCTCTCCTTCAGGTCAACAACGCACCATAACCACGATATGAATATTTGTAGATAATAGTTTACTTGCATTTTTTACTATCACGGAAACCATCAGCCATTTTCAATCCCATAAAAAGCTAGTTTAATTGCAATCGTTATTTTATAATGAAACAAAATAAAAATTAATAAAATTTATTTTAAACAGTTTTTAATTACCGCTCAGTAATTGTGATATCACAAACATGGCGATCTTCTGGATCCAACACCAGATTGAGCAGCCCTTCTTTTGCGGTGCCTCCTCTTCTTCCTCTTCTGTAGTTACTGCAACTGTAGTGGCTTCCTCTTGACAGTACACCATCAGAACTATGGCTAAAAAAATAACGAAGTTATTTAATTTTATCGACATTTTTGAAGAGGATATGCAAACTATTTCGATATAATGTTTAGATCGAAATGAACAAATATCAGATAATTCTGGCTGCGGTTATAACTAATTTGGATCGACAATTTTATTCGCATTATGTGAAATTTAAAATGAATAATAGGCCGTGTCAGCCATTATTATACACAAAAGGTGTAATTAGGTTCTTTTAAATGAGATATTTGTTTTATTTACTTTTTAATATGCGGATGTAGAGAGGAGAGTGAATGCAGGGAATAGTGTGAATGGAGCGTTAGGTAAGCTAGTCCAAAGCGAGGTTTTGAGTCAAAAAGCTAGACTCGCTTTCCATTATTCCGTGCTTATCCCAACGTTATTGTATGGAAGCGAGAGTTGGGTGTGTCAGAAAGAGCATGAAAGTAGGAAAATGCGGTCGAAATGAGAGCACTACGGAAAATCTGTGGTGTAACGCTCGCTGACCGCATTCGTAACAGTGAGGTCCGAGAAAGAGTGGAATCGAGAAAGGGCATGCTCCGCTGGTTCGGTCATGTAGAAAGAATGATAGATGAAAGATTAACAAAGCAGATATACAATGCGAATGTGGATGGATGTAGGTACCCGGGGAGACCAAGGCTGACATTTCATGATCAGATCAATCGGATTTTATCCGAAGGTGGTGTCAAGAGTCTCCGAAACCGGCGTGTTTGTATGAAAAGGGTAATGAATGTGAAGGAAGCAGCACACGTTTGTCAGGATCGTGAGGTCTGGCACTTGATACTCTCTGCATACCCCATAAGGAACTAGGCGTGAAGATATGTATGTATTTATGTATGTAAGTACTTTTAAAAGAAATAAATCGTTTTTTTCGAACAACTTGGTGTAATGAACATCAGCTCAATTGTGAAAAGGAAGAAGCAAATAAGGAAGTTTATAAATTAGGAGAATTCACTATTCCTGTGCAATACTTCAGATAAAATATTCCGAAAATGTTTTGCTTGGAAGTTGAATAAATAAAAAGCTGCATTCGTTAAATTATTTAGAAATAAGTAAATAATAAGTAAGTTAAACTTAATCTGAAAATAATATCTATATTTTAACTTTTGTATTGCATCTGGAAGCAATCATACACACTTCTTTCCTGATGATAGGAGCCGTGGCTTATAGATTTGTAAAATCCTATGCAAGCTCCTTTGATAATTCTCTTGTTTATATTATGGGGACCTTTATATTATGGGGGCAATACAAACTTATGTCAGACTCGCAGCGACTGAAACCACACAATGCCCACCCCTTTGCCAGGTACAGGTAGTTGGAGGGATCAGATGAAGTTCCAAGTTTAACTAGAGGTATAACTTTAACTTAACTTTGCATTGATAGTCTAGTCGACAAGTTGAAAATGGTACAAAATAGAGATACTACTCAAATGATGTGCGATAGCTCATTGGATCCGTAATGACGTCTAGAAAAATTTGCCAAAAGCGTGTATTAGCACATAAAAATTGCAAAAGTTATAAACAAATAAAGATATCTTATATATTAATATTCTATTAAATATTATCAAAAAACGAAATGCCATTTTTTTCATCTTTAATTGTTTATAACTTTTGCAATTTTTATGTGCTAATACACGCTTTTGGCACATTTTTCTAGACGTCATTCCGGATCCATTGAGCTATCGCACATCATTTGAGTAGTATCTCTATTTTGTACCATTTTCAACTTGTCCATTAGACTCTGACAATATAATTAAAAATATGACAACCTTTAACAAAACTGTCATTAACGAATTAGATTGTAATCGTAAAAACTCTACAAAAATCTCGTAAAAGAAACATTGTTGTTGTTCATATAGCCACCTAGAAAGATTCAAAACTACCGTAGTGGAAAAACTGACAATGTTGCCATATCATGATGATCCTAATTAATTGTATGATTCATTATTTACTTTAACTCAAACTGTACATGTGTTTGTTACATTTAAACGAATGTTCGACTGCATACTAAGAAATTGACAATCGATTAAATTTCTTTGTAATTTAGCAATAACAAAATCTGATGAACAGACAAAACAATGATACCTAACAATATTTTTGCTTACTTGTAATAAGCAGATCACCCTATAATAAGAAAAAAATTAAAGTTTGATTTTTTACATGACAAAAGGGCCCCAAGTTTTATGTGCCCAAGGGCCCCAGCATGATCTAAGACGGCCCTGCTTGAGAGCATCTTGTGCAGTCCGCTATTCCTATTCGTGTATATTCTTTGTATGGACCATGAAGTTGTGGAAGAACTTAATCCTCATTAAATTGTTCTTGAAAGTATTTAAAACTAAATAACAAGCAATTTTAAGTAAATGATATATGGGTGGGTTGCTAGTTTGATTAAAAATCTAATAATATTTGACTAAAACAGCAACACATAATTAGTCACTGATTTTCTGTGCTTCTAGCTGCTTAAGATTGTATGTTTGTATACGTTCTCCTCCGATTATCATCACTTAAGATCTACCTAGCAGGTTGGTAGTTGGCTTTATAAAGTTATATTGTTTAAAAAACAAGGAAAAAGTTACATGTATTTCAGTTTATAAATTTCCTAAAAAACGAATATATATGAGAAGTGGAAAAAAACTAATTGAATTAAAAATAATTTATGTTTTAGCAGGGTTCACTTTCAAGTAATTTTGTTTAATGTAAAGTTGATTTGAATTTGAAATGTTTAATTGTCTTAAACCTTTTTCTGTAATATGTAAAGTAGCATAATCTGCAAACAGCAACATTTGTTACTTCATTTTATATTTACAAGGAAAAGCAGGACCTAAAATACTGCCTTGTGAGACTCCTAATATCAAAAGAAAAGAAGTTGTTACAAATTATTTAAGCTTTCCAACAAATTCTACCACATTATGATGTGTAAATATTTTAATATTTATATCACTTGATGATAGTCAGATCGCACAGTTGTATCTTACCAAATCAAGCAAATTTTACTAAATTCGGGGTCGTACTCTTAATGCACCTGGGTTAATTCACCTAGGTGAACTAATACACTTTAAAAATAATACACTTTTTGTAAACTTTAAACACCCGGGTGCATTAAATTTACGTGGTCGTTCACTTAATGCACCTTGGTAAATTCACTTAGGTGAATTAAATACACTTTACGTCAACTTTAAACACCTGGGTACATTAAATATAAGGGGTCGTACACTTAATGCACCTTGGTTAATTCATCTAAGTCAATTAAATTAACTTTAAACACCTGGGTGCATCAAAATTACCAGCCGCAAACTTAATTAACCCAGGGTAGTTCACCTAGGTGAACTAAACACACTTCAAGTTAATTTTAAACACCAGTACCACTATTTCACAAAACCTAAGATAAATAATATTTAGTAATTTTTATTATTTCTTAATAGATATACGGAATCTTAGGACTTGCCCTGTGACCGATAACAAATTATTACACCGGATTGTACTCGAAGGAGCCCAGTAGGTAGATGAAGTAATTACTCTCTCGACTCTGTAAAAATCATTAAACTTCTGCTCGCGTAACAGAAACTCCCCGTGTGAGCTTAGAAGCTTTAATTAAAAGTTGCTGCAGTCCCGGTCATGCTTATCAATAAACTCAAACGAGAAATCTGGGAACTTCAATTCGTTGGAAATTGGTGGTCGTTTCTTTGGTCCTAAAATTTATGCTGAAAGCTGAAATGAGAGATAAGAGAAACCTGTGACACTCCCACCTTTAGGAGCCTTCTGCCCGAGAGATTAATTTCTACACGTGCCAGTAAGTTGCGGTTGAAGAAGCAGCCTTATGGGAAAATACTAGTCTATCTGGTTCTGGTAAAGAAAGTTTCTTAAAAGTTTTAAATGTGCTAATATGAGGATTACTCTCCACTTCTCAATATTATGTTTAATAAGATTAAGTCTGTCTGTAGGTAGTGGTACGTCTTTCCAAGAAAAATCTTCGCCAATGTAGTCTGTTTGTTAGCAATGCGGTATAGTTTGCGGTTCTCAAAAGTTGGATAAGAGTCAGTATTATTTTAACAATTGGTAAAAGTTTTGTTCTAGACCGCACATTGTGAATTGTCAATGGATATTGGTTTAGCCATATTAATAGCAAAATTTCGTAAAGGTCTGAGACAAAAGGTCTGGCACTAAATTTTCTTTGCCTTTTTATGTTTATTAATGAAGTTGAATCAAAATGGGTGGATGGTCCATGTAGCCAACCTATCAGAAGGATTGGTTAGATTTAGGAACTACTTTTGAGTCGCATTAGTCCCATATAAATAGTGAAAGTTTTACTATTGTCTAAATAACACCTGCAATGTTCTAAAGCTGCAATTAGGGCCAAAGTTTCTCTTTCAGTAGTAGAATAATTCTACTCGTGTCTAATAAGGGACGACTCGTGTTGGCTACTTCCTTATTATTATTATATTATACTTCATCTTTTATCTGTGTAAACATAGCAACTATTCCAAAGTTTGATGCATCAGTATGTAAACAAAATCAGTATGTATGTCGCCTCTGTGGTCTAGCGGTTCAGGTGTTGGACTTGACTGCATGAGGTCCCAGGTTCGAATCCCGGGTCGAGCAACGAAAAGTTTTCTAATTAAAAAAAATGTTGCTCGGGATTAGACATGTGCCCGGTTGGCGATAGGCTTGCCACCTATCACATTGTACGACTTAGTGTCTTCGGTTAATCGTGAGCGCCCGTCGTTGGGCCTCTGCCTACCTATCCGGGAATTTGTTCGTGAAGATACTTACTTACTTATAACGTGCAACAGTATAACAAGTTCATTTATTAAATGAATGCTGTAACAGATATATTTTATCAACTAAGTATCTATTAATTTAGAATCATTAAAGTTATTGTAGATTATGAATTCATTCGTATGTAAAAACAGGTGTGACATACATACTCAACTGTGAAAAGATGATGACATAAGTATAATCGCTAAATAAGGAGCATCAAATACCTCTCGAAGACTTATTCTATTATATCGTGCAACAAACAATAGATCGCATTTACAGTGACTCTGATATCTTGATTCATTTAAATGCATATCCATATAAGAATTCAAATATAAGAGTTTCAAATTTATTCTTAACAAACCCTAAAAAATATTCAACATTATCTGCTCCTCCCTCCCCAACCTGCTAAAAACAAAACAGAAAAAAAGTAGTTGTTATTTCCTACAAAATTGTTTATACTATTAGTCTGAAATATTATACTGTTGCATGTGGTATAAAGTACCTACTGTGAAAGGTATATGCTTATGTAATTACCTTTCTGCTTTAAGGGTCCATGTATGCCAAAATACGTCAGCAGTATAATGTTTTTTTTCATACAAAACAATCATGGATATTGGTGACAAAAATACACAAGATTAACATTAATATGCTTTATAAGACTAGTGAATCCAAAACACGATTCATTTCACTTTGCTTGAAAGCAAAACCCAACTGTCTACTTCAATTATGAAACTATCGACAACAGATTTAACATAAACATAGATAAGTACTATACCTAAAAGATAACAGTTTCAGTTTTTATACTTTTTTCAAATTACTTTTATAGTGTCAAAAATAGTGATTTGTCGCTTAAGACATTTACTTTAGAGCGCAATATTTCATAGTAATAATGGGACGACGGAGTGCGGCAATTTGCTCTTCTTACTGACTAAGTATGGGGCCTTAACGCAGCTGAAAATGTAGAAAATTTCGAATTATTATTACTTGTATCTGGTTATCATGTTTGCTGTAAGAAAACTTTTAATTAACTTTAAATAAAGAATACTTATTCTACCAACTACTTCGGAGAAGTTTGAGCACAGAGTTGCTTACACGTTCCAAGGCTAAATATATAAATGATTATAACTGTCAAACTTACATAAGTTAAAAGTTAACCCAGTGCTAAATACTCAGTACGCGAAAGTACTAGTGGACCTTAGTCACAGTTTCCACTTTGGACTTAATACAGTCTCAAAACTAATTTTGACTAACAACTATGAATAAGGAATTGAATAATACAACATTTTTTAAGGCCAAACCTTAGATAGCAGAGCTAGATTAATGGGATACTTCAACAGGGTATGGGTTCTCGAGTGGCGGCCCCGCACGGGAGTACGTAGTGTTGGACGACCTCCCACCCGGTGGACTGATGATCTGGTCAAAGTTGCGGGAAGTCGCTGTTTACAAGCGGCTGGTGATCGTGACTTGTGGCGCTTTTTAGGGGAGGCCTATGTCCAGCAGTGGACGTCTTCCGGCTGATGATGATGATGATGAACCGAACAACACAATCTTGTATTTTCGTATCGTACGAAATTAGCATCACTTTAGTCGGTAATGTCATATTCTGAAAACAGAATACTTTTATGCAAATAATTTGCAGAAATATTAAAATAATGTAGATAGTAAGCCACTACCAGTCATATCAAACGAAAGCCAACGGAGTGAAGAAATATTCATCTGAACGTTTCAAAGCGGTTTGTAACTTAATTTAAACTTGATTCAAGAATTGCTAGGAATGGCAATCTTGGTGGAATTTACAGAACGTGTGCATACTGATTATTGTACAATTTTATAAGACAAGAGATGTTTTTTAATAGAAATAAAAGAGAAGCATGACAGATGATAATACAAAACCAGTCAAGCGGCCAGACCAAAGACTTCTAATTTGTTTAAGAAAAAAGATGGAGTTTTGGCGCCATCGAGAGAAAAGATGGTCGAAGTTTTTTCATAATTATTGAATTTCGTGTTGATATTGAGTGAAATTAGTCAATTTTGGTGGCATTTCGTACGATTTTTTTCAGTGAAAGTTCACAATTGAAATAATCATGAAGAAATTAGCGTATCGTGTATTTCATCGTTGCCGCCAAATCTCATTATGAGCTTGTGTAATGAGGCCGCCGCTTTACCCAAGAGCCTGACATGACTTACTCACGACTTATGACTAATTACTAATTTTGATTACCATTAGAACTATTACCATTCTTACATACAGTACGTTAACATTTAGAGACTGGAATAATCTTTTTTTTAAACAAGTTTACATCTACCACCAAACCGAAAGGCGGCAAGAACTATCTACACGACAAAAGAACTAAAAAAACTTAGACGGCTTCTATAACTATTTCGTTACACGAAAGACCTATCCTTCTTAAACTATTTCATCTTTGATAATTTTGAAGCCACTATGTATGAAAGAATATAATAAATTTAGACGTTGTATTACTTAAACAGTATCGTTAAGATTTTTCGTTCCAAAATACCGCATAAATAACGAATGAGGAATTTTCTACGCATTTCAAAGGTTATGTCAGACAAAAATATTTCTTGGTTGTAGAAAAAGTATATTTACACCCATGTCGTCGAATAGGTAAGCAGAGGCACAACCAGGGAACCCACGACTAGCTGAAGAGGCTAAGTCCCACAATGTGACAGGTGGCAAGGCTATCGCCAACCGGACACATATCCAAACCCGAGCAAAATTTTTGTGGACCTAATTCCTTGTAAAAAAAACCGCTTCAAAAACTTTTACGATATTTTGTAAGTTATAATTATCGAACATTCATTATTTATTACTAGAGATCGATATCGATATTAATTTAATTTGAGCGAAAGCGGCACTATTAATTCTTTTGTGACATTCACATTGCCGATTTCGTGATATATGGCGGGTTTACTTGGTATTAAAATCAAAAATATTACTTTTAAAAAACTTGATTTTTTATCTTGACAATGAACAATAAAATATACATAAAATAAACGTCAAATGTTTGTTGGTCATAGGGCGATCTCGAACAATCTTCTTTTCTTTCTAGTGCTCGATAATTTATACTTTTTGCATATATTGTAAACTAAAAGGGTTGGTCATAAAAGTGTTAAATACCTTACCTCGAACCTATCCTATTCCACTGCGAAGTAAAGTATGTTTTATGTAGAATTCATTAAGTTATCCTTACTTCATTTTTTACTTATTTTTGTCATTGTACGGAGTTACATCCCCTAATACGAAGACAAATACCTGATTTTATGTTAGAAAACCAGTAATACAAATGTGTATCACTACTTTAGCTCTACAACTGTACAATTACCATACATTGATCTATCCTGCCTTCCTGCCAGGCAGCTCGTAAAAGGCGATCATAGGCGTACCGTCACTAACACCGTGACATCTGACTAGGTGGTAGAGTTTCGCAGTGACTCACCCGGATTGGTACCACCGCCTTACCTATTCCTGCCGCCATAACTTCATGACGTGTTCCGGTTGGGAGGGTAAGGTAGCTGGTAAACTTACTTTTGCTTGAGGCCTAACATCTCGGCCTTAGGTTGACAACGCACAATTACCACCTTTGGTGTCTCTAGGCGGCGTGAATTTCTTACCATCAGGAAATCCGTCTGCTTGTTTGCATTCCAATATCATAAAAAATGTAAAAAAAATAAACAATTTTAAAAGTTAAATATTTATTAGCTAGCGTAAATGGACAATGTATAACTATGCCCTTACCATACTTCTTTCAGCGCTTGTCGTTGACGCGTATTGATTTTAAACCAGTAATTATTAAGTATTTTGTAGCAATACAAACATAGGTATGTTTAATGGAATTAGACAGTAGTCCGAACTATGGCTTCGGTGCACTTTTATTTATTTAATATTTTATTGCACACAAAAAACAAAAATACACAAAATACACAAGAAGTAAAATACACAATGCTGTGAAAATAAAATGGAAGGCATCGTGTACAAAAAAAAATTTAAGATCAGTCGGAAAAAATCTTTTGGCACTTTAACAGCGTGGTTATATGTATAAAGTATTACTTTTACGAAAAGTAAGTAACGACAATATTATAGACGGTGTGTTTGTAGACTTCGAACCAGGCAAGTGATAAAAGAAGATATATTTCAAAATCATTCGATGATCTGATAAAAACAACTTAGGAATCATTTCACAAAAGCCACTGAACGATTTCTTGAAAATCACCGATTAAATGCGTAGTATAAAACTGTTGTCGATAAAATTTTACAGAATTATGAATGTTTGCAACATGCAATAAATCCTTAAAATACATTTTCACATTCTCGTAGAAGACTCTTTTTTTCCAAAATTTGATGAATACGGAGAACGATTCCAACTAGACATTTAAAAAAAAAACATTTTTAAAGACGATAATTACGAAAATAGAATCCAAATAAGCCAGCAGATTATTGCTGAGTATTACAAAATGATGTTGCTGTCACAAAATACAGAAGAAAGTCTTTAAAGAGTACTTATATTAATGTTTCAACATTTATTATAGTTTCATTTTTAAAACAATTATTGTTATCCATGTTATATTGTTAAAAATAACAACGAAAAAAGTAAAACGAAAGACAAATAAATTTATTGTATTCAAACATTTAGAGAACTGATTTCACTATACTAGGCCTTATTCCTAACAGAATTAGCCAAACAAAAAAAAATATTCATGCCCATATCCCCAAAGAGGTAGGCAGAGGTACAAGCAGGACACCCAAAAAAAAGAAGAAAAAAGTTTTTTATTTATCAGTGGGATCCTACGGATGTAAGCCCAATTGATCGCACTTTATCTCTTACAGTTATGAAAGGTAACTTCTGGCATAATAAAAATGAAAACATAAATTTACTTCTACAATAAGACATTATGACCAGACGCAGATTTTTATTAAGCGTCTCTGAAACGTCTACAATGTACAACGTTATCTAGTTTGTATGTTTTGTATTTTTTTTAAGCAAATCCGCAAAAATAAATTTCAAATATTGTTTTAGTAAGGTAGGTTATGTATTTCATCAGGTTATTTAATATGCAGAAATGTATTCAAAACTTTATCAAAGTAGCCGACCCGGAAAACTTTGTATCGCTTAACATTAACAGCTACTGAAAGTTTGTATGGGTTCAAGCATTATTTTTCCATTTTCCCTACTCAGTTTTTCATTTCATAAGAAACTAAACAGTTATGACATAATCACGACGTTGTCACCAACACCGTCACCAAAACTACGCACGACATTGTCACGACACAGTCGCGACGTCACCACGACACGATTACGATACCTTCATACAAAGTCATGACATCGTGTCCTCCAACACTGTCAGGACACCATCATAATATCATCACCAAAACATTACGGCACAGTCACGACACCGTCTCGACACGATAAATGTTATCGCCAACCCCGTCACCGTCATGACTTCACTAACACCATCGAAGTCGTGACACTGTCACTGTATCATCATGAACATCGTCTTCACCAGGAACATTGTTTGTCATATTCTTACTAACTAGTGGTCGCCCGTTGGTTGAAATTCGACCATAATAAATTTTAATATCTTGTTGACAAAAACGCCAACGTTATTTCTCAAGAGCAACTACTTTTTTCCAAACTTTTTAGTGAGCTATCTGTGATCTATCGTTATCAATAAATTTGTTTGTGTGTGTCAAATGCATAGTAATGTGGGTAATGTTTTATTTATTGATTTAATGTACTTTATAAGCATTATTATTGAAAAATATTAGCGTTCTGTACTTCTCCTACACATAAACTATAAGTGTGCCACATTTTATGCTTCTGCGTTCGAGCAATTTTTGTAAAAAGGGGTCAAAGTTTTGGTATCACGTTTCAATATTCCTTACCAGGTTAGTCTATAGAATACATCGTGGTGTCGAATCAGAGGCTCAGTAGTGCTTCTTACGGGAGTGGGAAAAACAGTCATTTTCTTTCAAAAAGGGGCAAAAGTTTGTACATGCAACTTTTCCGATAAGAAAAGTTGTACAACATTGTACACATTAACTAGTTCTAGACATTGGTGGTAATTTTGGTGCGCATTCACTGAACTAATTTTAAATTATCGCTGTCTTCTTTTAACGAAATTAATAGAAAGAGACAAAATACTTTTAAATGAGATCATACACGACATTTCTATAGATGTTTATTCTTTCACTTTGAAAACTTAAAAAACATCGCAATTTTACATGTTCGGACTAATCTGACATGTCTAAAACGTTCCATCTCTTTTGTTTTTGTTTCATTTGCAAAATATAGCATCTGAAATAAGTTTAGTTTGTATACAGCAGAATTACCACCATCGACAATACAAAACACGTCCTTATTTAAATTCTTGTCGTTGAAACCGTTGTAATGTTGAGAAAAGATAATTTGTTTCCGTACGCTGCCATGTCACAGAAATGTCCAATTTACGTCGGCATTTGTGCAATTTAAATATGTTCCGCTAAACTGTGAGCTTACAGCTTGTGGGTGCTGGGATAAAATAACTCTCAGAGTGCTTTTTTAATTTCGACAATGTGCGAAATGTTCTGCGAAACACATGCATATATTTTTATTATGGTCGTAAATCGGTACAAATACTCGTATGGTATTTGACGTTTTCAATTTTAGTTGTTATTACATTCAGTATACAATACTACACTAGTGTGACTCAAAATAAAATTCATTTTACGAGTAAGTATTACGTGTTACAAAATACAAATATACATTTGCAGAGACGGTGCTTTGCTCATTGTTGTCCTTAGATAAATTATAATTATAATTACAATTCATTATATTATTACTTAAAATAAAAAAAATGAGTGATTAAGAAAATATGCGACCGATGCGCCAGATCCTGAAGATCGTTATAATAATCTAATCATTTACAAATTCTAATGTTCTCTCCGAACTTTAGTAAATGACTCTGTAACAGTTACTTTTTGTAAACTTGGATATACTACTGTTCATGAGAAGACTTATAATTAATTTATCGAAATAGGTCAAATAGCAGTTAGCTATTACTTGATCTATGTTACTGCTCAAGGAACACAACAAGCATACTTTAAAATATGATAAAGAACAATTAGCAACATGCAATTTTTTTACACATATTACAAGAAAAATCGAACTAACATACTATTGACTGTAAACTTGATCAATCATTTCCATATGGTTATTTTATGCTATTGAAAGTTGACACTTGGAATTCCCTCGTATTGGTCGGTCCGGGTTCCTTGCGTACTATAAATTAATCTCCCTGTCTGGCATCTCGTAAAAGATGTACATATACTCACATACAAACAGGTCACTGTCAACATGCTCACTAGTGGCAGAGGGGTGAAAACTAATCTCCTGATAATCCACATCCGTCGCCTTTAGATACACTAAATATTATAGTTGCATCGCTGAACTCGTATGATTAGCTGTAAGGCTAATTTTACAAGTCTAACGGCTACCCTTTCCTCACGGCTGGAAAATGACAATCATCACGGCGGCAGAAACAGGAAAGACAGTGGATCCCTCTCTAGGCAAATTGCTGAACAACAATCTACTATCAGTGGTCTTGTTGGTAATTACCTGTATTGTAGCCTTTGCTCGCCTCTTACAAGCTGACTGGCAAAGGCAGATGGTTTATTCTACACCGCGGATCCAGGCGATCATGGGGTAATTTACATACTTTTTTAACAAAATTGGAAAAAATCCCAAGTACAGAAAAAGTGATAAATAATCTATCGCTAACATGATGGATCGCTTTTGATAAAACTTTCATAAAAAAATTATTGGACCTTTTGCAGGACATCTCCAAGATGTTAAGGTTTTAAAAGTATGTTAGGTAACGTGTTCAGAAACCGGCATCGCACTGGCTACTAAACCTTTGTATTGCAGATATTCTCAACTCACCTGTATGCCTCTCCTCTCCACATATAAAATAATTATAAATCGATTTCAACCTTCGTCCATCCCCGTCGTCAAGCCGTTATCAACTGGTACCAACAGGAAAAATCTCTTGTAATCTCTAGTAATAATGAATGAACAACGCGCAATTACGTATGCACTAGCTTATCTCCCTGGTAGAAAATAAACCAATGCAAACACAATGTAGATTGTTACACACATTGTTCTATAAGAGCAAATGCTTTCAGAAAACTTAACAGACGACGAAGCGGCTCTGGAGCATAAGTACAAGATGGACCAGAAACTGTACGTTTTTATTTTTTCCACATATGTTCTTACATAAATATAAAACATAATCGCTGCAAATAGGAATCAATTACTTCCCTGACAACGCATTGCCGGTAGACTTGCCTATTAGGTATAACAAACTGGCCATAGGATAGCGGTACACCTATAACGTCTATGGTGCCTATTGGCCACGGCTTTCTCTTACATTGATTGGGAGAGATTCTTAGATTCGATTTCACTGGTGAACATTTTCCCAAAATATTTTATTCTTAGCACTTTGTATGTGAACAGTAAACTGTCTGTAATCTAGTGGCCCGGTGTTAAATTTGACTACATGAGGTCTCCCGATCTATTTCCAGCCTTGAAATTCAAAATAAGTTTTTTTTTTAATTTCTAATAAAAAACAATGTTCTCCTAGATTAAATTAGTCCCTCGTTGGCTCTAGGTTTGCCACCTGAACTTTTGTGGAACTGAAATACCTTAAGAAAATCCTGAGTACCCTGATCGTACGTACCTCTGTCTACTCCGGTATATACTTAGACACTTTTTTTATTTGTTCACGTCATAATCAGCCAGACGATGTCCACTGCTGGATATAGACTAGCCGCTTGTGTCTAGCGACTTCCCGCGACTTTGACCAGATCATTAGTCCACTGGGGGGAGGTCGTCCAACATTACATCCTTCGGCACGAAGCCGCCGCTCGAGAACCTTTCTTCCGAAGTGGTTGTCGGTTCTGCGAGCAATATGACCTGCCTATTACCACTTCATCTTGTTGACTCTTTGAACTATGTCGTTCACCGAATCACAGATCTTATCTCGCAGAGAAACACCGAGCATAGCTATCTCCATAAGACGCTGAGTGACTTTGAGCTTATTTAAGAGGTCCACGTTTAACGATCAGGTCTCAGATCCATATGCCGTCACCGGTAACATACTTTGGTCGAAGACTTTCGACTTTAGGCTCTGCGGTAATTTGGACAAGAAAAAAACTTAAACGTACGTGTTGACGTAGAAAACTTAATTGCGTCACCAATATAAGAACACCTCAGATCAATGAAATATCTTGGAAATTACTTGGTCGGAGAGGTTGCTATTTTGATGATGTCATTATTTTCAGTACTAAATACAATTCGTGTATTGTTCGAATTACAAGAATCATAATTATGATTTGGCACTCGATACTTTCTACCTCCTAAGTAAGGGTTTTAGCTTAAAGAAATGTATGTATGTATGTATAATGAGACTTCCATTTTTTCTATATTTCTAATTTACATTTGTATGTTGTTAGTTTTTTTCAGTTCAGTCATTGTTGTTAGGGGTTTCGTCTTTTGCAATTGAAATGTGGACTCCTTTTAGGGTTTTACCCTTTTAGGCCTTTAGGCCTTCTCCAGTTTCTGACAGGAGCTCTTGTCTTTGCTTAAATTTAACTATTTCGTCATGCTACTTCTATCAAATTATCTGCCCACCTTTTCTTTAATCGTTTTTCCCCATAGTCCGTTCCACCGTTACATTTCTATTGTCCACCTATACCTACATTTTATCTGTATGTCGAGAATGTATCAAGCCCTTTTTCATTTGTGTTAGTTCTTGCTTGAGGGCGTCATTGATCTTTGTTTTCTGTCTTACAGTTTCTCTTTGTGTACCTTTATAAGCTTTATTTGTATTTTTTTCATTTATCTTTGAGAGCAATTAATTGCTTTAAAGCTTTATTTAATTTGGTTAAACCTAGCTTTGTAATCCACACAAAGGAGACATGTGTTAAACACAACTCTTTTCATGACCAACCTTGACAACCTAGGAACAAGTCAATGGCGAACACTGATATAAGTAATTGCACCAATACAGTAATCCAATAGCCTAAATTATCACCATTCATTACCAGCAATAGAAAATAGGCAGTCATATCCCTTTAGATATATTATTGAGGCATCCTTCAATTCAGTCCAACAATTCCTACATGAATTTTTCGGGACTATTGAACATTTCTATTTTTAGGGATTTTTTCATTTTTATTTAAGTGCTAATGCACCCAATATCCCCTTGCATTTACAAAAGGTTTTTTCTGTTCAGTCAGTTAATACTCGTATCAACTTTCGAAATTATTTTTAAAATACATTCTAAGAGGCAGGTTTTTCGGGTACATAAAAGACAGATTATTACAAAAAGCTAATGTTGTAGCGGCATAGGATTCAGTTTGAATCCTCGTTGTTGTTGTTGTTGCCAAAGGTTTTTTAATACACTTATTTAAGACCACACAGCGTCTTACTCAAAACATTTAGACATGGGTTAAATAGGTATATCATATTTTAAAAAAATATTATGTTAAATATCGTTCGCAACCTATTGGTTGAATATGCACGTTATTACATGCTGCTAGTATGTAAGAGTATTAGTTGGTAATCAATGTTATTTAGACAACTTTTAGTTAAAAATGCGCCTATTTTTGGGGTAAGACGTTAAATATCTATAATACCGTTATGTAACTGTACGGGTATGAGAGACACAAGATAAGACACACTTCCAAGTAGAGAAGGCAAGCGAACCCTGGGTCCCAGGCTTAAATATAAGAAACAACTAGATTAACACTAGGATGATGAAAATGATAAATGAAAACCTTTGAGCTTTTCAGACAGTCTGGAAGCCCGCCATGTCCTACTACTCTCGCTGGAGAGCTAATTGACTTTAACACGCACACTAATCTACGGATGACGACTGATCAATCTCAATCTTTTCAGAAAAGTCTTACTGGTCTTCCTTGACATTATTGTGGTGGGCTCACTGCATTCAGCACACCCCAATGCCTTTCAAGGGACAATGGTTGACTTCACTGATCCAAAGGTATGGAGCAACATTAGATTTTTTTATGTCTTTAAATATAATAAAAATAAATATCCCTGGACTAGTCACACAAATTGAATCTAACCCCAAAGTAAGCAAATTATGTGCTAGTGTTATGGGTGTTAGTCAACGACACGAATACTTAGAAATACTTAAATAAATACCAGAATAAATTTAATAAACACCCAGACATGAAAATGCAGATGGAATGATGGATGGAGTATCCAATTTAAAGAAGAATCTCAGTTGCAACAACTAACAATAATAATGTGACTAGTTTCTGAAAAATAAGAAAAGGTAAATATTAATAATAAATAGTAAATAGGTATCCCTAGACAAGTTACACAAATTGAATCCAACTCCAAAGTAAGCAAATTATATGCTAGTGTTATGGGTGTTAGTCAACGATACTATTACACAGAAATACCTAAATAGATACCAGAATACATTTAATAAACACCCAGACCCGGAAATGCACACATCTAAATGTTCATCACCCACATGCCTGCCCCCGTCGGGAATCTAACCCGAGCCTCGCGATTCGTCGATGCAGTTAGGCGAGTACGCTAGCCACTCGTCCAACGAGGCGGCCAAGCAATAAAAGCGATCGCATTCGTAACAGTGTCAACAGAGTGAGAGTGAGATTTTCTGTTGGTTCGGTCGTGTGGAAAGAATAGCAAATAAGAGATTGACAAAATAGATACACAAAGCGAAGGTGGGTGACTAAATCAGTAGGGATTATCTATAATATATAAGAAGTATCTGGAGAATACATCATAATCAATTAAAATTTTCGATTCAAGTTTTAGTTATAGTTATAGTCTCACTATTTTTAAACGAGTTCAGTTCAATTTAGTTTTTTTTTATGATATTGGAAGGCAAACAAGCAGACGGATTTCCTGATATTAAGAAATTCACGTCGCCTAGAGACATCAAAGGTGGTAATTGTGCGTTGCCAACCTGAGGTCGGGATGTTTGGCCTAGGGCAAAAGTAAGTTTACCGGCTACCTTACCCACCAAACCGGAATACGTCATGATGTTGTGGCGGCAGAAATAGGTAAGGCGGTGGTACCAATCCGGGTGAGTCATTTGATTTTTTATCAAATTTAAGAGTCAATTTTATTTCAGATACAAGGACACTTAGACGCATTAATTCGAATGGCTCAGTCTTGTGTTATAAAAGTCAGAGCCACACCCAAGGACGTCAGGGCGTATTTCACCAACTCCCCTCCAATCACGAGGTCTGGCCAGTGTTTCGCGGCTTGTATGCTGGAGCAGAGTGACGTCATTAATCATGGAAAGGTAACATCAGTATATTGTTACTGTATAAATAAATAAATAATAAATAAATATCCATGGACAAATTAAACGAATTGAATCTAACCCCAAAGTAAGCAAATTATATGCTTGTGTTATGGGTGCTAGTCAACAATACTAATACACAGAAATACTTAAATAGATACCAGAATAAATTTAATGAACACCCAGACCCGGAAAATGCAGACATCTAAATGTTCATCACACAAATGTCTGCCCCCGTCGGGAATCAAAACCGTGCCTCGCGTTTGTTCGGTGTAGCTAGGCGTGTACGCTAGCCACTCGACCATCGAGGCGGTGTATGAATTTATTATGTTACTTGAAAGAAAACATACTTTTACATTATGTATGTAACAGTATGTTTTCTTATCGTGTCCTTACATTTTGACGTGACAACGTCTTATAATTCAATGGAGCCGGCTGCACGCATCAAAAAACATGACGCATTCGACGTTACCATACGGCATTACCTCGCTCTAAGGCGTTCCATTTAATAGTAGGGGAGCCCGCGATGCTAAATGTGTAGTAACTCCAGCGTTATTGGGACCCATTGCACTTTGTCGATTAAATAGTGGAGAGTAAAAAAAGTCATGTGAGGTTTTTATTTTTAGCGGTGCGTTAAGTGTCCAGAAGCTAAAATAACCATTCCAGTCACTTGATCATAGCTGAACTAATGTGTCTCCGATGACAGAAATATATCAATCAGACAGATTGCTGTAATGGACAATTAACACATATGACTTGGTTTTTGAAAGTTTCTGAACCTCCTTCTCCCGTACGTCTTATTGAAATCATCAGAAAATTCAAACATGGACTTATTGGCATTCAATAAGCCTGCCGTACTTTAATCTGACACGTTCAAGTATATTTTCAAGTTAAAAAAATTAGACAGACAACCCTACATGCGCGCCTCTATATAGAGATTTGATACATAATGGAGGTATTTAACAATGGTACAGGGTATCTCCCATATCTTAATCTGACGCGCCTGAATTACTCCAAAAATCCCCTCTTGGGCTCCCCTACTATAAAGTTTAAAGTGCAAGCGAGAGCGTGCAATCGACCTCCGTTGTTATGACGTTGTCACGTTCAACTAACGTCAGTAAACCGACTTTACAGACAATCGCTTTTTCCCAAATTTCCTGTAACTTGACGATTATCTGTCGGCGATAATTTTAGCCAAAAGCCATGTTTATATTTTTTTCTTGTTATATTTTTTTTTTAATCTTGCATTTTTGTATCAATAAGTAAATTAAATAATGCTGTTTTTATATTGTGCAAATTTAAATAGATGGAACATAAAGAGACCCATAAACACCCGCCTTAACTTTTCAATCAATCAATATTTTTTATTACTTCAAATATGCTACATTGGTTGTTACAATTTTAATAAAGCAGTCTCAAATATTTGACTATTATTATGGCATGCAATTTGACATATGGTATGTATGATAAATCACATTAAATAATAAATTAAAATTCACATTGTAACATTTTGATTTCACGATTCACAAATTTAATCATTCATTAAAAAAATAATAGTATAAATAACAATTGTAGCAACTGTGACAATTGTATTAACTCGAAAATTTGAACTTTTCGATGTGACTATACGAAGCATACCTACTCATTGTAGCTCTGAAAGTATTGACTTGATCATTTTCACAGGTCAACCGGGAACTTCTCATTCACTTGGCAAGTCTGGTGAATGGAAAGAGCTCAAGAGTAGTACGCAAGCTGCAAGGAATATCCCGACTGTGTTTGGACAGTATCGAGGGTATGTCCGACCGGTGTCAGCTCGCATCCACCTACAACGACTGCTTAAACGAAAATATGATTGAGTTTGCCTTCCCCCTAGACATTGCAGAAGAGGTCGTCCGGAAAATGCCGTTCCATTTGATAGCGCCAAAGTAAGTTACTTTCCCTTTTTTCCACTTTAGTTTCCAAACTATTAAAAGGTTTTCCTACAATTTTAGATGCTCTTTGTAAACTATTTTCAATATAAATATGTAAATTACACTAGACGTTGCTTGTTCGCGAGAGACTCTCAAACCACTTAACTGATTTTGATTAAGCTTGCAAATCGTGTGTGCACCGCAACGTTTGGCCAGGTCTGCTAGTCTTTATATCCCTACATACCCGAAGACCGCAGTATAGAGCAAACCCGCTTGCCACTGTCTGTCAGTATGTATGCTTTGGATCTTTGAAACTACGGAACAGATTTTAATGAGTTTTTTTTAATAGAGTAGTTCAAGAGAAAGGTTTAATATGTTTACGCTGGGACGAGGCTGCTAGTATTTCCATAAAGTTGAAAATTTTATTTAAAAAGTAATCTAGATAAAGAAATGAAAATTCCATTCAAAATAAAATTGTTTTCTATGACAACAATATATTATATACATGTTTACAATAAAATCAATAAACTCAATAAGATAAATATTTACTAAAAATGAACGAACAACAAATAACTATGGTACGTGGGTTCTAATATGATGAAGTATAATAGGCATAAAATCCTGGAGTTTTCTTCGCCGTGATAAAGTGAGCCATTGGAGCTTATAACTGTATAGCCCGTGATGTGATCAAAATTGCATAAGCATAATGTAAAACAAATAAATGGTTTGGTTTTTTTAACCTGTCTACTTTTTTAAAGTGATAAGTTGTATCATGACAACAAATGTCAGATATCTAATGTAGACAAAATGGTATATTGTGTGATTCCATATACAGCTCCGTGTTACGCGGCAGCATTTTCAGGTCGCGCCAAGGTTTTTTTATGATATTGGAAGGCAAACAAACAGACGGATTTCCTGATGGTAAGAAATTCACGCCGCCTAAAGACACCAAAGGTGGTAATGGTGCGTTGCAAACCTGAGGTCGGGATGTTAGGCCTTGAGCAAAAGTAAGTTTACCGGCTTCCTTACCCTCCGAACCGGAACACGTCATGACGTTGTAGCGGCAGGAATAGGTAAGGCGGTAGTACCAATCCGGGTGAGTCGCTGCGAAACTCTACCACCTAGTCAGATGTCACGGTGTTAGTGACGGTAAGCCTATGCTCGCCTTTTACGAGCTGCCTCGCAGGAAGGCAGATGGTCTATTCTGCAAAGGAGCCCGGACCTACAGGGGGTAAAAGCTTCTCGTCCACTCTAAAGTTACAATTCGTGGTACAGTCAAACATATCTTTCATCTGTATCAGGTTAATAACTTGACATTACTCAATATATTTTTTGCCGGGAAAAAGAACGGCAAAACAAAATTTAATGCAAATTGCGTTGATATGTAGTTTGTTACTAAATTTAAAATGGAACATATAAAAAAACTGATTGCCTGGAATCTCTAACGAAACATGCGAACAAAACTTTGTCAAGAATAAAACAACACAAAAACTTAACAAAATAAAAAACAAGATATCGGTGACTGTACTTAACAACTTAAACTAGACTGTGTACTTTTCACTGATACCAAGCACAAATAAGGAACAGTATGGAAACTAAGTTTAGTTGATAAAAATGTAATAGGGTTATCATGAATAGAATTGCAATAACTTTCAAATTAGAAACTATCTTTATGTCACGTTAACCTACGAGAGGAACTTGTGACGCGTCTATATAATACTAACTAAATCTACCACCGGAACGGAACGCGGCCACAGACCGAGAAGATCGGGCAAGAAACTCGGCGGGCTATCTTTTTTCCTTATTTTAAAATAATTATGTATACAATAATTAATGTGATGATACGTTATATTTATAAGAGACTAGCTGTCCCGGCGAACTTCGTTCAACCCGCTCCGTTTGTGTGGGAAAATTTTAAATGTTGGTTTTCCTAGTTTCCTCGCAGTTTTTCCTTATTTCTTACCTTTTAAACATTCCCTGGACTTCTACAAATAATTCAAAACCAAAAGCAGCCAAATCGGTCCAGCCGTTCTCGAGTTTTAGCGAGACTAACGAACAGCAATTGATTTTTATATATATATATATAGATTGACATGAGGAGTAATGAATCCCAAGCTTTCTTATCAGCTAAATATTCTAAATGATAAATGAAAAGGGTTATTGTACCATTGCTGAATATTAACACATTTCTTAAGTTTATTAATTGGAAGTTCTTTCATATTTAAAATAATCACATGGCACTTGTAATCCCAGCAAAAGACGAATACGTCGTAGCATTAAAAAAGATCCTGGAAACAAATAACAACGTACCTACCCACAAGTCTTGCCGTGGCTCTCGCTTCTGCAGTACCGCAAAAACCACTTAGGGGCCTTAGGGATGCATGTTAGTGTGAATTAACTGTTTTGAATTTAATGAAAATTTGTTGGTAGTTACCGTACTGTTTCATATTTGTACTATTGCGATACGCTGCCCTCAACTACTTGCAAACGGATAATTTGCCCCCTTTATAGTTGCTCGTTTATAGTTCTACTAGTGTAATTCAGAGCGGTCGAAAATTTTGACTACCGTTGTTTTCAACACAGATAAGAATCTTAAAGAAAACAGCTTACTCATTCTTAAAATTTCAGAAAAGTGATAGTTTAACCTCTGCCTTCTTATTAATAAAAAAACACATATTGTTGTTGGAGTAAAGCAACGTTAAAATTGTAGTAGTCCGTATCACATTGTATTAAGACTATAATATAATACCAGGTTGAACCTAGGAGTACCTTACTCCTTGTTTATTAAAAAGATGGCTGGTATTGTAACTAACGAATGTAGCAAGTGATGTAATTGTTTTAACTTGACAAAGTTCAGTTACAACTAAATGGACCATTTCCTCATTTGCCTCCCCATCTACACGAACATCCACTAATATATTTGCAACTACCCGTCCCTTTATTCTATTATTTTTGAATAAATCTAAGAAAACCTCATAAATTTCATTTTCATTTATAAATTTAGCATGAATATAAAAATGTAAATCCAGCATCTTCTCCATAAAAATAAAGCTCTAATCTCTTAATAGTCCACCATCTATTACCTCGTTTATGCAACAAATTTAGTTACGCCTCGGAATAATATAACGATAAATCACAGCCTCGAGGTAAGTAAGGAACAGAGGTGTTTTAACTTTTAAAAGTATCTTCACGCCCATATCTCTAAATAAGTACGCAGAGCATAGCATAGCATATAATTATAAATATATCGTATGCTTGAGTGTTTCTGTGAGTAATGTTTTTGTTTGTTAGTTTATTTTGTTTCAATGTCAGTAAAAAGTTACATAAGTGTAAGCGTATATTTTGTATATTATGTGTATGGATTGTGTTTCATTCATAGATTATTATGGTCACGACAGTTTTCGGTTAGAAAATTTGAGCTTATTTTCTTTTGAAGTACAATTTACTTTACTGATGTCAGGCGACAAGCATTATGTAACAGCCAGCGACGGATATTCTAGTTGGCCTTCGTGTATTTTAACATATACCTTTGAACAAAGGAATAAGAGACTCATTAAAAATAATTAAATCGTTTTGAATTTCACCATACATACCTAACTCTAACGATGATCCACGGAACTCAAATTGAAATCCCAACTTTTTAAGACATTCAATACTAAATTGTACAAAAAGTATCATGTAACAGAACATAATGTGAAACAAAATCCACTAAAGACGCTTTCATCTATCTGAAGAAATTTGGAAGACATTTCTTCAGATAGATGAAAAGAAGTTTTAAAAAAAGTTACAAAAAAAGATTATTAAAAAAATGAAGCTTTAATAATAAAGAAAAGGGAATCATATGCTTACAATTGGCATCGAAATGGCATTTGTATTTATTCAATTTAATGCAGTACCCGGAAATTATTGTTATGGACTACCATCACGTGCATATCATGATGACGAAAACTTTTTTTTAACTTTGAGGTTAGATCAATTACGTACTGAAATAACGCCTCAATTTTGTTCATAGTTCCACAATAACCACATCTAAAGCTGCAACGTTTTAACCACCCTTTTATTTATATGTTGTACTTCTTTTGTGGAAACTTAAAAGACATGAGTAATGAAAGACGGAATCTCAGTAAATCACGCTCCAAAGAAACGTACCATTTTTAATATTACAGGCTCAGACAAGCAATTTTTGTCATAGATTCTTAAAATGTTGTATATAATAAATATAAAATAATTTGATTATTATGGTTGTGTGTGCGATTCACACACGATAGAAGTGAAACTTCAGTAAATCGCCAAAAGAATGAGATGAATATATATTTGTGTCTCTTACCTAACGCTTTTCCGTTGCACCCGTTTTGAAATCACAACGATTATAAAGAAGAATTTTTATTGGAATATAGAATTCAGTTATTTAAATAATAATTCGAGGAGTTAAACAATCCTATTCTAATATATTTAAAAACACCAATAGAGGTTATTATGATAAGGTAAAAAAGGGCCAAAGTCTGATGTCCCCTTCGTGAATAAAATATCTGGGTCAATGTATACAGAATGGTCTTATTATAATATGTAGTTCTGAAACAACCCCGACTTATTTTACAAAGTTTCCCCTTTAACAACAATAACACTGACAAGGGTTCGACGCATGAGTACTTACAACATTTGGTATGATTTTATTATTCATAGTCATATTCGTTTATTGCATCAAATATTGGTTAAATACAGTTGGTCTTACGCTAATCAGTATGAAATATTTGACCTTCAGAGTCATGCAATTTTTATTGTTCCTATCAAATTCAATTATAATATTATGAAATATGTCAATATCATTAATTAAAAATTTCTCATTTCATCATCAACACTTTCTTTCAACCCCATCCTTTATCAAATGCTGCGAGCGTTACACTATAGATTTTCCTTAGCTCTCTGTTTTGAAGGACTAATTTTGTTTATTTTTATAGATGTATAAATTTCAAAAATGTAGTTGCAAAATCTGATATGATGCAAAGTGTTTTAAGATATAAAAAATGTATATGTATGCGCGTAATTGTACTACAATGTTATCAAAACATATTGTAAAAATGTGTACTCAGATACAGGCATTGCTGAAATATATCAAACAGTTTTTTGATAAATAGAAACCTGGATGGGATGCAATTAAAAGTTCATTTCAAAATAAAATGCCTTAAGAAGAAATATAACAAATCAAAATAAACAACTTAGTATATTATACTGATTCTCAAGTAACTTATAATCATTTTGATGAGTTCTTTATAGATCAGGCAATAATGTTATAAAAATCAGTACTTTTTTAAAATTCTATTTTTCCAACAAATAAAACTATATTTTTAACACTAGCAGATGATTTTTAACACAACGATATTAAAGAATGTTGCCAGTGTTATATCACAACATCTTTGCCATTTAACTCATTATTATATTTAGAATTAAAATATCCGGACCCTGGACGGCTTGGACGTTGCTGGATTAAATTAAATAATGAATTAAACTTACAAAAATCAAATGATTTAACCCTAATTAGAAGCTAACAAAATAAAGTGAAAGTTACCATAAGAAAATCATTTGTTAAGTTTTTATTTAAAAAAAGGGGATACAAAACAATGACATGAACAAAATTTTAGACCTGTTCATTAGGTTTCAGTAATTTGTAAGATATACTATATTCACTTCATAATAAGTATACATCTTTATTTATATTTATCAATTTAACGAATTTAAAAAAATGTGACTGTGTTTAAAAACGCAGGTCTACAGTTTATGCATGTTTTTACCTGGTTAAATAAGACACGAAATGTTTAAATATTCAATTTAAGTAAATACTTTTTGTATTTACTTTCTGTATTTTTACATAGTATGAGTAAAGCATTTGATTTTCGTATTACATAAAAATTTTTAATCAAAACTTGAGATATAGCAATAGAAGTAAATAATATGTAACGAGTAGTAGGGATTAAAATCTATATAGAATATGGAAAACAGTGTGTTACAGTGTTTAATAATAAAACAAAACGACAAGAAGATATACACTGCTAATTACGTAATAAATGTAAAAAAACCGATTGTTTTATGGCGGCCATCTTGTTTTTCGCCATTTCAAATTTTTTTTCACAAGTTCTAGTAATTGCCATCTAGGTTCTACAAAATGGCATTGTGTCCTCCCCTCCAAGTCTTTTCGTTTTGACAGGCCGTCACCAAAATTTTTACCAGATCCAAGTAGACCAACTTTCACAATTTTATTTTTACTTTTAAAATGTATCCTATCCCCTAGCAAAATTTTTTTACGCTACAACCGCCGTAGCGGTTTCTCAATTATAACTTCCGGTCGCCATCGTGGATTTGAAAATTAATAAAAAAATCGAAATCTCCGCCCCCGATTACCCCTCATAAGTCATGTTTGGCGACTTGGCCCGAAATTTTCAAAAATTTTTAAAAATAAAAAAAATGGACGCCATCTTGAAAAAATTGAAAAATCTGAAAAGCCCTGGCAACACCGAGCAACATTCACTAGCGAAGCAAATCTCCATCTCAAACCGTTTAAAATCTACAGCCTTTTCAAATTTGTATGGCGGCCATCTTTTTTCTGCCATTTTGGATTTTTTTTCCAAAATACAAAGAAATTTTGTATAACCGATCAATAACTTTCAAGGAAGCAGCTTTCTTACTCTAACGGTTCTTACGCAACAGGCGAATTAATTTTGTATGGCAGTCATCTTGTTTCCACCATTTTGGATTTTTTCATACAAGTTTTGGCAATGGCCACCTTAAAGAGGAAAAATGCCGGCAAAACGGTCCCACTAGGTTTTGACAGGCCGTCGACCGACTTTTTACCAGGTCTACATTTCCAAGGTTTCGGATTTTTTTTAATGTTTTGAGACCATCCTCTATCCGACGACATCAACACCATGACTCTAGCACGACGGCAACTGGGAGAACAATTACGTATATCAAATTTAATTTTTATTTTTTGCAGCTAAACTAAAGCAGATAACAAAAAATGAAGAACTTTTTTGTGTAGAATTTTTTCTCTACAACTTTTACTTAAAACTTTTTTTCGTATTTCCTACCGTTATTAAGTTATTTTAAAAAATGGCATTTTTCAACCCTTTTTTTTCACCCTTTTCCCCTTAAGTTAAATCAAAATTTCTTTCATAACATCATTATTTAAGTATTAATGAACACATTTTTATAAATGTATATACACAAAAAAAACCTGTATACACTCAACGAAAATAACCGTCGCGAAACCAGACTGTTCAATGCGAAATAGAAATGAAAATATCTGAGCCCTTACCATGAGTTTACGGCCTGTCAAGTTTACTAAACTCGCTACCGTCTCTGTAAATTATTTGTATGAAAACTTTAAACAGCGTCTCCTATTGGTAACTAAGAGAAACACATTTTTAGACCAAAAGTGTCATAGATTTCGACACGTAACTTACTGAACGTAATCTATACAAACTCATGGTAAAGGCTCTGGCTTGCTTTCTATAAAAGAGAGAAAGAGAGAGACACAGAAACATGCGCGCGCCGCACAGCTTACAGCAAAAATCTCGTTACAACTTTTCGTGATAATTTCACAACGCGCGATAAGTAACTTCTTTCTAACATTATCCAAGTACCTTGCAAGAGAAAAAATGTAAATCCAATCATATTTGGCGAAGTAACCGCTACTAAAACCGTACATTCAAGTTGAGAACCATTTCCTTTTTGTGGTTGATTAAAAATACAGCCAATCCTCATACTATACAACAGATTGCAAACATGATCTTTACTATAGATACGTCTTGTTCTTGTAAAAAGATTACACGGATAAAAAATCCGGGTGCACCGTTGATATCTGAGTTTTAGTTTTCTTAATCCAAACGTAGGATTAGGTACAACTTGGAAATTATTATCTAGTAAGTGGATTAATGTTCCAAAAGTTTACGTTACGAGGTCAGAAGCTAAAGTTTAATCTCTTTATATCTCAAGGCACAGTGAACTCTGGCGTGGCAAATGTAATGCCGAGTACAGACCAACTAACACAAAGCGAACGTCAACGTTTCGCTGGCTTCCGTGCTTAAACTCCGGTGGTCGAGTTTCCAAGCAATTCGCCCGGGTTGGTAACACCGCCTTGCCTATTCTTGCCGCCATAACGTCATGACGTGTTCCGGTTTGGAGGGTAAGGCAGCCGGTAAACTTACTTTTGCTCGACGCCTAACATCCCGGCCTCAGGTTGGCAACGCACCATTACAACCTTTGGTGTCTCTAGGCGGCGTAAATTTCTTACCATCAGGAAATCCGTCTACTTCTTTACCTTTCAATATCATAAAAAAAAATAGAGCAAACAAGATATCAGACAGAAAGCAAGCGAACACACTTGTTCGCTTTCATTTACTTCGTCTGTACCAAATATAGCTGCACTCGATATAAGTGTTGCAGTAGTACACAATATTTTTCTAGTGAACAGTCGAGAATTCAACTTCTTACTAATTAAGTACAAGACGTATATCATGGCAGTAGTGAGAGTGACAAATAAAACCTACAGTAATGCTCAATCAATAGATTTAATCTAGAAATCCGGCGTCGGACTTGACTTTTTGAGGTCCCGGGTTTGATCCCTGAATCGGGCAACAACATAAGAAAATTATTATTTTTAACTTTCTAACAAAATAACCTTTGCCGGAATTGGAAATGTACCCAGTTGGCGATGACCTGCCAGCTATCACATTGTGGGACTTAGTGATCTCGGCTAGGCGTGGGTGCCCTGCCTACCTACCTTTTTTGGGCATATTGGTGTGATGATACTTTAAATGTATGTAATTCCTGGACAAGTTACACAAATTGAATCTAACCCCAAAGTAAGCAAATTATATGCTTGTGTTATGGGTGTTAGTCAACGATACTAATACATAAAAATACTTTAATATATTCTTTAAAGCTCGCAATTTACGAATTTCCTTCCAATTACCCTCTAATACGTCATGTTACAGAAGAGTCTAAAACCTACCAAGGTCACATAAAGAAAAGTAAAAAGTTGAAAGTAACAAAAAGGAGAAAGTTAATCAATGGAATCTTCTCTTCATTTGTTAATTTAACGGTCTGTCTGATTTTTGTTACTGAAAAATTGCTCAATTTACTTTGAGTATCCTATTTTATTACATTAGATTACAACCAATGCTGTAGTTTAGTTTAAATATTTTGCAGGTTCCACGTAAAGTTACCAGTTTGCCTTAAAATCAAATCTGGAGCATAATTTAAATATCATAAAATCGGACCTTACTCTTAAAAATCACGAGTAGAGGAGAATATATGTCAGGGACAGAGTTGGGCAAAATGTAATCAGATTAATGATTAAGGATTGCGATTACATTTTGTAATATTTAATCATGATTACAGATTGCAGAAATTAATCAAGAAAGTAATCGTGTCGGTGATTAATGATTATTAGTTCGTAATCGTAATTTTGTTTACTTTTTTCATTAAACCATATTAACAACAATTAGAAAATCGAATAATAAAATTAATATAATCATATAATCAGATTACTTGATTATTGTAATCAAAACTAAAGATTACAAACGTAATCATGATTGAAAGTAATCAAGATTATAAGTAATCATGATTGATGTAATCATGATTACTTTCAATCAGATTATTAATCTGATTACAAAAGTAGTTGATTACGCCCAACTCTGGTCAGGGAAACCCTAACCCGCAAAACGTAATATTCATGGATAATAGATACACCGTACCCATAACGTAATAAATAATTCAACATGAATGACTCTAATGAAATTAGTCCGTTTATTGGTTGTATTCCATTAATAATAATTTACTTTAACTTGCCGTCAGAACCTGACCCCAGCGTTAGAAGGATGATAGATGAAGTGTCACATTAATCCGCTCCATGTTTCTAGCTTATGATAATCTGTATACGAAACTCTCTCTTGCTCTCTTTGTTTACTCCCGTTTCCTAGTTATTCAGTTTTACATCAATAGCCCGCCGAGATATAGGACTGAAAACCCTCCTGATAACGACTCGTATGTGAAAACGTTAGATAAATATGTTGAGGCAGATTCACGTACATAATCCGAATTACTTTCTTTTAGGTGAAAAAATAAAAATAGTTTTCTCATTTGCTTAACTTCATTTCGAATGAACTCTTCAGCTCTCAAAAACACTCAATCTATAAATTATGTACTTATCTACTTAATTAGCTTCTTAATCACTTTCTGATTTTATGAATGAATGAATACACTTTTTTATGCACCAGAATTTACAAAATAATACGCACTCTTTCACTTATAATATATTTTAACGTAGGTGCACTAAGGCAGTCTTATCGCTTCAGAGCGATCTCTGCCAGACAACCAAAGAGTATATTATAAATACTACGTAATAAGAGGCGAGACTTCCATAGATACATGGCAAATCCGAATTTGTATAAAGTTTACTTGAAAAAGTATAACCCGTATAATTCGAAAGTAAGTCTGAAGGCATTCAGATATAAGGCAACTAGTGTCATATGATTTGGGCAAATAAAAAACATGGCAAACTTATTTTTTTTAATTTTTTAATATGAAAGTTGCGCCATACGCAGACAACCTAAGGGTGAAGGAGACTATTTAAGTATTTAAAAATTAAAGTAGGAACTTAGCAAATATAATTAAACTAAAATTAATCTAATATATGCATTGTTTTATTTCATATAATACATACATGTTAAACAAAATACATTAAATATACATATTTATAATTAATATACATTACGAAGTAAAATGAAAAAAAAAACTGTACGAATTATTTCAAATGAGAAAACGTACCCTAATTTTGTCCGTTAAATCGAATACTGTCTGGAAATGTTTACACCTATTTTGGAAGGACTATGTTATATAATTATCCCGTAAAGGCGTTTGTCAACTCAAATAACTCCTCCTATACGGCTAAATTGTTCTGCTTGAAATTTTGTATGTATGTTTCAGTTTCTTAGATGGTTAGAAATTAAAATTGAAGCCGGCAGGTGGCGTTTCTGTGCATATTTCGTCTGATGGTGCAAAGTTTGGCGATAATAATTAATTATTTTAGATGATATTGACATATTTATATTTAGTAACTACACTTATGTTACGCCCACTTTTACTTTCAGTGAGGCGTACGTGTTATTGTAAAAACATGTTCGATATTTTTTTACAAAACCCACTTCTATACATATAATAAATCTGTAGAAGGATCAATTCTGTACATTGAAAATATTGAAAAAATAAATAGCAGGGGTGTTACTGGATCGATACCAAACCCAAATATGTGATTAAAAAATGTTTTGTCTGTCTTTCTGTCTGTATGTTCAGACATCACGTGGAAACTAACGGTTCGATTTCGATGAAACTTGGTGTAATTATACCTTATTATCCTGGGCATGAAATGGGATATTTTTTATCCTGGAAAAATACGTAGAAAAAAATAAATCTTATTTTTTCAGTTTTATCACGCACAGACCGACATCCGCGCGGACGGAATCGCGGGCGGAAGCTAGTATCAAATAAACGGCTTATTAAGTATAAGCATAGCGTTTACCTTTACTCGCGTTACCATCGCACGTTAAAAGTCGACCATTCGAAGGAACGAAAACTCGCGATAGATGTACAAAGTGTGTCCGATACTGCTTTTGTATTACAAGACTCGTGATAGGGGTACAGAGTGTGTCCGGTACTGCTCTTGTATTATAAAACTCGTGATAGAGGTACAGAGTGTGTCCGGTACTGCTCTTGAATGAATGAATGAACTCTTTAGTGTGCACAATTAAACTTCTTACGAAATGGTACAATTAGTATTAACAAGAGCATATTATTATAGTTTATAGTATACAAAAGGCGGTCTTATCACCAAACAAAGCGATCTCTACCAGACAACCTTTTTGTCTATTTCCCCCCGTGTTGGTCCGGGCTCCTTTGTAGAATAGACCATCTGCCTTCCTGTGCCAGGCAGCTCGTAAAAGGCGAACATAGGCTTGCCGTCACTAACAGCGTGACATCTGACTAGGTGGTAGAGTTTCGCAGCGACTCACCCGGATTGGTACCACCGCCTTACCTATTCCTGCCGCCATAACGTCATGACGTGTTCCGGTTCGGAGGGTAAGGTAGCCGGTAAACTTACCTTTGGTGTCTCTAGGCGGCGGGAATTTCTTACCATCAAGAAATCCGTCTGCTTGTTTGCCTTCCAATGTCATTAAAAAAAAAGGAGATTATAATATGAACAAAGGTTCAGTACGTAAAGAGATTATACATACAAAAACCTATAACACAAAATTAAAATATTAATAATAACAGTAAGGAGAAAAACAAAAACAAAACAAAAACATTGTATCATGAAACTCGCGATAGATGTACAGAGTGTGTCCGATACTGCTCTTGTATTATAAAACTCGTAATAGAGGTACAGAGTATGTCCGATACTGCTCTCTCTTGTATTATAAGACTCGTGATAGAGGTACAAAATGTGTCCGATACTGCTTTTGTATTATAAGACTCGTGACAGAGGTACAGAGTGTGTCCGTTACTGCTTTCTCTTGTATTATAAAACTCGTGAAAGAGGTAGGTATAGAGTGTGTCCGATAGTACTCTTGTATTTAAAACTTTGTTACGTTGAAGTGTAATTTTTCAACTGAATGTCCAATTACAGTTTTTCTATATGTATTTCGTGTAGATCATTTCTTTGAATTCGTGTGCAAAAATGCGACGGTCATGGACACCTATGCTGTTTATTTTCTTTCAAAACAGCTACATCACGTACTTTATATTTAACTTCGTATTTTTAATTTAATGATATTTCTACTTAATCATAGTATGTTTTGTTACAGTTTACCCTCGTAAAAAGAAAAGTGAAGCTGCATTTTTTATTTTTGTACTAAAGATTTTGTAATTAAATTTATAATATAAATTAATAGTTTTCTTTATTTAAACCCAGTTTTATGCTCACCACTTAGGCTGCGATGAACAACACGAAATTTTCTATTTAGTTTAATAATAAATTATTAGGTTTACTAATGACGACCAAGCAATGCAGACTTGACTTGACTTTTAGCCTGGGCGAGCAAGTGTGAAACCAGAGTATATTATTTGAAATTTTACAATTTCCACACATTTTTCTCAAACTTTTGTACGCACGCTTTTCTGTGACTAAAGATAGCAAAGAAGCAAGCGGTTCCCCTGACAGTAAGAGACGTATAAATTATTTACTAGCTGTCCCGGCGAACTGCGTTCCACCCGTTCAGTATGTATCGAAAAAATGAAATGTTGCTTTTTCTTGTTTTCTCGCAATTTTTTTCCTTTTTCTTATCTTTTAAACCTTCCCTGGACTTAAACAAATAATTCAAACCCAAAATTAGCGAAATCGGTTCAGCCGTTCTCGAGATTCAGCGAGGCTAACGAACAGCAATTGATTTTTATATATATAGATATGTTAAGGCAAGTCTAACATCTATTCTACCTTCCGGAATGGAACATGAAACTGTCTTTATAGTATCAGAAGTAGATAAGGCGATAGATCTCTACCCGAACGAGTTTTGTAATTGTAACCGCACGTTTGCTTTACTCGTCTCTTACAAGCTATTTGACAGGAATGATGGTCTACTCTACTCAGGAAACCCAGACAAACCTAGACCAATCTTCACGCTAAATACTTTGGTTGGTAGGCAGAAGAGTAGGCAGAAATTATCTAGTAAATAAAACCTGACTATAGCTTCCCCCCTGAGGTTCCTTTACATTCGTTAATTACTCTCTCTGTACAAACACGACGGTTTCGGTGACTCCTGACGCCAACCTCGGATAGTACCCGAGCGATTTGAATATCTAATTCCGTCTGTAAATGAACGTCAAATCTTAATTTCAGCATTTAATTTTTATCATTTAAGATTGCATTTATTATATTTTTCTTCAGTAATTCAAAACCTACTCGTCTATATAAAACATGCAATGTTTTTAATTTAATTATTTTAAATTTTTACTTAATCACATAAAGCGGAATGATTTGAAGTTGTTCAAGTCTGGCTTTGGGCAAAGAGTATAAAAGAATATAATTGTATTCGTATCCAGCTTACAAGAGGCACTTGACGGGTCTATATAATACTATAACTACCACCGGATCGGAACGCGGCCACACAATGAGAAAACCCGGCAAGAAAATCAAGCGGACTGTCTTTTTTTCCTTATTCTATACAAATTTATTAGTATTATATCACACGTCATTACTAGTAAGAGACTGGTATGAGGAGCAATTAATCCCAAGCACTCTTATATCAACAGGCAAATCGTCATCAAGATTTTCTAAAACTAATTCTCATATCTTACGAGCAAATATGTGGCCAACATCTAGTCTTAACGGTATCTAAGTAATTTTGTTAAACCAAAATAGGTATCTTATTATAAAACTTGACCGCAGGTAACTTTTCCCACGTTTTTGTTCCGGGCTCCTTTGCAGAATAGACCATCTGCCTTCCTGCCAGGCAGCTCGTAAAAGGTAAGCATAGGCTTACCGTCACTAAAACCGTAACATCTGACTTGGAGTTTCGCAGCGACTCACCCGGATTGGTACCACCGCCTTACCTATTCCTGCCGCCATAACGTGTTCCGGTTCGGAGGGTACAGTAGCCGGTAAACTTAATTTTGCTTGAGGCCTAACATCCCGGCCTCAGGTTGGCAACGCGCCATTACTACCTTTGGTGTCTCTAGGCGGCGGAAATTTTTTACCATCAGGAAATCCGTCTGCTTGTTTGCTTTCCAATATCATAAAAAGAGGCAAATATTTCCAATAGTTTATGAATGTTAGATAGGTAGGTACTTAATCATAGTAACGTCGTGAATCCTGAAATTTTCTTTGAGATACCATATTTACTCGAGAAGCAATTATTTTGCACGTCGTGAAACCCACTTTAGAGCAGCAAATAGAAGGAAAATGATCGTGCCACTCCAGCCGTCAGTCGCACACTGCACCTGCAATTACCGCAAGTTCTATTACTTACAACGTCTACATCGCCATATAACATTTATATCTTTCAACAGGAACAGTAACAAAGAATAAATGTCTTATTTTATTTTGTTGCCCGCCACTTCGTGCACGTGTTGTAACTTGTGGGGTTTTTTTCTTGTACCCAATGTTTTGTTTCAGTTATTAATTGCTTTATTTGAACTCATTTTCCCATCTACACTATTTTTATTTTCTGATTTTCTTTTATATCTATAAATTTTGTTCAAGAGTTCGAACTTGCTATTTTGTGCTTGCTATTTTAGCATAGCAAGCACCGACTAGAGCAGGGGTGGGCAAATTATGGCCCGCGGGCCGGATCCGGCCCTTGAGAGGTTTTAATCCGGCCCGCCGAGGGTTTTTTTAGAAAAATTAATGGTCGAAATGTTAAAAAGCTATTAAAATTGGGACAATTAAGATACTGAATCGTTACTTCAAACATAGATATAGCGTATTTCATATGTTAAGACTTCATAAATACATGTTATTTCAATAAAGGATTGTAAAATAAAAAAATGCCTTATATTATCTTTATACAACGTTTTTATGTGTTTTAATAAACCGGCCAGCCGTAATATTAATTATAACTTACTGGCCCGCCACTAGATTTTTTTTTAATTTACTGGCCCGCGGTCAAAAGAATTTGCCCACCCCTGGACTAGAGGAATGTGATTTAAAAAGTAATAAGTCATATTTGACTACCTATAGGTATGTCACGATTCACGAAACAACGCTATAGTTTATAAGTGTTTGCCAGCAAAAAATAAGTTTATTTTTAATACTAATAAATATATCTGTAAAAGTTATATTTAGTGAATATAATGTTTATTTATATGCGGAATATGTGTGTTAAAATGCTGTTACAAAATTATTTTAGCGTTCCAACACATTCTACCATATTGTGGAATGCAAATATTTTAAAATTTATAAAAAAATAATTACATTTATAATTTTTAATAATTATAAAACATGTTTTTTTTTATTTTTATGTTTTTATTTTTATGTTTATATATAACTATAACGGATTTAATTATTAATCATAAAACAATTTTAAAATGTACCTACACACATTTAACCATACTTACCGTAAACTACTGCCGCTTGCAAACCTAGCCAATCAGGAGAAGAAATGACAAAACAAACTACCACTTCCACCGTTGTACTTCCAGCATTTCCAAACCTAGCCAGGCAGGAGGAAAAAGCGTAAAATAAACTCCTCGCCAACCATGATTTCTGAAATGATAATCAATTACAAATGTTTTAATTTAAACAATTTGAATTTGCTTGTCTGCAAAAAATCTTTAACACTTGGACACATCTTTAAAGTCGGGTTGTAGGTTCTGACACACAATAAATACTTTTTAATTAAAAATGCTGGCCATTAAAAAGTATTTTAATTTTAATTTAGAGTCTTTCATGAAAATAAGTACATACCTATATTTTTTTCTGATTTGACGTAATGTTAAATATGGAGTAGACCACGAGTGGATGCTCAAAGAAGACAGTTATCGCGCTGCATCGATGTGGTTACACACTACCTCAAATTTTGGACATACGGGAAATGTTTAATTTGACTAAATTTATGGGAACATTGTGAGATAAAGTATGTCTGTCACCCTCCCCTTTTAACAGTTGTCTAAGTTTCTTAATAAAAAATAAAAAAACAGTTAAATGTTATTTTTATTTTACCTATCAGAATTTCAACTTTTGAAAGAAATAAATGTTTTTGAGATAGGACGGATTAATAAATCATGAAATGAATTGGATACTCTACTGTCTTCTGAACAGCCCTAATAATGTCAGAACGGCAACCACAATTTGATTTAGTGGCTGGTTTTCAAGTGGCAGGTATTCCATGTTCATCTTCTTAGAGGTCAACAATTGTATATTAACTATCGACTATAGTCATTCTGTTGTCTACAGTCGCTGCATATTGTGCGGTCGCTTAAAACTCTACAGTGCTATTAATAATCTTTTTCATTTATCATTGATGACGAAATCATGTCGTTTGTTCACTTTATTGATCGCCGCCGAAAACAAGGGGTTAGAGGTTTGACGTTTCTCTGTGTATCTGTCTGTCTGCATCTTAACTTTCAAATAGATGGGCAGATTTCGATGCGGTTTTCTGCTTCTTCTCGTTACGGCCATATCCTCGAAGAGGTAGGCAGAAGCACAACCAAGCCACCCACAACCAGCCGAAGACACTTAGTCCCACAATGTGATAAGTTGCAAGCCTATAGCCAAACGGGCACACGTCCAATCCCAGGCAACGTTATTTTTAATAGAAAATTAAAAATGCACATTTTCTAACTTTTTCTGTTGCCCGACCCAAGGATCGAACCCGGAACTTCAAGAAAGCAAGTCCGACATCGGACCGCTACACCACAGAGGCGAGAAGCAGTAAATTTTTTTGGGTCTCGTTATCGTCTTTACATGCTCGCTTTTTTTAATTCTAAATAAATGAGTAAAGAGAATATACATGAGTGGTGATGGACATATTATTTTTACAAAAACAGTCGATCAGAAAAAAGTATGAATTAATTTTATGTATCCGTTTGTTTGATTGAAAAGTACGATTTAAGTGTAATTAAATAAAGAAGAAGATGTACAAGATAAAATAAACACACAAGAAAACCCCATCCTTGCAGCGAGATAAAAGTGAAGCCTTAAACACTTAAAGTTTCTTTACAAAGTAATCTAACTAATAGTAGGGAAGCCCAAGAGAGGATTTTTGGACTAACTCAGGCACATCAGTATAAGATATAGGAGATACCCTGTACCATTGTTGAACACCTCCATTATGTATCAAATCTCTATATAGAGACGCGCATGTAGGGTTGTCTGTCTAATTTTTTTGGCTTGAAAATGTACTCAAGCGTGTCAGATTAAAGTACGGCGGGCTTATTGCATGCCAATAAGTCCATGTTTGAATTTTCTTATGATTTGGACAAGATGTACGGGATTAGGAGTTTCAAAAACTTTCAAAAACCAAGTTATATATTGTCCATTACAGCAATCTGATTGACATATTTCTGTCATCGGAGACACATTAGGCATATATTTTATTAATATCTGATGAGTTCGGCTATGGTCAAGTGACTGGAATTGCTATTTTAGCTTATACACACTTAACGCACCGCTAAAAAGAAAAACCTTACATTACAATTTTTACTCTCCACTAATCGACAAAGTGCAATGGGTCCCAATAACGCTGGAGTTACTACACATTTAGCATTGCGGGCTCCCCTACTATAAATGCGGTCGCGTTGTGTGTTTATATGTCATGTTAGTAATATTTGATTGTAGTGCAGTGCATATTTACTCGATATGTTTGATCTGCTTACATCTGTGTTATAAAGTAAGACACTTAAGCACGTTAAATATAGTAAAACTTTTTTAGCTCTCCAAGTAGAAAATCTTGGTCGAAAAAAGTAAAAAGATCCTACAAAGACCTTAAAGATGCAAAATGCCGATGTGTTCAGACGGCATAAATCACCTGCTTGCAGAATTTCTCCAGAATATCTTCACAAAATTTAGCAAAGTTCAAATTATCTTGTTGTAAATATCGATCGGTGACAGTTCCACACATACTAAGATGTGCGCTCAGCCAAGGCTAAAACTTCACAACGTATGTAGTTAGGACAGTCTTAAGACTGTATTGTCGTAGATGTGCGGGCTGGTATAAATACAAAAGGAAAACCTACAATCGTTAGTCGGACTTGTCGCCTTGCAGTTTTTGTGTTCGTATCCATATATTTCGTAACGTATTTTATGACTACCGTGAGTCGCGACTGTAGTATGAACTCATCCTAAGTTCTAAAAGGAAGTTTAAATTGAGTTTATGTGGTCTGTCACTCGGGGCCGAGCCTTCATTCAAAGGCGTTAAATATATTTGAACTCACTGAAACTTTGAACACACTACAATAATTTATTAAGCTCACTCTTGATGTTGGTTAATTAATTATCCCCTACAGCTCAAGTATCCTCTTTATCGTTAAACAATATATTTAAGCTTCACGTCAAAAACGTAAAACATTTACAGCCTTACTTACTCAAAAATAACTTAAACGCTTTAACTTTCTAAGCAGTGCCTAAAATTGGATTCTTAACCAAAAATAACATGCTAAGATATCATCCACGTTCAATTTGATTTTTTTCTTGCTCTCCTGGCTTTATTACAGTTCTTGTTTAATTATACATCTAAAATTTTTACTGGCTTTCCAGAATTTTTATGTGGTTTTTATGTGGTTCTTATCTATTTTTTCTTTTTCAAATTTTTCCATTTTAGATTGATTTCATCATATTAGTCCGGTCAAATATAAGGTTGCATTAGACACTTTGCTACATTTTGTTTCAAAAAATAATATGGATATAACACATTCATGGCACTTTCCATGCTTTAGGAGGGTTGCGCTCTGAGATTCTTTTACGAAAACCAAAAGTAATTTTCTAGTGAAAATTGACACTATAATATATATAAATTGGTTCTATAATACCGTAAAAATATAATAGAAATAAAATAGGAGCTATATCAATGTTATTTTTGGTTACTATTTTATAAAACTTTCTTTAAAAAATACACAAATAAGATTACAATTAAATGTACGACTTTTAATTTAGTTACAATGCGATCATTTTAAAAGTTTCATTCATATTTTCTAAATATGAATATTTTCTGACATCATACTTGTGACGATAGAATTTGTTATTCGGTTGTTAGATACGTTGTTTACTTAAAAATGTCTTGCAAAATAATATGCTATGACCCATTAATATATGAAGGTACAATAACGGTGCAATAAAAAGGTGCGCGTACGCTTCACAAGTTCTTATTATTTAGATAGTTGCTTATATTTAAAATTATAGGAAAAGCTCAATAGTTTTTTAGAGGATTTTTTATATAGATACAAGATTGGGCAATTTAGATACATAAAATCCCTCCAGATTCATTACGAATGCGCGGGGGTAAAAATTAAAAAAAAACGAAATCAAGAAAATTATCGCAGTTACTGACGTGAAGTTTTAATAAATGTTTCTACATAGTTATGTGAATAATATATCAAAATATCACCTTTAGTGCATTTTTCGTTTTAGAGTTACAATTTATTTTATACAAAAAGAGTAAATAGTAGCTACTCAAAATATAACTTTTTAAAAATTATTGTCATTGTGGGTGACATGTGATAAAATACACAAGTTTTAACAAAATCAGCAAAATAGTAGTTCCGTCTAAGAGTTATTATTTTTAAGAAAAAAGTACTAGTTCAAAATTGGTGACTTTTTATTTTTAAATTTACTAATGATATATCTACCATATGACAAGTTTTCACCTAAACTGCAATTAATGCAACCTACTCCAAACAAATGAATTTATTTTGACTAGATTATATTCCTTAGAAAGAAAATCTGTCGCTTTCTCTGTTTACTTAATTGTATTTTTTTTGAATTTATTTCTTGAGTTCTGCTATATCCGCACTTAATTTTGAAGTGCTGTGTCCTAATCTATTTTCCAATCTTAAAGCATATTTTTGATTTCTGGTTAAAATAAGTCCACCCGATAAGCTCTAGAAGTCTAGAATTTGTAATCACTGTATATATCTCACTTTCTTCCAATTCATTCATCTCATATTCAGACGATGGAGATTTTTTTTTCATAATTAATAAATTTATAGATATTCTACTAATCAGCTTGTAAGGCGGTTAGTCTTTTTGAAAGAAGACAAACGAAATGACTTACAAGAAAATTATTTTTTCATGTTGGCTTATGTAGTTGGAAAATAGGTCCGTGATCCACAAGATCACTGAGGTGGTATGGTATGGTACCATACTAAACCAGGTAGGGATCCACCCCCTTACATATTCCTACCGTTCGCGCTATAGTGTCGCTGTGTGTATTGTGCGGAAGATAGGGTAGCCGGTGGACTTATACCATAGGCCTAATATCTAGGTCAGGAGACAGCGGCGCACCTATGACATCTGTGGTGTTTGTTAGCCATGCTTGTCTCTTTCCATCAGCCAGCCAGCTGACCTCTAACATAAAAGAAAGGTTTGTGGTGACTTTCCGACTCCCTCCCACTTAGTCCGTTGTCTCCCAGGCACATATCCAATCACTGGTAGCGTTGTTTTTGTTATAAAATAAAAAAAACACTGTTTTTGTTTACCGATCTGGACATCAAACCCGGGAGCTCATGAAGTCGAACTCGACACCGATAGACAGAAGCGGCAATCACTTCAATCATCCGTAAGTTTTGTGGCGTAAGGTCGTGACGACCCCAGCATCAATCAGTAGAAAAAGTCATTTAGATGGCTGAATTATCATAGCCATATTATCACATTGTTATAGTTGGTGTTCGCGCTACATCGCCTCATCCAACGGCTGGCTTTAGAAACCTCATCATATGCGATTGACCAATGGAAGCAATACACGTCTTGATGACGTCTTAGCCCAGCCAGCTTAGAAAAAGGTACTTTTGCCACGAACCTTAACGCGAAAATATAGTTGACGAACTATAGACCAGGGTCGATAATTTTTTAAAACCAAATAAAATAGTAGTAGGATGAAACCCATTAGAAAAGGAGGAGAATATGATCAAGATGAAAGGAAAAATAAATTACGGTCGATCCGAGTTCGGGAAG
>NJDD01001776.1:2615-14219 GCA_002245505.1 Calephelis nemesis | reverse complement strand
GTACGCGTGACGCGGCTCCAAATTACTCTTTTATCACAGAGTTACTAGATTTAACTTCTATTAACCTCTGGTAGCCGCGACTTTAACGCTGCAGGATAACTGGATTGCGCGGATCCGCGTTCCGGCATGCAAAGGATTAATTATGATCACTATGGACCCAAGAGTATTAAAGCAGAGTGCTGTTCTCAGATGATGTCAGAATATCGTTACATGGTAGAAATCGACGCCGACGAATGTTGCGAAAATGAAAAGTACGTTTTTCAAACACTTGATTTAAAGAAATTACTCCTTATGGAAGGGTCTCCGTAGCAGCGCGTAGCAGCGTAGCAGGCGGTGATTAGTTTGACGGAACGGAACGTAACGAACGAACGACGTACGTACGAAGGTGTTTTCGTTAAATTATATTTATCTTTACCAAACAAACACTCTATTCATCGAAAGTATTTAGTTTTGAACAAAATTGCCCTTAGACAGCAGTCAGTCACCGCTTTACGATTTGCTCAACCATCGATATTGGGTAATGCCATCCTAGTAACTAACTACGTACGTGTATGAAACATTCCGCCGACCAACCGTGTCGGAGGGTTCAATTCCCGATGGAGGTAGGCATTTGCATTATGCAAATCGAAACAGTTTCTCATTATCTTGAGGAATAATTTGAATGAACGAATCTAGATATTCAAAAACCATGTTTTTTTTGCAATATTAAGCTTTTTGATGTCGTGCCCATGGCATCATCATAGTACCAAAATCTGTTTATTTAATCTTGAGACTGGTTTGACATACGTAAATGTCAAGCTTACAAAATATAATGATACCTACGTCGTTTTTGTATTGTTGTCATATGATACAGATTTTATCAAAACGTAAATTAATGCCGATTTTCGAAAAATGAAAGACCTAACGTGTTCCGGTTTGGATTAACACCTTTGGTGTCTCTAGGCGACGTGAATTTCTTACCATCAGGAAATCCGTGTGCTTGTTTGCCTTCCAATATCATAAAAAAAGATAAACGGAAAGGATCCAACCCACACAGAGTTTTAAGATTTTTAAGTTTCAATTCTTAAGTTCAGATCGTGCTTCATCTTTAATTCTCTACTTTAACTTTCTGGGGTTTGTTGAAACTAATTGATAAACACATTTAGTTCTCTCTAGTTCAACATCAAAACATAGAAGTTTTGACTACAAAGAGTATTTGACTACATAACTAACTCATTTTCGCGTATAGTGTGGTTTGGATCCTTACCGTTTAATTACGTCCAATTGTCAATCGAACATCATTCCGCGGGAAGTTCGAGGTAGCTCGATCGGGCTTGCGGCTCACAGCTTCACAAGTTCACGGCTCACCCATCTGCCGCACCCACCTAATAACTAACTAATTACAGAGGACGAGCGTTGTAGCACGGTACAAATATAGAACAGTGTGGAAACTGAGCCTAGTTGATAAGTATTTAATTACCTGCACTCCGTTGAAGCTGCAGGGTTGTTCTGTTAATTTTTGAAGTGAAAACTTCTTTAGCGGCGTTGCGTACTTTTTTGGAATGGGTAAAAACTTCTATATTGGCGTCAGGACACGTGACCTTGCGCGAACTTGCTTCTTGTTAAATAAATGAATATTGTGTTCTACCACATAAATGATAGTACTTTCATACTGATAAAGCAATTCGTACAAAATTATTCCCTAACCATTACAAAATATCAAAATCGCGCAACGTTAATATTCAAGTTTTCACTGCTGCCGGCACTCCCGGAGTGCAACCCGTCGTTTTTTTAACAATCGAATAATAATGACATAGTTTACAAGTCTCATGGCGTCGGATAATATCAGCAGAAAACGAATACGCTGCTGGCATTTCTAAAAAGATAACGAAAATATTGAATTACGTAACCAAGTCTTGATGTAGCAATCGATAATGCAGTACCGCGGAAACCGCTCAGGGGCCTCGTCGATGTGTGTGTTTGTTTGAGTGTGCCGTTCCGAACGTTTGTAACTAGTTTTTATAACGTCTCATATTTGTACTGTCGTTATAGGTATACGTTGTGTATTGAAGTTTCAATTAGGTTTCTTTATACCTGTGTTATCTATTCATATCAAATCGTAAAAATACATGGAAGATATTAAAGAAAAAAATTGACACTCGTAAGTTACTGTAACGCTTTTAGGGGTTTACCCATTACTTGAGTTTGTCAGTTGTCACGCCAGGGGACTACTACTTATCACATTTCAATTAGGCGGTTACTAATTCAAGTGTATTCACTACATCAAAACATCTAAGCAATACATTAACAAACTTTGCAAAGTAGAATCGGAGTGTGTAGTCTTTTTGGGAAAGCAATGAACCACTCGAATGCTGAATATGCAAAAGTCGCCTCATCTCTTTGTGATATAAAATTTTCTTACCATCAGTAAAACTGGCTACTTGTTAAAAAGTAAAGTAAAAATGATTTTTCTATATAAAGTCTGGGTATTTTAACACTGCAGGTGTAATTAAACTTTTTTTTACATACATGCATCCATACATATCTTCATGCCAAGTCGCTTACGGGGTAGGCGGAGAGTATCTAGTGCCAGACCTCCGATCGATCAATGCTGACAAACTTGTCTGGTTTCCTTCAAGTTCATTACCATTTTTATAGAAATACGACGGTTTCGGAGACTTTTGACACCACCCTCGGATAATATCCGAGTGATCTGATCATGGAATGTCAACCTTGGTCTCCCCTACATCCATCCACATTCGCATTGTATATCTGCTTTCTGAATCTTTCATCTGTCATTCTTTCCACATGACCGAACCAGCGGAGCATGCCCTTTCGCATTTATTATTTAATGTCATCCGAAACAAAAGTTGTAATCGAGTGAGGAGGTAATAATGTTCCGCCTGGCTCAGCCACATTACCGCACTAATTACGAACTAATTTCGCCGGCGTACTGCGAACGACATTTCGTAAATCATGTGATTAGTTTATGGTTAACAAAGTTCCCTAACTTTACTGACTTGAAATTAATGTTTGATTTGCAGCTGTTTGCGATTGCTAATTCAATTTTTATTTCGTGTTATTTCCGGGCTTCTTTAAAGTATATAACTAGGCCAGATGGTTTCAGGATCAGCTCGTAAGAAGTAAGAATCGTTCACTGTGAGTCACTACTACCTCGACCAAAACTAGACCACGTTTTATAACACCGCCTAACATATTTTTGCCGTCTTTACGATTATTTAATATCCCGGTGTAAAGAGAAGGGTTGCCGGTACCACTATATTTAGGTTCAATTTCCTTCAACAATATCTTTAGGTTTTTAGTGACGGCAACATTAGAAACCATAAACTAAATTACATGTTGATGTTTAGAAGCTGTGGGTTGTTTGTAGCACTGTAAAGAAACAAGCTGTAGCAGTTTGAAGTTGATAGTGCCCAGGAGGTGAGTAGATCTGTCTTTAAACCGATTTTTTTCAAAACTTATTGAATATTTTACTTTGAATTTTATTGTGTCAATAAAACTTGTTCTGATAATTTTAAAAATTGAAGAAACTGCAGTAAACCTTCACTGATTTCAAATTTCAGCCACTTCAAATGTTGTGTGCATGTTTGGTATTAAATGCAGTAGTGGCTCGAATTTGGCGTTCATTTATGGGACTGTATGAGATTGCGGTAAATTTTCTATCGTTCATATGTATATGACACAGTATGCTACAAGAGAAAAATTATTTTCATATACATGAATAGTATGAGAAGTATATTTGCCACTTCTTGATTTCAAATTGGCAATCGCCTGAGTTTTGACCAAGAAAGGTACCCACATTTTACGCCAAGAACATGGGGCAGGATATATAATGGAAAAAGATGAGGCTCTTTAAATTAGAAAAAGCAAACGAAAGATCGAGATGCCACCAATAGAAGTTGCAGAAGATGGTTTTCATCATTTACCAGAGTGGACCAACAAAAGACGAAGATGCAGGAATGAATGTGCTGGTTAAACTTTTATTTGCTTGCTCAAATGTGAGGCATATCTATGTATTAATCAAATTAGTTTTTTTTCCAAGAGTTCCATGTTTCTCCGGATCCAGTACCACTTCCATCAGGCGAAGATTAAAATGATTAATGTTGTGTTGGGTTGATTGATTTTGACTTATAAAGAATTATTGTTTTAGATTTTTTCAAAATTTAAGTCCTGTGTTTTATTTATAAGTTTATACACTAAATTGCATTATAGTCTATAAAGAATAGAAAGTACGCTAGCTGCAAGAGCCAGAAAGCTAAATTTAATATGCAAGACAAATTTATCATTCTGGAACTAGTCACACGATATACCTAATGTATGATTTATTAAATTACATAGGGAGGTATAAGAAAAAAAATATCTCATTACTGCATGTTTTCCCATATTTGGTACACAGTATTTTTTTCCATTTGCAACATACAGTACCAGTTTTTTCCCGCATAAATGCAAAATACCATAGAGTAAGGGGTTATATTATATAATAGAAAATATTGCCGTGCCGGTACACTTACTTAAAGGGTTTGTTAAGCCATCTCCTAGGTCGGTAAAATACAAAGTACAAATATTTATTATTGTTAACCATCAACAAGAAATTTACATCAGATCTTAAAACTAATATTACAGTACAACCGGCGGTGGTTTTACCACAAAAATGCTATGTCGTATATTGTGATTCTCAGTATTTTTTTATTCCAACCGGTATATAAAAACATACCCAATTCCATAAATGAGAATAAATAAGATATGTACATTTCAGCCAATGCTGATAGCCCGACGTGAGTACCCTTATCATCGGTGGGAGCCTCTTTATTTCGGGACACAAAATGAGCCGTGGTACAGTGAATTGCTGTCCTGGGAGGGACGTCAGGACAAAATGACGCAGGTAAGATATTGAACCATTTTCGCCGGTTTCATACAATAAAATAGTTTCATATGACGTTTACGGGGACGACATCTTTATAAAATCATTTCTTATATAAACCATAATAATCATACTTATATTATAAACTAGCTTCCGCCCGCAACTCCGTCCGCGCGGATGTCGGTCTTCGCGTGATAAAACTGAAAAATTTTTTTTATTTTTCTACGTATTTTTCCGAGATAAAAATTATCCCATTTTATGCCCAGGATAATAAGGTATAATTATACCAAGTTTCATCAAAATCGAACTGTTAGTTTCCACGTGATGCCTGAACATACAGACATACAGACAGACAGACAAATTTGGGTTTAGTATCGATCCAGTCTTGTATACAAGATGGGTATGTAACCTTAAACGAGGCCGAGGGTGAAGTATTAAAATGTTTGTCGATTTTCCCGTTCAATTCTTATTGAAAAACTAATTACGAATGTTTTGAAAACTTTTTTGTAAATTTTTTGCCTCTGCCTAACTCTTCGGGGTTATGGGTGTGAAGATACTTTTTTTTACATTCAACAACTTCTGTGTAGTGGGAGCTTCTAGTCCGGGTCAATATTTAGGATAACTTCTAGGGATATATTTTTTTTTGTTCCCACCACTAAAGTCGCTTGGCCATGAGTATTCTAACAAAACTAGTAGAATTAAATAATAAATAAACAACTAAAATGTTCGTCAAATAATTTTAAAAAATATGATCTTTCAACGTCGGTCTATGTGGGTGCATTCTGATCTTATTACTACGCTCGCGTGGGTGTGGATAGCTAACTGTGGGCGGACGGCTCGCTGAATATATTTAGCCAAAACTATGATTTTATTTCATTTTACCGAAAAATGATTAAATCTTATTTTCACGTTATCTCAAAATTAATAAATTCTTTACTTGATTTGAATTATTCAGCTGCCAGTAATTTTGTTGTAGTTTTAATTAGCTATGTTCTTTTAACAACAATAATAGAAAGAGTCGAAACTCTTTTGGTGGTGGCAGATTAGTTGGACATGACATTTGTACAGAATTTTAATACATTTTGATTTTATTGTTACCAGTTGACGTGTGCGGACTAAGCTAACATATTGAAAAAGGTTTTATAGTGTCTTCAGGTCCATATACCCGAAGAGGTAGGCAGAAGCACAACCAGGGCACCCACAACTAGTCTAAGACACGAAATCCCACAGTGAACTAGGTAGCAAGCCTATCGCCAACCGGTCGCATATCCAATTCCGGGCAATTAATTTTTTCTATAAAAATTTAAAATGCACATTTTCTATTTTTTTTGTTGCCCGATCCGGGGATCGAATCTGGGACCTCAAGAAGTTAAGTTCGACGCTCGCCGGGCCGCTGTGCCACAGAGGTTACATACAACTAAAATAACCTTAGCTAGTGCCCAGCAGAACCACCACCGTATAGGTATTTTATAGTCCTTTCGAATAATGAATACCTACCAACTAGATTATTTCTTAAAATTGTCAAGGTTTGTGGATGAGCGAGCGTGATAGTTATACTATCTGACCTGACCCGGCAGACGTTGTTCTGCTATTTTTTTAACGTTATTTCAGTAAAAAATGGGGTGAGCCAACCTTTTCACTTAGGGGTATGAAAACTAGATGTTGGCCGATTCTCAGACCTACTCAATATGCTCACAAAATTCCATGAGAATCGGTCAAGCTGTTCCGGAGAAGTATGGGAACGAACATTGTGGCACGAGAATTTTATATATAAGATACTACATAATATAGTGAGCAGGACGGGAGATTTTCTACGAATTCTTTATAACGTTCAAATTAAAAGTTCCATAAAAATAAACTTGAAACTTGTTCTCTAATTTTATAACTCACACTAGGTATGTATCAAGTCTATCTTAGGTAGTCTGAGTACTACCTATCTACATGTTCATGAAAAAGTAGCAGCTGATTAAATGGGCCGTAGTTAACCAATAGTATAACCTATTATGAATATAACAAATCCTATAATTATATTTTTTTTTCTTTAAAAGAAAATAATATGATTTAAGTTTTTATTCAGAGTTCCATTATGTCAGTGTCTCTGATTTTAGTATTCTCAGTTGGGAAATCATAAACTTTAACGTAACCACTTGTGGTCAAACATTGTTACGTAGAAGACTAGTAAAATTGTGTTAGTATGGGGACTAAGTGTTCTTAGTCTTAGTTATGTGGGGACTAAGTTCTTACAACTCTTGTTAAATATGTAACATTTGAAATATTGTGCTGCGTATATTTCAATTGCTTTTAATCTTTTACCTTTACTTATACTTTTACCTATAACATCAAACATTTTTAGAATTTTAGTGTCTATCTGTGGGTCTGTCTATAGCCAGACCACGATTTACGTCGTCGAATGATACTGAACCGATCGCATCAAAATTTTGATACTTTATGTTTCGAGGAAGGTTATAGCAGCTTATATCCCGCTTATTATAGGGTATCACGTCGTAACGGAGCGATAGATTAACTAGTTTCCGCGGAAGCGGCAAACACCATGAATAAGCGGATATAATCGCCCGGGTGACATCTTATTTCTTACTAGCTTCAGCCCGCGACTCCGTCCGCGCGGACGTCGGTCTTTGCGTGATAAAACTGAAAAAATAAGATTTTTTTTTCTACGTATTTTTTCGGGATAAATAGTGTCTCATTTCATGCCCAGGATAATAAGGTATAATTATACCAAGTTTCATTGAAATCGAACCGTTCGTTTTCACGTGATGCCTGAACATACAGATAGACAGACAGACAGACAAAAATTTTTTTAATCACATATTTGGGTTTGGTATCGATCCAGTAACACCCCCTGCTACTTATTTTTTCAATATTTTCAATGTACAAAATTGACCCTTCTACAGATTTATTAGGTATATGTATAAATACACAAACAATAATACGAATTGTCTTTCCTTAGATGCTAGAAATGTGTCTCCAGGAGTATCGGATGGTTGTACTGGATGGTGGGTTCCTCTGCCATGCCGCTTCCACCAAGAGCAGACAGAAGTTCTACAAAGCAAGCGCCATTAACCGAAGACGATATCTTGGCATAATTGCCTCTTTAAAACAAAAATATCCAGACAGACCCAAGTGTAGAACTATGTGGGGTTGCTAGGTGTTTATATAATTTTAATAACAAATAAAACAGGATGTTTTCACCTCTTATTTATGGTTTTGTATATATATACAGAGTGTAAGACGCAATCCTGAAAAAAATACAGATACAATATTATTCAAATTTTCTCTTAATTTTTAACCCTAATGCAATACGAGGAGTATGACAAGTTGGACGTGTCTCTCACTCTCTGTCTCTCTATTTGTGTGTGTTGAGTGTGCGTGTATGTCAGCGAATTTTGACGCTCTTTTTTATTTGAAAGCTGAAGTGATCAAGATGTGACAAAACATGACAGCGAAGTAAATATAAGACGCACTATCGGTATTTATTTCACTTTTGAACAAATGTGAGATCTAACAGGTAAATCACTAACAAATGTTGGTATAGCTGTGTATGTGAGAGAGATAGACAGAGGCGGGGAGAGTGATTGCGAAAGATGGGGTGAGACAGAGATTGTGGCATCATAGCTTCTAAGGAATTGACATTGGAATTGAATTCGATGCGGATGAAATTCAAATCTAGATAACGGCGTTTAATCTTATATACTTTTATGTCCTGAAGACATTACCAAACGTAGGTAGAATCGAATTTTGTTACTTAATAAGTTTCGCTTAGCAACTAGGAGCGCCCCGGCTACACAAAGCGTATGTTTATTTATTTTAAATATTTTGGAATAAACGTAAACTTCTACTTAAAAAGAAAAGGGGACTTTTAGAAGATGCGCCGCCTTTCTGCAGCAATCCCTTAAGTTACTCCCTTAGGTGTCCCTTTGTCCGCAGCGCTGCGTGGGACAACACTGCATTATCATTTTTGTTAGCATTTACATATTATTCTGTTCAGATAAACAGTTTTAAATCCCTCATTTCTTTTAAATGGAACGTTCGATTTGAGAAAGTTAAAATGTTATTTACAGGTTCTACAAGTTGGAATTTTTGAAACCGTGTCCGTATATCACAGCCATTTTCTAGTAAATATATACAGAATTACTACTAAGTACCCCAGATATCTAATGTGTATTGTAAACCTAAATCTTAAACAGAAAATCTAAAACTAAAGAAAAATAAGTTGTAGTTGTCGTGTCCCATATGTAGGACACAAGTTTATACCTCTGCTACTCCCTGAGGCCGCTGAATTGGAATGCAGCCTAAAGGGGCTGTATCTATTCTAATTCAGCGGTCTCACCCTCACACATGTGGCTATAATTTTAATAAAATGCAATATGTAATATTGTAAGACAAAGCCGAAAAAATTAGAAAGTAAAAACTTGAATTGTCCCAATTGGTTAAACTACCGTCTTGATAAATTACACACGAAAACTTTATATTAAAATACAGGTGAGGCTCGCGTGAGTTTCACTCTTGCTTTACGTATTCATGGTATAACTAGCTACTTCTCGCGGCTTCGTCCACGTTTTCTCCAGGATCTCGTTGAGAGAACCGAATTAAAAGTGGCCTATGTTTCGATTCGGCTCAAAATCTATCTGTGAAAATTTACATTTCAGTTAAATCCTTCCAACGTTTCGAGTGTGAAAGAGTTCTTTCTTTTAATATACATTTATATTATACTAGTAAGATTGAAAGTAAGCATGTCTTATTTGAATAAAAATAAGCACTGTGCGCTTTTGCCTTTTACAGATCGTTTTATCATTTTTATTTTCTAATAAAAATATCGCCTTGATAAAATATATGCCCAGTTGTCAATAGGTTTGCCACCTAACGCACTGTGGGACTAAGTATATTAGGCTAATTGTGGTTGCCGTATTTGCACCTTTGTCAGCTTCTTTGACACGAGCCTGAATATGCTTACATATTTGCCGTTATATAGTTAAATTTATAAAACAGCTGCTTCTGTGCAACTGGAATAAGTCAGAAACTATAAATTCCTTTCCGGAGCAGTAGCAGGTACTAGTCCCGAAGGGATGATGGAACATCGACTGCCATCTACCTTTAAAAGACTGTCTGATTTATCTTATTTTAAGAAGAGTTAATCAAGATTTAGTGTTCAAATACACAAGGGGACGCAAACTGGTTCATCCATCCATCCAGTTTTGCATCCAGGTACATTTCGACATATACCTATAACTTTTTGTAGTACGATAATTATGTGGACCAAATTGGCAATTTTGGTAAGCGTATTAATAATGGTAAATGAAAAGAAATTAAAACCCCATCCTTATCACATATTTCCTTATAATAAAATAAAGAATCAAGTTAGAGATAGTAAGATGTGTTCGCGTCCACCGTCGACGCAAACTGGCTGATTCATAAAATTGGTGTGCCAGTTTGCGTCTATCTCATTTAACCTTTTAACATACAATAATAAATCAAAACCTTCATTATTTTTATTCTTATATTCAATTTCAAGGTCTAGGAATAAATGCAATCTTTGAATAAGCTTAAAATATTGAGAAATCGCGTATGAAGCACACGCCAGTTCACTATTTTTTACTAAAATTAAAGATGTTTACACACTTTTTTTGCATAGCTAAAATTCATTATTTTTTTTAGACAGGAAAAGTTATGCGAATGGTTTTTTTGTCTGTGTATGTGTGTTTCTGATATATGTAATGTATTATAGGCAGAAACTACTTTTAATTTTCCTAGTTTGTAAGTACACTTATTTTTAAGAGTTTTTCAAACGGTGTCCGTGAAATGGAACTGAGTGGTGGACGCGAACAGGCGCACTACCCTATTGCTGTTTACTATTAACTAATCGTCAACGTCATAAATCATGATATTAATATGTCTCGAAAATCGTAATATGTTTGCGAAGTTGCCAACTCGCACTAAACATCAGCGCGGAGCGCGGGCGTCGCGTTTTTCGAGTCGGCCGAAATCGACGAATCACAAAAGAGCTCAGCAAAACAATGTAAAAGCGGCAACGTCGCTTTATTACCGGTATTATAACGTTATTTATTGAGTTATAATTTCGTTCTGATTTCGTTTTGTTAATGTTTTCCGTTACGTTAATTATCAATAGAGACCGACGCATTGTAACTAAATTAACGGTATATACCGGTAAAAAATAGAGGTACTTAAGTATCTGATAACGTTTCAAATCCCTGTCTACAACAATCTTTAATACGAAACTATTTATTAGACGGCAATTAATTAACTAATATTAACATCATGTTCCGATTCTGTTATATGTAGGTACTTACATTTAGTCGAAAATGTATCGGGAGTATGGTTCTGGAATGTAACATTCCTGTTTTCATTGCCAAATTGCTGAATTGCAATAGTCCCTACAATTCAGCAATAATACATACATACATACATATCTTCACGCCAAGTCCCTTACAGGGTAGGCAGAGAGTATCGAGTGCCAGACCTCACGATCCTGACAAACCTGTCTTGCTTCCTTCACATTCATTACCCTTTTCATACAAACACGTCGGTTTCGGAGACTCTTGACACCACCCTCAGATAATATCCGATTGATCTGATCGTAAAATGTCAGCCTTGTTCTGCCCCGGGTACCTACATCCATCCACATTCGCATTGTATATCTGCTTTGTCAATCTTTCATCTGTCATTCTTTCCACATGACCGAAGCAGCGGAGCATGCCCTTTCGCAT
>NJDD01001774.1:0-19167 GCA_002245505.1 Calephelis nemesis | reverse complement strand
AGCAATTGAGCTATTATTGCTTATTTACAATGACAATAATTATGTACCTAAATTGAATTGCAATTTGCAAACACGTGGCATCACACTGTCTCTGACCTTTAGAAAAAGAATTGTTGTAAGGTATGCCTTTATTCGCAAAAATTGGCACAATACTGAATGTAATTTATTGCAAATGCGCGAATTTGAGGCAAAATTGAAAGAATAAATACCTTTTCATCGGGTTACTTTCCTTGCCGGCGATCACGAAATCTCCAAGTACCTTACCGGGTCAACGAAAATTATTGTTCAACAGCAAGATAGCCTTTGTACTTATCACGTCGGGGTCACCATTATGTTGACGGCGGTGGTGATGGTGAAACGATGCCAACAAGGTAATATCGATGAATTCTTTTATTAATAAATAATTACAGATGTGTTTGCTTTGGTTGCAATGTTGAAAGGTGTAAAGTCATTGTGCTACGACAAAATGGATGACAAAAAGAAGTGACACTGCGCCCGGCGCTGGCGTCATTCTCCGTGACGTTTATCCGCCCCAGTGCTGCCACGTCGATCCTCTGTTAGGATGCGTTCAGGTTAACAACTACAAACATCTATTTTCAATGAATTTGTTTCTTTTTCGTTTTTATCCCTACTATAATCTTCATTTATAGTATTATTTCTATCAACTTTTGGCATTATTGATCTAAACTGTGGAGATTCTTCATCAATATCAATTTCCTGATTGTCAATTATAATTAAATTATCCGGCATACTTGGCGATGTGGACTCCACATATTTTATTATTTCACTTAACTCGTCATCGTCGTCACCATTGCTACCATCTTCACCATTGCTATCATCATCACCATTGCTACCATCGTCACTATTGCTACCATCGTTATCGTTGCTACCATCATCATCATCAGCATGGTTGCTTTCACCATTATTACCAATCTGACGATAATAATCATTATTATCATTATTTTCCTTGTCATTGTCATTGTCAATGTAAGTATTAATATCACTACCACTATCTCCGTCATCATCACTGTCACCGTTATTCTCATTACTTTTATTAATTATGGAAATTCTCCGTTCATCAATTTTTGATGATTTATTGATATTTTTGTTTATGTCTCTTACTTTTTAATTTCAACTTCTTCGTTATTTTGCCAAGATTCCACTAAATCTGCCAATACTTTCATTCTCTTTAAATATGATTTTGTTCCCACTTCGGCTACTAAACCTGGTAATTGCTTTGTAACTTCGTTCGCTTTTCTATATTTCTCATTTTCTGATAATAACTTCTTTTTATATTCTTTGGAACAGATGACAGTTTCAGGTATCTCAATTTGGACATTACTTGAAGAAAACACTCTCTGGGTTTCATAGTAATAATGATTGGTCCATCTGTTATCACATAAACTTGTTTCGAATAAATCTTTCTGCTCCATTTTTCTGACCATTAATATATGCCTAAATAAATACAAAAATTTTACGTAAAATTATGATTCAACATCAAAGCATTCATTGATGTTGACGCTAGTAATGCTTATTATGTAATATATCGCGTTAAAGATGCCATGTATATAAATTATACGCCCTTAAGTCACTGGGAAACCATAAAGGCGTATAATAAAAATTCTATTATTTTTTGTAAGTCTAAACAAAAATTTTAGTTTAAAGAAAATTTTTTTTTCAATTCTGCACGTTTCATAGGAAAATGCGTTGATTCCCGAAAAAAAAAAATTATACGCCCTTATGGCTCTTGACACCCACCTTAGATGCCATAAGGGCGTGTAAATTTTTTTTTGGGAACCGACGTATTTTTTTATTAAATGTGTGGAAATGCAAAAAAAAATTTTTCATGCTTAAATTTTTTTTTTGACTTAAAAATTGAACAAAATTTTTTTTAATACGCCCTTATGGCTTTTCACTGGTGACTTTTTGCTGGTATATTTTATGGCATCTGGAACGCGATATTTTAATAAAATATTTTCTCAATAAACTTACCTGCAAGGTAACAGTATTGACGCTCGTCCCAAACAATCGCATGAGTCAGATGTTGCAGATATTTTAACAGTCGGTGACTTACATTCTTCGTAGACACCCGATATTTTATTAAAATTTAATTGCACATTGTTCATTTTGTTAAATTCTTGTTTTATAAATTTAAATGCAAAATTAGTTACATAGTCCACATAACGAAACTCAGGTGAATTTTCAGAATAGTTTAAGACTCGTGTCTTTTGATATGCTGCAGCAGCTTTGTGGTCTCTTTCTCGAGAAGAACATTCAAGATAATTTAAGAGTTGCCTTAAAAAATCTTCTAAAGCCATAAATCGATCAAGTTTTTTTTTTAATTTTTCATTCAATGATTCCAAACGATTGTTTGTATCATTACCGAAATTATGTTGCACGTAGTTGTTCGTAATAGACCATTCTTGACGACAGTGATGCCAATTCTTGTCGAAATAATTAATTATTGTTTCCGGTAATTGTTTTAATTCCTTATATAATTGATTAAATCGTTCTTCAGTCTCCGCATAAACCCTTTTTTGTAAAATAGATTTTGCCTGATCTCTTTCTCCTCGTGTAATATTTCTTTTTTCTGTTGTGATCTCTCTATTAAAAGCTCTTAGGGTATGGAATGCACACATAATTAAATTGACATTAACCGGCAACATACTTGTCTTAATTGCTTCTCTTTCACAAAGATCTTTGTCTGTCATAATGCATTTAATTTTATTTCACGAAGGGTGGCATTTTTTAAAACATTCCATCATCCATTCAATTGAACTTTTATTTTCATGTATTAAGATGCTGACACCAACTGAATGCATGATTGTAAAAACCCACCTCAGACCAAATGCAAAAGTTTCATAAAATCAATGAAAACTGTCTGGTGTAAAAAAAATAAGGTCCATGTTTTTCTTTTTTTACTATTTATGTGGAAAAATATTTAATATATTGTATCTTAGAAAGAGGTAGCATAAGATATTCATACATTTTTTTATTTGATTTTTTTAAGTTTTGGGATGAGCTGGATTTTTACAGTCATCATGTACAAAGTGTGTTTTTACAATCAAAGTCCAATTTGTACGAATATTAAACAATATTTATTTTCTTAAAAAAATAACAGAATTAATCTAATTCTTCATCTTCGACATTTTCAGCTGTTGGCCATTGTAATATTTCGTTCCAGAACTTAGTTTTTTCGTCTTCAGGCACAAACTGAACGCATTTTTTCAGGTCCTGCATCTTCTTTGCATTAATGCAGAGCTGCCTTGGTCCATATGCAGGTTCATTCGGTAACGATACGGTAATCTGTGGCCTTATCTTCAACAAAAATGTATGCTTTATCATTCCATCAATGAATTCCTGCGTTTTTACTGTCACATCACTGCCGATCTTTTTGAATGTGAGGTGATGGAACTTTGAGATACTGAAGCTTACTTTCTCCGTTCTCGGAATTCGCCGATCCTTTGTTTCAAGGGATAGTGCAGTCTTTTTGAAATGTTGAACCCACCATTTTTTAAACTCTGTCACATCCTCTCCGCTGATCAAGTGAACTGTAAAAAAATCACTCTACCTGCTCGAAGATACGATTAATTCCATAAGTTCCTGTACACTGTACAGCCTTTCTTTACGTCGAAAGCTTCTTTTTATAATCCCAAATGCTCTATCACACGGCAGAAAAGAATGGCCACGCATCGGAAAGATCTGTTGAATTTTTTTGAAACGCCCGCTATCAACTAGGGCCATATTCATTCGTACTGATGTATTATTTTTATTCTGCCCTGCGCAGTTATCAGAAAAGAGCATTACTTCTACCACTTTTTTGTCGACTTACTCTTTAATGTATGTCATAATAAACGAGCATACTTCGTTTGGTCCCTTTTTTGCTTGCCCTTCATGATATAGGAACAAGACATTTTTACCCGTTTTCAAATTGTGGATGCAGAAGATAGAAACGCTCAGTTGCCGCAAATAAAATATTTCTTGCATTGGAATTATTGGCAGCGACACATTCTGCATGTAATCGTAGCTAATTCCCAAAAATGTTTCATCTTCTTGGGATCTTTGCCTTGCTTCTTGAAGTTTATTATAGAACTTCTTAGCCCTCTTTTTGTGTACTAGCTTTTCAGCCAAAGCTACCTTTTTAGCTACGTCATTCAGGGTTTTCGAATTGACTTTCAAGTCTAGACTCTCGCAGAGGCAGCACGTATCTACTGCTGGTCGTCCAAAGCGAAGAGCGAAGTTCTCCCTGAATATTTTATTTTAATATTCGTACTTAGTCCTAGTTCCTGGGTATTTTTCCTTATAAAGTCGAAACATTTTTTTTACTGATAGGTCAGCAGGAAGATACTTTATTATGCCAGAAGAATAGTGGCTCTCTTTTGCTGGAAAACAGGAAATATGAGAGATCACTGCAGTGATTTCATCACTAGAAATCGCATTGACCGTTTTCGATTTCCCTCTCTTGTCTTCCGGTATTTTACCTAAAACCAACAAGTCACGGAGCCTCTTAACACGGTCCTTAGTAATACCAAACAAGCTAAGAAAAGCAGAATGGCATACATCTTTCTTCTCATTACCAATTCGAACGGTGTTTGTAAACATTTTCTGTCTCAATGGGTTCTCCTTCAGCACTCGGCGTTTTATGTCCTTACAGGATATTAACCCCTGGAGATAGATATCTTGTTCATTTTTTGTCGCCAGGTTATATAATTTGGCAAGGTTCTCTAATTTGTCATTTTCGGATATAGTTTCCCAGCATTTTTTAGCACACTTGCATAGAGGTCCTATTGTCTTAGCCCGTACAGTTTTATTTTTTGCCGTCACATAAGCGTGCCCATGAATACGTGCTTGTTTGATCTTATTCCGAGAATAATCAGCAGAGTTATCACGTCGTTTTTTAGTGCGTGTTTCACCCGAGCAGGACTCACCTGGGTTTAAATAAATTACACTTTCCTCCATTCCAGCACTCATTTTCACTATTAAGCAGCAAAATTTAATTTAATTTGTGTAATACAAGTAATTCGTGTCCGTTACAGTCACCTCAGTTGTTCAAACTAAACAAACTAAAGTTAAAATCGTCAATATTGACAGCTGACAGTTTTAGGTGTTGCCACATGTTTGGTTGTAAAAAAACACCTCATCCAGGATAAGGTGGATTTTTACGCTCATTGAAATATTTGTGCTTCTATTACGGTGGAATGCTTATATGACTGAGGTGTGTTTTTACACTCAAACAGTTTGTCTTGCCATAGAGAATATAAATCCACCTTAGACAGTTTTTTGGAAAAAGTGGTCTGAGGTGGGTTTTTACAATCATGCATTCAACTATTTCCGTGCAGCCATTAGAATCTTCTGCTATTAATAAATATACAGGTGCACGAATATTCAAAAGTTTAAACGTCCCGTCTATTCCGATGTACTCTGGGTAGGCATTCATCACAGATTTCATCCCTGGAGTTGCAAAAAATAAACCTTTAAAAATGTTTTCCTCTACTAAAAAATAACTCTCGGCTTTGTAATCATTTGACAAAATCTTCTGTACTTCATCCAACTTATTTTTTCTTTACCACTGTAGTTTAAATTGTGAAGATCTTTCATTATAATAACTTAATTTGTTTCTTTTTCAATCAAATTTTTAATTCTGCTTTTATTAGCTTTTAAATTTAATAATTCTTTAACTTTAGATTTTGTTTCCAAAGACATTCTCCGAGCTTGAAGAAGATGTTCAAATATTTTTTTTGTAACCAGGTTATTATGTTTTAAATCTGTTGATGAAATAAATAAACTGTTTCCGTCTTTTGAAACATTAACAGTAAATAAAGCTGGACAATTTTTTTGAAAAGTTCTTGACTCTCTCATTCCTGTTGCTTTTGACTCAAAATTTTTACCTCCATTAATGCAGCAATACTTAATGGAATAAAATTGTAATTCAGGGTTAATGTATCTTTTTACGCCTTGTTTTCTGCATTTTTCAATCGTCACACTATCTCTTTTATAATAACAGTTGTAAGATAAATTTTGAAAATTCTCAACTCTTTTTACTAAATCATCGTAAGTGTTAAATTTTTCATTGACTTTTAAAATGTGCTCCGTTCTTTCTTCTTGAATATTTAATGTTTCTTCACCATTATTTTCTTTCGATGCTCCAATTTCTTCAATGTCTTCAATTATATCAGGCTCTATAATTTAATTAATTTTTTAAACAATGTATTATTATTTAATAATTAAGATTAATAATTAATAATAATAGTTTATACTTACCCATCATATTTTCATTAATATTATTTTACTAAAAATATTCATAAATATATAAATAAAATAAAATTAATTTTTAATTTATGACAGCTGCCATATGATGAAGAGTAATGTCGTGGTAACATGCATGGTATTTCAAAATTTACGGACGACTAGCGTTGGTCTTAAAAGGTTATCTAGTCATACAAGATTGGACGATTAAGTTATGTTATTCATCCGATAATCGGACGACTAATTTATATTATTCATCCGAATTAGCGGACGACTAGACACTTCGTTAAACTTAACACGGATTGTTCTAATCTAAAAATCTAAAATTAGCCTTTATTGCTGTTAAAACTTACAAACATTAACATGAAATAACTTAAAGCTACCTAATTTTTATAAAATGTTAAATGTTATTGATATCTTGGTTTATCGGCGTTCGGTTGAAAACAGCTTGTTTTTTGACATAGGCCTCCTCTAAAGATTTCCATTTCTCTCTGTCTTTTGCTACTCGGATTCATTCTGGACCAACCACCTTTTTTATGTCGTCCTCCCATCTTTTAATTTGTCTCCCTTTGTTTCTTTTGCCATCTCTTGGGTACCATTCCGTTATAATTTTCGTCCATTTCTCTTGTTTTTCCCTTAGCATATGTCCTGTCCATCGCCATTTCAGTGTTCGACATAATGAATCTGCCTGTGTAAATTATGTTTTGTATTTAATTTCTGTTAGTCTAACTTTATCTTTTCTCTTGATTCCAATAACACTTCTCTCTATACTATTTTGGCAGACACTTATTTAATTTCTTAAAGTTTCTGTTAATGCCCAAGTTTGACAGTCATATGTTAGACATGGCAGAATGCACATATTGTAGACTTTTCTTTTTTCTTTAATTGGCATACCACTATCCTTCATAACTTCGCTTAATGACCAGAACCGCTTCCATGTATGGGCTATCCTTCGATCTACTTCCTTATGCATGGTTTTCGTAGGTGACATTATCTGTCCTAGGTAAATATATTCATCCACGTATTCTACTTCCTCCATGTTTACAGTAATTTTTTGTGTTTCTGAAGAATTAGTCATCATTTTTGTTTTTTTGATGTTCATTGTTAGTCCTGCGACTGCGCGGATTATACGGATAACACGGATTGTTCTAACTACATTACAAATTGTAGGTAACAAAAACACAAAAACCGAACATAACAGGCCGACGCACAACGCCTCCGTAGGTATGCAGTATGCGTATGGTTAAATTGATAAATGTGTTTAAAACATACCTTGTACTGTCTTGAAAAGCATGTCTTCCATCATTTCGGAGAACAGACCAAACTTTCCATATGCTCAGATTCAATTCATGAGCTATCTGTCTGATGCTTTTGGTAGGGTCCTCATCAAACTCAGCAAAGATTTGTTGATCAATGGCAACAGGGTGTTGCCTTACATTTATTCTTGGTTCTTGAAAGTTCAGGTTGCCGGTTTGCCGTAAACGCCGATAAGTACTTGAGAATGTCTGGTGAGAGGGCAGTCGCCGATCAGGATAACGCTCCTGATAGATCCTTCGCGCTTCACGAGACTTAGTAGTAGCACTACCATACGCTAATAACATGTCCGCGTATTCCTCACTGGAAAATGTTGCCATTTCACTAACGTAACAAGAGTTTTAACACGTAACAACAAAAACAAAACAAAAACTTATACGAGGTAACAATAACAAGCGCAAGAGTTACTGGAACGGGTACGTATTGCAGAGGCAGTTGAGTCTCAACTAAGTGACAAAACCACGGCCGCCGGTTTGGCTTGAGGTAGCGGGGCGCGGGGGGTCGTGCTCCGAGCTTGAGAGAAAGAGAAGATACGATTAGACTGCGCGAGAGTGAGATAAAATTTCTACCAGCTTAGGTGCGACCCGTGCGACTATTCCAGGTAAAAAAGGAGACAATGAAAAGGATTATTACTACTTAAAACCCCACGTGACGCTTCCACTAAGCGAACTAAGCAAATTTATTACTATCCATTTAAGTTTTACCAAAATAACTTGCAGGATTTCGCGAAAAATGATAAATTTCTCAAAACGAATGTTTCATCAAAACTCCCGTTTTTTGTAAAGAATGGCGAATAGCTGCTAAAGTAATTTTTTTATTCAACAATTTACATACCGTTCGAAAGGCCATTCACCAAGGATGTTTTGATGAAATCCCAATCGTTCAATAATTTTTAGTTTTTTTTTATTTCGTTGCAAAGAAAAAGCTAAAATCACGTTTTACCTCTTTTGTAATCTTTGATGGCTCGTAACTTTTTTTTTAGTTGTTATTTGTACAAAACAATAATTTTACATGAATTCACAAACAATTGAGACAAAAACAAAAAAAAAAGTTGCTAGATCCATCCACCCTACATAAAGTTACAAGCCTCCAAAGTTTTAAAACTGATGAAATTCGATAAATTAAAAAAAATGAAATAAAAAAAACCAAGGGTCAAAAAAATTTTTTTGGGCCATGTAGGTAACAGGTGACCCCATCTGTCTACCCTTAACGTATGTTCAACCTTCTGCCTAACACCCTGTATATCTCGTTATTATACGGCGATAACTCAGCCGTGTGACACCTTTCTTGTACTTAAGCTATAGATTTTTTTTTGTTTCAATGTATTCTCGGTATAGGTATGAAAGAGAAGGCAAAAGATTCTAAATAAAATTTATTTTTCAATATAGTCCCCCACCATCTCAATACATTTATTTGAGCGGGAAAATAATTTTTCAATACCTTCTAAAATATATTTTTCTTCTTTGCCTGAAAAATGCTCATTAATTGCCGCCTTCAAATCTTCATCGTCGGAAAAATGCTTACGCCGGAGGTCTTTCTTCAGGTTTGGGAACAAAAAGTAATCACTAGGGGCCAGGTCCGGGCTGTAGGGTGGATGATTGATTTCTTCAAATCCACATTCCCTCACAGCAGCCTTGACAACGCGCCCTGTGTGAACCGGCTGCGTTGTCGTGAAGAAGCAAGACACCTGCGTTCAATTTTCCTCGTCTGTTTTCTTTGATTGCCTCCTTTAAATTGCGTAGGGTGTTTGCGTAAGATGCGGCAGTAATACTTTAACCCTTTTTTGTGTACTCGATTAGTAAAATTCCCTTAGAATCCCAAAACACTGTGGCAATGAGTTTTGGGTGGGTGGGTCTGTTCCTTTTTTATGCCACTGCATAGACTCTTGCTTACTCTCAGGATCATAGTGATGAACCCACGTTTCATCTCCGGTAACTATTTGATCGAAAACACTTTGTGGATTTTCACCACAGAGCTCCAAAAAGTCCTTGCAGCACTCAACTCTTACTTGTTTCTGAGGCGCCGTAAGCATTCGCGGTACCCATCTTGCACTGACCTTTGACAGATTCAGGTGATCATGAAGTATAGTGTGAATGGTACCCACGGATAGCTTAGTCCTTTCTGCTAATGTTTTACCTCTTACACGGGCATCATCCAGTACAAATTTCTCCACGATTCGAATATTTTCTTCTGTAGTGGAACTAACCGATTCAATGCTCTCCCTATCCCGTTTAAACTCACTAGACCACTTCTGAACAGTGGATAACGAAGGAGCAAACTCATGGTAAACAGCCACTACTTCTTCGTGAATAACTTTTTAGTCTTACCTTGCTTTGTAAGGAACTTAATCACAGCGCGATGCTCGATTTTTTCAACATTGTTGCGTCAGTCATGGTAGATGTCTTTGCGGAATGATATTTTTGGAAGTAATGGTGACAATTCGATGAAATTTTATATTTATACTCTCAAATACCTAGTGTCTTAAACTAATGAGATAATTTAATTACCCTCATCATTAGTAAATTACCACAATACCGAGAATACATTGAACGCCCCGCGTATATGTTCTCGATATAGCGGACTCTATTGACAACCACCTTGTCTGGTATGCTTGAACAATTTTTAGGTTTTTTCCATTGTTAAAAAAACATCCATTTCCATTGTTTATAGTTCTGTATTGTTTTTTTCTACATTGACTGCCTAGAAGATGAGCGACTTAACCAATTGCACGTTTCCCTTTTTTTGAGCGAAAATTCTTTTCCATCAGATGAAACGGCTAGTTGCAAGGAATGGCACAAGCAAGGCACCAAACTCAGACATTACACCCCTTCCTTGAGTTCAATATATACTCCGTTATTCACTCCAACCATCTCAGCAGCGCACATATTATAGTTTGATATTTTTTATAGACTTGTAACATTAGCAGTGTTGGTGTTAAGATACTGGTGCTTTTGTTTTATGCAGCAAGAGAGAAAATAGGCACGTGTCTTCCCTGATGATAAGTGACAACGGTAGCCTGTAGACACCATAGATGTTATAGATGTGTTGATGTTCTATGGCGAGGATGCAAGTCTACCGGCTACCCTACCCCGTGGACTATACATGTCATTTATAGCAGCGGTAACGGGTAAGACGGTGGAGCCCTTCTGAGGTAAATTGCTGAACCGTTTTCCACTATCAGTTGTTATCCATTCTTCCATCTTGGTACCTGTTTAAGCTGCGCTCGTCTTCTACGAGCTGCCGGACAGGAAAGCAGATATTCTATTCTACACAGGGAACACTGACCAGCACGGGTAATAAGGGAAGATGCTTGCGTAAGGTTGTTAGCATTCATCATATGTGTTACTAGTTGTTGTGCCCTCATGGTTAATGGTCCTGCAGGAACATTATTTCGGGTTAAAAACTAACTTATGTGTTAATCCAAGTACCCACTATATGTGTGCCAAATTTCATGAAACGATTTTCATTCGGTTCGGCATCGGTGAAGGAGTAACAAACAAACGTACATACTTTCGCATTTAATATTATATTTATTGGATTTTACTTGTCTTTATATTCATTATATTTATTGCCTCGTTGGTCGAGTGGCTAGAGTAGGTACACGCCTGATGATACCGATAGATATGACGAAATCGATTCAATTCCCGACGGGGACAGGCATTTGTGTGATAAACATTTAGTCATATCTATTTAAGTATTTATGTGTATTGGGATCGTTGACTCACACCCATAACACATCCTGGAGTTAAATAAACATCCGGCTAAATCCTAACAGTCATTGAAAATAGTTTGATATACATATATACAGACGGACATATCGAATCTTTAAGGGTTCCGTCTTTGTAATTCAACTACTTAACTCTAAAATACGTTTTATGACGCACTTAAGATGGCGGCGACGAAGGAGGCTCGGTCGTAGCTATTTTAAGGACGTGTCAATTCAAAAAATGCACACGATAAGTAAGCTTAATCTAATTGTAGTGTTATTTGCTAATTTCCTAACACAATATTTATGTATTACGTATCGGACCACGCCTCTGACACGTCTGGATGTGACTCCTACAATGCTGTAATGTCACATATCGTTCATTATGATGTCATTCGTATATCACACGACATGCCAGGGTTGGCATGAAAAGTCCGGTGAAGTTGACACATTACACAACACATTATCTGTTCAAAAAAAAGTCAAAGGTGACATATTAACCTTCTTTCTTGTAGTATTTTCGCCATTGTGTGCATTCGCCTTACTGCCATGTTTTTGCGAAAACTATAAGGCCAAAATTATTTTTAACTTAATTAAGCTTATTAATTTTTAAATTATATTATTTTTATGGTCAACATTGTTTTTTTTTATACATACAAACTATACATACATTTAATACTACATACTTAAATGCGTCTATGTATGTATTTATACTCACGTCTCTAGAGGGCCCCTTTATCTACACTATTTACGACTAGGTAGGTACTTACTTAAAAGAAGACATTGCATTTTGATAGGTATATTTTTATTTTATATTACATGTATGTACAAATTATAGATGTATCCATCTTAATTATTTACTTTCCTCTGTCACTATAAAACTCAAAGCTTCGGGTGAAAAGCTTCTTTTACTTCTTGTCAGTTTCCTCTTCCCTGAGATGTACGGATCAAATGTCAACAGCAATCGGTTAATAACGTCAAAAATACAGGCTACTCGGCTAAATTTTCTTACAAAGTTTTGTCGATATAACCGAAAATGTTTGTTTCTTACTTCAGATGTTTGATGAAAGACGCATCCAAGCCAGTTATTTCAGCAGCTAACTCTGGATCTTCTAAAAATCTCCGGCTGGTATTTCCATCATTGGAGTTTCCAAGGCCAGCTTTAGGGAAATCGACCCTCAAACCTAACTTACTTTGGAAATCATTTTGGATCTTTTTTTTGTATTCTGTATAAGCCTTTCATTTTCTTTGGATTTAATTTTCCGGTCCCCTACTGGGAGTTTATAAGCGATATGAATGAGGCTTTCGTATAGTCGTATTCTGGCGTGGAGTGTGGATAGGCCAAATTTTAAGTTTTCAGGGTCAACATTTTCATTTTTCTTCATTTTGTTGAAAACCTTTGATGTTTGGCTACAAATATAACATTTTAGCGTAGATCTGGCGACTGGAACGTCGCTGCGTTGTATACTTTGCCATCCACCATTGTTAAAAGTATTGTGCATTTCACATTGCATGATATTTCCGCAAATGCTACTTGAGTAGGAACTAAACTTTTCGCTGCGTTTTCTACATAACTTATTTCCTCATTGGTAACATCTATAGTCTCTTTAATAAATCGTAAACGAATTGGTCGGCAATAGACTGGTGAAGACGGAGTTGGATTTTGCACGAGAACTTTGTTATTGCTCCCGTATGTTATCCTTATCGGTATGAAGGAACTCTTGAAATACGTGTGAGTCACAAGTACTGTTGTTCTCAAATTTCTGTTTAAGTTGTGCCTGCTGAGACCCATCACATCCCCATTTGCAAATCATGTTTAGACTATTACGTTCTTCATTAGTAAGTTAACATAAAACATCTTGTAAACTTTCCATAAGTCTCTGGGCAGTATGATTAACCAAAGATTGGAAATCTACTTCTGCACTAGTCTCAGTGACATGAAAAGTTTCCTTTGGCGGGTAGCACTTCTTTTTCTGCAGTTGCAATATCGAATAACATGGAAGATTACCAACTGTTTCTTGAATAATTTCATACTGTGTCTTTGTTAAGTTAGCCATCGTTAGGGATTTTTCTGGGCAAATTTGTGATTTTCGGTCCAGTGTCAAATAAGCAACTGATTTTTTGTATTCGTGAGCGCGATTTTGATTTTCAGTAATGTCTCTCAGTGTCTCCGAGCCAATTTTGCTGCCCCTAGCTCTCAATTTCATTTGGGCAGCATACAAAATCTTATCAGGGCTATCTAATAATCGTAGAGCTTCAGTCTTGCGTCTTTTGCAACATCACTTGAATCCTCAAAACTTTTTGGTGGGCGACCAGAATTTGTCTTATTAATCTTCGGTAAATCAAACAACCCTTTTAACCACTGTTCATTTTTCTTCATAAAAGCATCCGTGCCTTTTCCTTTGGACCATCTGCATTTAGTTTTTGATTTAACATAAGAAAATCTATGCTTGATATCCTTTTTTTGTTGGTCTGTATAAAAGGGTGCTGACTCAGAATGAAGTTCTTAGCAAATTCGGTTTTTTCGTTAATATTAAGGTCTTTTTGGGATAACATTAACTCAACCAACTCTTTACGAGTTATGGCTGTAATGCCCGGTGGACCTAGAACAAAAAATAAAAAAAAGTTATTTTTGAGGTTAGGAATTGATATGATTGTTATACGTATTCATGGGTGGTTCGGATCACTTCGGAGTTTAACATTTATGATTTTAGAATCTAAAATTATTAAGGCATGGAATACAATAAAAACCCTGACGAACCCTGAAAAACAACAAAAACCTTAATAAATGTCGGGTTTTTAAAATATAATAACATGTGTTTTTTATGTTTACCAATAATGCATAAATGTTAACATGCTTTACATAATTTTTTGATAAATTTATAATTACCTGCTGTTTCAGAATCCATAACTGTTTTATAACTTTCACTAACAATTTTAAGAAAAAAAAACACTCTTTAGTTTCAAACGGGATCGCACGAAACACAAGTGCTTTAGTCAACGATCGGAATCTGACTGGTAAGACAGGTGCGGGGGTTGTATAACAATAAACAAACAATAGGGCGAGGTCGGGAATTTACCTGGCTGCACCGGTTCTTGTTTACCTGCTTTGTGATTTAAAAAAAATACTTTTGGCTAGCTAGATCAATTCAATACCAGTATGCGTGCGTTACAGATAACGCCAATTCCTATAAAATTTTTAAGCTGGAGATCAAATAGTTTTAATATCTTTATAATATAAACAATACCTTGAGCATTGCATTCATGAAGAAGCGAGGTCTTGATTCGTAGATACTATTTTTTGGTGTAATTGACTGTGATATATTATTATTAAACCTATGTATTTATTTACAGCTATATCTGTAGATTCATCAATTCATTAGTTAAATGGCTTAGATTTATTTAATTGTAGACTAAAATAAAGTAAAGGATAACATGATCCGAATATGGTCACTATTTTATATCTTTTATTAAAATGTATAAAATTAGGTATACTGTCGTAACTATAATAGTTAGGTTATAATAGGTAGTTATAGTTTCCGCAGCGCATGCGATGAAAGACAATGGTGGTAATTTTGTTGAGCACTCACTAATCTAATTTTAATTTATCGCTATCTTCTTTCAATGAGAGCAATCGAAAAAGACAAAACACTTTTAGCGCTGTCAAATTAGTACGTAAACGTCATTCCTACAGATGTTTAATCTATCAGTTGTGACCTAGAGGAGGTCTACACAAGATTTGCGTGAGAAAAAAAATAAAAGAATGTCATAAAGAAAGAATCTGTATTGCACCAAATTAATGGACCATTTAATTGGTGGTAGGTCGTAGGTTCTTGGGAAACCTTATGATTGATATATGGTAGGTAAAGGGAGAAAGAGAGCCTTAGCTTTGGTGGATCCTTGTTTAATCGCTCGGAGCAACCCCCGACGAAGTGAATGCCGTGTGTTGTTCCAACCAGAGGGAGTTAATGTGGTCCGATCTCTTGCAGTAGTCTAGTAGATCTAGTAGTTAGCCGTACCGTAGGACCCTGAAAGTCGGAAGCAGGAGTCAGGGGGGAGGTACCAAAAGGACATCGACGGGAATAGGAGATATTCCCGGCGACGTAGTTTTGGAAACAGCCCCCTGAATGACACAGAAGAAAAGTACATAATATATTATGTATACATTGCATTGTACGCTCTTGCGTAAGAATGTCGCCTGGTCTGCTAGAGAAGGAATAGTTTTATACTATAGTTGGATAAACATACATTTGAATAAATACGTAAATAATTATTCAAATAAATAAATAAATATATATATACATGTATAAGCACAGTAGCAAATTGAATTAATAGAAGTTTCTTACCTAAGACGGGTTTCTCCTTTTTCTTTTTTTTTTTTATTTATAAGTATCTTGGCTAACTGTAGCCTTATTTGAATTAATTTGTAAAATACGTAATTAATTTGTTTTAGTAAATGTAGCAAAGGCGACCTCGCTAGGAAAGTCCCGATAGAATGTGAGGTGACGCCTCGTGTTTGTTTGGGCTTTTATACGTCGTCAAATCTCGGGGAGAGGAGTGTGAGAGGGGACATCGTACGATGCGTTGTTTTTCTGTTTTTCTAGGAACGTTGGTGGTTCTTATAGAATGTTCTTTATAAGTACCCACAACGTGACACAGTCAGAAAAAGTTTATTAAAAACATCACGATTTGACATGTCCGTACTAATCTGACATGTCGAAAGTGTTCCATCTCGTTTGTTTTTCTTTAATTTGAAAAAGACAGCAGGCATTTAAAATAAGTTTAGTTTGTGAACATTAGAATCACCACCATTGTGTAGCTTACTGTTTTACATTGTAAAAGATTTAGTGGGGATCGCTTTTGAAAAATCACTAGAGTAAAAAAGAATCGATGGGTACTAGAATCTCATTGTTTCCAAGAATTGCCACACTATTATTTGACCGCTCACTAAATCTGCTTTTCTTGAATATACTGACTGCTTTGAAAATATTTTCGGTGCTCTCCCGCTGTCCACCTCGCGAGACCACCTGGGTGAACCGTCGTAAGATTTTTTTTTACTACTGTACACCAGTCTAGCGAAATTAAAAAAAAAAATTGCGTCGTAAATAATGGGGGATATTGTTATCTCACTCCCTCTTTGCGGTTTCTCTTTTCCTCAAAGACATTTATGCCCTTTGAATATGTAGTTCTCTTACTAATCTGTGGTTCCTTTATGGACAGTTACTTTACTCTTTGGTCTGTGGTCATTTGGTGGGAAAGTTTGAATGTCATAACAGTGTGTTTTAGTTAGAAATTTAGAAATATTCATAAAATACCAGATTGTTGAGCTTTTCGTGATTGTATGTTTTAAATAACTTTCAATAAATTTGTTTATTTTGTGCGAAATATGTAAATATCGAACGTGTCGACTGAACAAAGAAAAAGAAGATTTATGGCAAAATTTCCATAAAATGAATCCCGGTAAGCAATATAGTGTGTTAAATTTTTATGTTATAACTATAATGTAATGCAAAACACGCCATTAAGAATGAATTTTCTTGTTTCGTTTTGTTCAAAACATAATTTGTATTGAGTAGTAGTGATGTACGTCCATTATCGATAAACAATATTATACTCGTTACAAGTTTTTTTTATTTATTTATAACACATACGTAATAAAGTATTTTTTTCCATTTTTGAAACGCAGTACACTACACAGACCTACACTAAATGTTGACTAGTGTTGTTGGCAGCGCTTCATCTTCCATTTAATAATTTTAAATTATTTTCACTTTAGATACTTCATTACAATTAACTAATGAACGTGATAAAGTGTGTTTTGTGTGAACACATGCATCAGTTCACTATAATTTATCTTTACGAACTTTTTTCTCTTACTTCGAGACTGAGACTTTTTAAACAATTGAAAATTATGCTTTTGATCTCTTTAGAGTTAAAAAAATTATGTCTAAACAGAATTGAACGAAAAAATTGTAACGACGAATAATTGCTGATTTATTTCTTTTTCATGAATAATTATTAAACTTCGTTTATTTGGTTGTAGCAATTTATCGTGAAATATGTACTAACATGTTTTCAGACGCCGACAGTGGGTTAAGGCAGTGGGAAATTATGATTCATTATACGTTCCCATAGAAAAATAGCAAACATTAAAATATGTATGTGGTACACACTTCGAAAGGAAAGACTTTAATTTGAATCAAAAACGGCCGACGATGTCTGCAGTACCATCATTGAATTTGTGTACTAACCCGATTTCTGACGAGTTATTGTCAGAATTTCCCTGTCACATTCATGTCACACATATAACAGCCCCGCTAAAGATTTTGAAAAATTGCAGACACAATAAATCGGTCGCTGGACCATGTTACATGGGTAATATTATTAATATATCTTCACGCCTATATCTTCGAAGAGGCACAGGGCAACCAAGGCACCAATGACTAGCCGAAGACACTAACAATGTGACAGGTGGCAAGCCTATCGCCAGCCAGGCAATATATCCAATCCCGGGCAACAACAAGTTTAACTTTTTTATTATTAACCTAAAATTTTCTGCAAAACAATAATATTTGACTTTATAATTTTGCTACTTGCTTTTTTATCTTAATTTTTTACAGGGAATTATGAACCAAGCTTAAAGCTATCAAATCAAAGACCAAGTGTCAAAACATTTTTAATTACAACAACTTAAAAGAATACAAACATGTTTTGGTAAATGTTGCACAGCCTTTTTTTTAGCAATAGAGAGTAAAAAAGCACGAAACCTTTCTGCTGGTAACAAACAATTATAGCTTTAGGTATAATTGCGTCACTGTCCTGTTGTAAAGGGCTACTTCACCTTTTAGGTTAAAACACAATTGTGTTTGGCACTAACGTTATTGCGACAGGAATGGGTAAGGTGTTAAATCCTCACTCAAGCAAATTAATAACAGGGTAAATTAAGTTTATGTTATAGTCTGTATAACAATGTAATAAAGATGATAATTTAAGTTTCAAGCTTTGTTGCAAGTACGTTAGTTCACATTTTTTAATAAGAGGGCTAGAGATTTTGTAAATGTTGAGATTTTAAAGTTATGCTTACCTTTTATGAGCTTAATATGCTTATCAGAATGACAACCTATTATATTTAAATATCCCAGACCAACACGAGACAAGTTTGTATATATATTAAGGAAATTAAATTAAAAATCTTTACACTTTACAATTTATTACACTTACTATTAATATTTTTATCAAATGTACACAATATATTACAATAATCAGTTTATCTTTATTTCTTTGTTAATAAAAAAATATGCACGGTAAAAAGTCTTTTATTTTCCTTTTGTCCTTTTGTGTTCATGTTTGTCCAACGTGGCATTTGTTTACTATTTCTAATTTATTGATTTATTTTAATTTAATTAATGACTATCCAGTGTACGTTGGATTTAAATGTGAATACTGAGATGATCTAATAGGGATAAAATAAATTTGTATTGGTTTAATTTTTATATACCATCGGTACCTATGGCCTATATTTTATCGATATCGATAAAAATGAATATATTGCCCAGCAGCTGTATTTTATCTGTGAGATTCGTACTTTCGTCAAAACTGACATTTACGTGACGTTTTGTTAGTAACGTAGTGCGATGTAAAGTGATTGTTTTTTTAAAGTACTAAGTCCCGTCTCTTAAAACGTAGTGATTATATTCTCTTTGCTGTACACCTTTGTCCACATAGGTGTACCGTCGGATACATTTTATTTCCACGAAATTTTACCTCCACCTGTTTATTTCTATGTTTATAAAGACCGGATTTCAAATTGTCAAATTTCGGAACTTTACAAACAAATCCCAGGTATTATTTATTTATTTATTTATTTTAATCTTTATTGTACACCATATTTCTATATGTTA
>NJDD01001773.1:412150-430170 GCA_002245505.1 Calephelis nemesis | reverse complement strand
ATTATATTTTGTGAATGTGAGGATATGGATTTTGTAATATCTGAAATAAATGATTTTTATTATTATTATTATAACTTCTTACGTGCGTACATGAGTACACACACTCTTTTTTTTACAAGCACCGACCTGAGACTACAATGTACTGAGATTAACTGTAAAACTTTCCTTTTAATGATAACTGATAAATTAGTTTAAAACAAGTTAACAAGCCCTGAGGATGCTGTAAAACCGAAACCAATTGGCAAATATTGTTATTTAATACTTTTTTAAAAATGTATTAAGTAAAAAATAGCCTGTGTTTTTCCTAAATAAAAAATACGTAATGGAGTTTCACTAAATGCCCAGGTCGGAAACAACCCTATACATCACACAGTCATCTAAACACCAGTTAAATTTTGAGAAATCATTCGGAATCGATAACACTTCCGATCTATGAGAAAACTGAAAATTAAAAAAATACATTTTGTTAGTTTTTTTTGACACTAAAAATCAAGATGCATGGTTATAACGTAAACAAATCATAAAACTGGTTCACGCCGACCACAGTCACATTCGCAAGCTGGTGACGTTATGACTCGTACTAGGTGCGACATAGCGTGACAGTAAGTGAAGCATTATTGCGGACTGTTTTAAATGAGTATTTATAAAACCCAAAAGTAAACATTACAACTTCGTAAAAATATTTAAAATGCATTTAAGACTATACTATATAATATGATATTAAAATTTGGCCAGTCCTTTCAAAGTGCCCTTTCTATGTTAGTGATGGATTGTCAAGTGATGCTCTTTTTAGTTATGGTGACCAGAAACGGCAAGTCCACAAACTAGACAGAGATACTACGTATGGCAAGCCGTTGTAATAATAGGATGTCTCTATCGCTATTGGTAGTTACTTGTAAGCATTCCATTAGCATAGTCAGTCATAGCTCATAACCAGTATGATAGCTCTTGAATCTCATCTCATGCGAATTGGAAATTGGAATCATATAATATGTCGTTTTAGGTACTTTTGTACACACTATTAGTAGTATTATATATAAATACATAAATACATAATTAACATATAATTACAAATAAATTCAACGAATCCAATAAAATAATTTACTGTTTACTATTAACTCAATGTTAATTATTCCTCAGTATTAAGTTCAAGACTACCTAAAATGACATACTCGATTCCAATTTCTAATATTGCATGAACCAAGCTGCAAGAGTAACACTACAGGTGTTAAATTGCTGTACAGTAGCTCGACTTGGTTGATATGACCACCTATCTATTTTTGTCATTATGACGTCAATGCTCGTTTTTTCGATTTTCGTGCTGGAGGGTAGGGTACCCGGTAGACTTGTACACTAAAGTATACAACAACAACAACGAACCTGTAACATCGATGGTCTTAATAGACAAATGCTGTCGTAATGGTAGGCATCAGGAGAGTCACCAGTCAGAGCCAGGTGACTGATGCTGAACTTATATACGAGGACACAAGCACACGCATACGCATGTGCAAGCGCACACACATACACACACGCGCGCGCGTCAAGTTTATGATACCCCTCGTTTTCTATCTGAGGTTAAAAATGTCTCCAGATTGTTAACGTTCCTTTAAAACTGCAACACCAGTTCATTTCATAGCAGCCCTGTATGGATTTTCTTGGGTTTTTTTTATTAATTTTTACAAATTGATTATTCAATTAAATATGTCTTTTGTAAATGTTTATACATCGAATTGAATAAGTAATTGTAATTAAATTAATTAGTTACCATATATAAATATACCACAAATAAGATGGTCATATATTCATATTAAATAACTACAAAATTATCAAATTAATTTGGATTGGTATTATTATCTTAGTTAAATTAATTGGTTACCGAATATCAATATATCACAAATAAGATGGTCATATATTAATATTTAATGACTACAAAATTATCAAATTAATTTGGATTGGCATTATTGTCTTAGTTAAATTTGAGAATCTTGAAATCGAAATGCGATATGCGAATTTTAATTAATTATTTAATTTCACTCATTACTATGCAAGGCTACTTTGAAAGGACCGGCCTAATTTTATTATAAGGGGGTAAAGGCCTAAGCGGTAAAGCCTTTTAAATATTATTGCAAATTTGCCTTTTAAATATTATTGTAATATTTACCTTTATAAACATTCATTTAAAACAGTCCGCAAAAATACTTTGTTTGTTGTCACGCTACATCGTACCTAGTACGAGTCATGACGTCATCGGCTTGCAAATGCGACTGCTATCGGTGTGAACCAGTTTTATTCTGAGTTTAAGTTATAACCATGCATCTTGTTTTTCGCATTGGATAAAACTTGCAAATTTTTTTTTTTCAAATTTTAATTTATTCCAAATAATATTGATTCCAAATCGTTTCTCAAAATTTAGCTGGTACTTTAAATGTCACCCTGTATAGTTACTATAATTGCTGTGTCAAATTGTATGCCACGAAAATGGTCAAATATGTGAAACTGCGATATTGTAATTATAAGAAACACTAAACCATATTTGAAGCAGTAATATATATTTGATTTTAGAGCGAGTTGATTATTCTTTTACATTAAAATTTATATATTCGAGAACCAAATAAGTACGTAGTACGTACTGTACTGCTATTAAAACGAAGATTGCTTGTTTATGTATGTACGATTCTGGGAGAGATTTAATCTTCACTACATAGTATAAAACAAAGTCGTTTCCTCTGTCGCTTTGTATGCTTAAATCTTTAAAACTACGCAACGGATTTTGATGCGGTTTTTTTGATAGATAAAGTTACTGACGGGGAAGGTTTATATGAGTATTTCATAAACGTGCGAAGCCGGGTCGGGGGAACAGATAATTTTTATATTTAAAAATGAATACCTATTTTCCTTGTTTTTTTTACATCGGTACGGATTTACTGTCAGGAGAAAGTTCATATGAAAATAAAAACCAGGAAAATAGCGAGGAAAATAGGAAAAACCATACTTTAATTCTTCCCATATACAAACTACTGATAAAATCAATCGATACGGAGTTCGCCTAGTCGGCTAGTCTAATTTAAAAACTTTTAATGTTTAATATCTTGAACTTTATAAATTCTTTTTAGTTTTCTTTGAAGTTATTTTATCCTTACGTTGCAATTGTCATAGGTTTTTCCAACATTTTTATTTGGTTTGTCTAATATTTTTGTTTTATTTATTGTATTAGATATAAAGTAATAGTAAAAGTAGTACCTAGTAATAGTTTTTTATTACTAGTTGTTCGCGCTTTATCGCTTCAGCCAACAGCCAGCTTTAAATATCTCGTCATGCGATTGAACAATGGAGGAATATGAGCCTTGATGAGGTCTTAGCCCAATCGTAAAAAAAAACTTTGCCACAAACCTCGACGTGACCGTCAGTCATATTTTAAACTGGTACCGTTTAATTAATCTATATTTTTTTCGGATTTCCTGATGGTAAGAAATTCACGCCGCTCAGAGACACCAAAAGTGGAATATTGCGTTGCCAACCTCAGGCCGGGTTTCTAGGCCTAGAGCAAAAGTTAGTTTACCGGATACCTTACCCTCTGAACCGGAACCCGTCAACGGCATGCGCTGACATTATGGCAGCAGGAATAGGTAAGGCGATACCAATCCGGGTGAGCCGTGGTGAGACTCTATCACCTAGTCAGATTTCACGGTGTTAGACTTTAGTGACGGTAAGCCTCTGCTCGCCTTTTACGAGCTGCCTGGTACATTAAGGCAGATGGTCTTCAAAAGGAGCCGGGATCAACACGGTGAAAAGTAAAGTAAGATTCAAACAAAAAAAAATGAAGATTAATTTATCTAATCCAAAGTTAGTCAAAGGGCCAGAACTAGGTAACAGTCGACAGGTAATACAGGTAATATTGGAGTTGTTTTTCTTTGCACTATTACTTTATTATTATTATATATGTATGTATTATTATGTGTGGTATTAGTTTTTTAGTGCTTACGTTATCAAATTTTTAAAACATATTTTTTAGAAATATGTTACACATTAACATATAAGTAGATACTTGATACATTTACACCGAGGGTTGAACTCACACACACAAATGAGAATTAACTTACGTATTGGACGGCTAATGAATTAATTCCAATAGCTTTTCAATCTCCGGATTGTTTTGACTTTTGAGTATTTGAACAGCTATTTTAACATGGACGTAAATACGTCCTACATTCTGTTGGATACCAGGAAATTAATTTATAATGGCTTTTTCATTTCTGGTTGTAACAATATTTGAACAACCATTTTATTGTTCAAGCCAAGACCAAATATTGAAAATTAAAATAAGGAGTATCAATTGTGTTTGTGTGTTACTATCGTTACGCGGCCAATGACGAAATATAGGTTCTTGATGGGACTTAATAATTAATAATCTGCTCTATTAATTATAACTTAAAGAAAAAATAATTAAATTTTAAAACGGTTTTGTTTTTTACAAACATGTTATATATTAACATATTATGTAATATAATATAAAACTAATATAAGATGACCTCGGAATCATAACTGGATTACTCGGCCAATAGCCAACCGATTTTGATGGTTCTATTTGAAGAAGATAGGTCGTGATTCCGAGACGGTCCCATATTAGTTTTATCATGATCTGACAACTGGTTTTTGAATTATATTTAATAGTGCATAAATTTTCACTTATCTCGACGACTTCATCATTGATGGTAACAACAACAACTATTGGAATAATGTTGATAAAAAATACGTGGGACCGTTTTGGAAACATTCGCTATCTTTCGAAAAAAGAATTATCAAATTACGACGTGGTACTCTTTGAAATAGTTGGACTCGGTTTGGTTGTTAGACAGAATATCTATTGTTGCATTAGCAATACTATAAATAAGGCACGAGCAGATTTATTTATTTAATACTTTGTTGCACACATAAAGCAAAAAATATACAAAATATTAAGTATCTTCACGCCCATATCCCGAAACAGTAGGCAGAGGAGTAACCAGTGTATCCACGACTAGAAGAAGACACTAAATTCCGCAATGATATGATAGGTGGCAAGCCTATCGCCAACCGGGCACATTTTCAATCCCGGGCAACATTATTTTCATTAGAAAATTGTAAATACTCAATTTTTATTTTTTGTTGCCCGACCCTGGATTTGTATCCCGGGTCGGGCAACAAGAAGTCAAATTCGACGCTGGACCGCTAGACCACAAAGGCGGTAAATACAGAAGTAAAAATGCGTAAAAGGCGAGATTATCTCTAACTACAGAAATTTGTTCCAGCCAACCCAAAAAAATACTACGTATAAATTTGGTTACTTTTAGTACAAAGTAAAAAGTAGTATTTTATATTTTGTTTAGGTGTACATTACATTGTGTTATGAACAGTTTTACAATATTTTTCCAATGCAATAAATTTTTCATCTAAATGTCCCACAAAATAGCGTATTCAAACAAGTAACATTATATCTTTATTAGTTGACATATACAACATATTTGAGCAGTTAAACTGTCTCGTTTGTTCTTATATGTTCTAACATACAAGACCAAACGAGCTATGCTCATACATATTCAGCGAATTATACATATTCAGTAGACGACACCTCGCAGCGTTTACGGTATCATGTAAATCAACTTGTATCTGCGTATCGCTGTAGGCTCACCAATATTACGGCTTTTCTAGGATTTTATGATACACAATAAACATGTAAGAGTTTTAGTTGATGATGTAGTGTTGGAGCAAGTGAATGAAATTGTATATCTTGGTTGTGATTTTAGCAGAGACGGAAGGTACACTGCGGATGTAGGGAGGAGAGTGTGTGCAGGAATTAGTGTGAATGTTGACACTAATTCCTGCACGCTGTAAAAGTTTGGGTAAGCTAATTCTCTGTTTTTCCCAACATTATTATATGGAAGCGAGAGTTGGGTATGTCAGAAATAGCATGAAAGTAGGATAAATGCGGTCAAAATGAGAGCGCTACGGAAAATCTGTGGAGTAACGAGATCCGAGAAAGAGTGGTATTGAAAGAAAGTGTTGGTGTGTGTGAAATGTGAAAGGGCATGCTCCGCTGGTTTGGTCATGTGGAAAGAATGACAGATGAAAGATTGACATAGCAGATATACAATGCGAATGTGGATGGATGTAGGTACCCGGGGAGACCAAGGTTGACATTCCACGATCAGATCAATGATCAAAGATCAAAGGGTAATAAACGTGAAGGAAGCCAGACAGGTTTATCAGAATCGTGAGATATGGCACTCGATACTTACTGCCTAAGAGATTTCTAAGGGACTTGGCGTGAAGATATGTATGTGCAATAAACATACACACAACAATATTCAGTAAAAGCATATGACTCAGTGCAGTGCAATTTCGCAGGAGCAGATAGAATACATTGTATTAGAATCTATTCTTATTATCGTCGCCACTTGGTGTCCATTGTAGGTATACACACTTTTTTCAGGTAAACTCTTGTACTTTTTCATTATACACTCTTGTTTTTTTATGATTTTGGAAGGCAAACAAGCAGACGGATTTCCAGATCGTAAGAAATTGACGACTCCTAGAGACACCAAAAAGTGGTAATGGTGCGTTGCCAACCTGAGGCCGGGATGTTGGGCCTCGATCAAAATTAAGTTTACCCTCCGAACCGGAACACACTTTATTTAACACTATGTTACGCAATACCGGTTTCACTTGTCACGACATCATCAGGGCTTTATAATAAGTTAACTTACAACCAAATAGGTAATGAACGTTAAATTAAAACAGACCTTCTTATCTTTAGTTATAAAGCTCTGATGATGCTGTGACAATTGAAACCGGTTGGCTATAGCGTATCATAAAGTGTTAAATAAAGTGCATGATGGAAAAATACAAGCGTTAACCGTAGAAAAGTGTGTATGATGCATTAAAAATATTAGCTGTCTTCACTCCTATTCTATTAACTTTAACCGTGATAAATTTTACCCTTTGTGTTAAAGTTCATATGTCATTAGTCGTCACAGATCTTTTTAAAAATACCGTTTTGCAAACACAGATATTTCAAAAACAAAATGTAGCCAAAAAAGTCTAATAGTTTCAAGCATTTTTTTAAGAAAATTATATCACTTTAGTTTTTAAACGATAACAATTTAAGTTTTAAATTCCATCACAATATTTCTCATAATTACATTTCATAATTATACCTGGGGACAGAAATTAGTTGCTTCAAGTTTGTTGCAATAAATAATAGAGCGAGCAAAGCGAGTGAAGTGACATATTATGCAAAAAAGTTTTACCTACCTGTTTCTGTTTTCTTAACGAAGTCGTCACAAAACTTGTTTTAGGTGAATGCTATTTTTTTCAACAAAATAAAACAAAAGTGATGGAACAATTTTAGACATTTTAGACATGTCAGATTAGAATTGTCATGTTAACTTGTGACCTTTTTAAACAACATTTTCCGAGCAATAGATCAAACGTCTTTAGAAATGGCGCGTACAAACTTATCTGACAGTACTAGACGTGTTTAGTCTCTTTTTATTACTTTCGTTTAAAGAAGATAGCGATAGCTAAAAATTAGTTTAGTAAAATGCGCTGCAGAATTGCCACTAATGTCCACGTTTTATCTTGCAGATTAATAGAGAATCTTCCAGAACTTTGAATTATGTTCGGTCGGCTATTCTACCAGATTGTGCAATACTGCTTTATTTTTTTTCCGAAAAAAATTTTAATGTCACAAAAATATAGAACATTCATTGGCGCCAAAATGAGAAGAGACAATAGATTGTTTTTGTTGTTTTTTAATTTTATCCCAGTCGGGGAAAGGCAAAGGATCTGAGTCCATACAGCCGTGTCTTCCGTTTTAATAAATCTTTTCTTGTTGTGTATTTTCAATTTATGTCTTGGAGATTTAAACAAACAGTTAGTTATACTGCAAATGTAAAAGTAGTCTCCAAACTTATGACTTATTATTCATAGATTTAAGTCGGTACACAGTCGTGTTATTTGGTATCTAAAATGAGGTCCATCAACTAATCTTACAATGTTACAACAAGAAAGCTGTAGGATGACCAATAAATTTGCTTTTGTAGGATACATTAACTAATATCGTAGAATTTACATTATTACAGAGTTATAATAGATTTACACTAGGAGGTAATTCTGTTGTGGACAAACTATACTTACTTTAGATATATGCTATCTTTTTCCAGCGAAACAAAAACAAAAGAGATGGAACATTTTTGATATGTCAGATTAGTCCGGACATGTGATGTTTTTAATCAACATTTTCCAAAGAATAGACACGTTTATAGAAATGTCGTATAAAATTAATCTGATAAGAACAAACATGTTTTGTCTCTTTCTCTTACTTTTGCTAAAAGATAATAGCGATAACTTGAAATTGGTTTGGTGATTGCGCTACAAAATTAAGACTATGTAACGTCCACAGAAAAGCGAGAAGACGTTCCTTTGCAATTTCATAAAAAAGTGATTTAGAAAAACTGGATTACTTTGACGAATATACTAGTCTACAACTGTGGTTTAGCGGTTCAGTTGCCGCATATGACTGCGTGAGGTCCCGGGTTCGATTTCCGGGTCGGGCAACAAAACGAAAATTTGGTTTTAAAAATTTCTTAAAAAAAACACGTTGCTCGGGATTGGATATGTGCCCGGTTGGCAATAGGCTTGCCACCTATCATATTGTGGGACTCAGTGTCTTCGTCTAGTCGTGAGTGCTCTGGTTTGCCTCTGCCTCTTCAGGGATATGGGCGTGAAGATAATGAATATGAAGAAATTCATTCAGAAAGCTTAGATTACTTTGACTAATTAATAGATTTTAAGAACTAGATTAATATAAAATTATTCTATGTGCTTTCGCTGACTCCGAGTACTTAAGTAATTACACTTGTTTACGAAAGCCCTTAAGTTATCGGAATACTAAGTAATTGACTTAAGGTTTCCCGGAAGCCGTAGCCAGATATAGACTAGACTAATTATTTTACAGGTTCTCGTTGAAGAGATAAACATGATTAGAACGCTAATCTTTACACACTTGTATATACATCCGTACTAAAATACTGATAAGAGATACACAGTCTAACTGTGTGTCTCTTATGGTTTCATGGCTAAACAACTGGATTGATTTTAATGAAACTGAATACGCATATAGTTATAGGTCCGAATTCACACGAAGGCAACTTCTTATATAAAAATAAACCTCTAAGCTAAAGTGGGGTATGACAGTTCACTACATAGTATAAAACAAAGTCGCTTCCTCTGTCCCTATGTCTCTTTATATGCTTAAATCTTTAAAACTACGCAACGGATTTTCATGCGGTTTTTTAATAGATAAAGTGATTGAAGGGGAAGGTTTGTATGTATATTTAACAACCGTGTGAAGCCGGGGCCGGTCGCTAGTTGCATATAAATCGTTTCTAATTTACGCTGACGAAGCCACGCGTAAGGTATTGTATAAATAATCGAATATACTATTGTGTTCAATTAATGTTGTGTTTGTTTAATATTGTAGACTGCAATTTAGATTCGTGAGTTTGAGTCAATGATTTTATTGGTGATTTTATTTACATTTTTTACAAAGTTTTCTAAAAAAATATGTTTGGATTTATATTGCAAATTCCTGCAGTCAAAATAAACATATACAGCATTTCAAACCATTTTAAGAGAGCTTAATTAAAATTTGGTAGTTAAAAAAAACGGCCAATTGCGAGTCGGACTATCATCTATCTATTTAAAAATACGTTTGTTGTATGGGAGCCTTTAATGTTTACTATATTGTTATTCAATTATTTATTTTGAAAGGCAATAAACAAGTAAATACTCAGTGAAAATTTGAAGCGTCTACCCGTTCCTGTTTTTAATATTGAGCAAAAAAATACGAAAAGAACTGGCAGTATGACGACGCTTGCGTTTATACGCGCGGCTATGTCTCGCTCCGTGATGTTACCTCCCCAACTACCCGCGGGGCCGTTGCTTAGCAAACGCTTCGCGCTCTCACGATAACCATACCGTGGCGCTTTTATTATTATTTTCATTTTGTGAGTTTTTATGTATCAGATTAGGTATTTGTTTTTATAGTTTATACATTTCTAAACATTTACATACAAATATTCAAGTTTCTACATGTTTATTAAGATTGAGTAAAAATTGCTTCTTATTACGTTTGTTGTATAGGGGAGCTCTTTAATATTTACTTTATTATTATTGAATTATTTATTTTGAAAGTGTTACCTAAATTAAATAAGTAAATATTCTGTAAAAATTTAAAGCGTCTTCCTGCTACCATTTTTGTTATTGAGCAAAAAATACGAAAAAAACACGTTTTTTGTACTTATTTCCTCATGAGTCCTCCTTGTTTTTTTTTAATTTTTAGTATTTGTTGATATAGTGGCAACGGAAATACATCATTTGTGAACATTTCAGCTTTCTAGCTATCACGGTTTATGAGATACAGCCTGAAGAAAGATAGACTGACAGACAGACAGCTGAAGCTGAGTAATAGGGTCCGTTTTCACCCTTTAGGGACAGAACCCTACAAACTAACTAAGCAAGTGAGGTAATCGCTTGAAAAAGAAAAATTATACAAGTAAACTTAAAAGAAATCGACTGCTAAAAGAACTAGTTTATTATTTGTAAAAACAGATGGAAACCCTACTTGATAAATTTTTCGCTTCCTGTGTGCGAACGTTCCTTTTGTAAAAGACACAATATAGTCATCGCTAGAATTGACACAATGCGAATATTATGTTCGGCACAGTCAGAACTATGTTTTATATTTATTACTATATAGTACTTAAAAGAGCTTTACCTTCAGCTCGTCGATACTTCGGGAAAATAATTGGTATATTTGGAATACTATTGGAATATTTGGAACAATAAAAGCTTTTGAATACAACTTTTAAGGAATTCTTTTGTATTAAGCTGAATTTTAATTTTTGAAGGTTTATTGGTTCAATTCTAGATGTGTAATTGTACCGGTTATTACATTTTTAATAATTCCCTTTCGATATTTTACATCTGTTTGAAATGATGCTTTAAAGGTTCCTTTAAAGAAAAAAGTAAAACCGTCTTCTTTCTCAAATTACCTACCAACGCATATCTTTTGCTCCTTGATAGTCCAAAATATCAGAAAATAATAATTTATAAAAGCTTAGCTTCTAATTAATTAAAAACAACTTACTCCGTCATTTTCAATCTGGATTTCACTTTGGGTGTAGTAAAATTACTGCCCCTACAAAAATCAGTCATGATAACAGGATGTGTACAGGATGTACAGTAGACAAACAAACGAAATATCTGATTCCCATAATTGTACGGTAAGTAAGTATTTTTACGCGCATATCCCTGAAGGAGTAGGCAGAGACATAACCAGAGCACCCACGACTAGCCGAAGACACTAAGTCCCACAATGTGATAAGTGGCAAGGCTATCGCCAACCAGACACATATCCAATACCGAGCAACATTTATGTTATTAGAAAATTTGAAAATACCACATTGTCTTTTTGTTGCCCGACCCGGGATTCGAACCCGGGACCTCATGAAGTCAAGTACAACACTTTGACAGCTAGACCACAGAGGCGAATCATTGTACGTTACGGTGTAAAGTGTTGACTTTCAAAGTATTGTGATGGGGTTCAGATATTCAGTTTGCGATCTTATTATAAGTTCTTTCCCGAATCAAAATGTCAGCCCATCAAACTGAATGACTGCCTATCTGAATCGTCTAATATCAGTTTTGGTGTATCTCAGGGTTGTGTGCTCTCTGCTCTTCTCTTGTTTATATTTAAAAATCAAAACACATTTGAAGCACTGTCTCAATATTATGTGCACGCGGACGTTATTGAAATTATGAGAAAGTAGCATTCTAAAATGTTGCAGCAGCTTAATATTTAGAGTGTACAAACGCAGTGCAAGAGGTTAACTCCAGTTAACTCTAAATGTTAAGCTGCTGCAACATCTTAGAATGCTACTTTCGCATAAATTTCAATAATGTCCGCGTACACCTTTAATTGATCATTATTTGAATAATGTTGTATCTGTCCATGTAGAGAAACTTAGTTCTTTAAATTAGTTTCATAATTTATTATAATCTGTATTTTTTTTTATTTGTAATCATAATAGCACAAACCTTATATTCCACCTGTTTTTCGACTACACTGATACTTTTATCGCCTCTGTAGTCTAGCGGTTCAGTTGTTGGACTTGATTGTATGAGGTCCCGGGTTCGAATCCCAGGTCGGGCAACTAAAAGAAAATTGGGTTATTTCCAATTTTCTAATTAAAAAAAAATGTTGCTCGGGATAGGATATGTGCCCGGTTGGCGATAGGCTTGCCACCTATCACATTGTGGGACGTAGTATCTTCGGCTAGTCGTGGGTGCCATAGTTGTGCCTCTGCCTACCTCTTCGGGGAAATGATGAAGATACTGATACTTTTTTAAACGTAGTGGCTTCCTGTTCGTCTTCATCAGAATATTCATACACTAGATGTGCTTCAGGCTTCTTTATATAATTTAATACTCATCATACCCCTGACTATCTCAAATTTAACTTCTCAAAATATGTAGAAGAAACAAAACACATACTCAGCTGGCTTGTTAATTTGGAAAGAACAACAGATGAATGATTGACTAAGGAGATATATACAATGCGAATATGGATGGAGTAGGTATCCAGCGAGATTTAGGTTAACATTGAACGATGTAATCGTTCGGGTTATGTCCGAGGGTGGTAATTAATGTGGAGGAAGCCTTACAGGTCTGCCAGGATGGTGGGATTTAGCACTCGATACTCTCTGCCTATCCCTTCAGAGACTTGGGAAGACATGTAAGCATGTAAGAGTATCGTTAGATTTTCGCTATCGCCTGACTACTTAAATTTATATCATAACGGGTACACTGTTTCAAAGTTAATTTAAGAGGTTAGAGCATAGGTTTTTCACCAAAATCGAGTAATATCGTGAATACATATATATGTATGAAAGTATAATAAACTTGATGCTACGTGGTCGAAGCGGTGGAAATGTAGAAAGAACACATAGATATAGATTCAAACTTCTTTATACTTTCCCAAGTTGTCCTCCATTTTAGATTAGTAAGATGTTGCGGTGTTGGACGCTGATTGCAATTCAATTAAGTGAATTAAAATAAATCGTTATCTATGTTAGAAGATCCGAACCTTCATCGACTTACACCGAACTGATAATTGAATAAAACATTTTTATAGTCAAGTAAGTATATTAGCGATCATATTAAAAGTGGGCTGCCTGAACAAATCTTGGACCGAATATTTTTAATTATTTAAAAAAAATGTTTTTTTATTTTTCCAATTTTTTTAGGCAACCCTATTTATCAACATAAATTGAAAAACTGTAATAAAACTGCACATTTGTTGACATATATATTTTTCTATTTTCCCGTGAAAGTAACTAGCATCGACAATTATCTGTTTATACATGGCAATCCAGATAGGTAACAGACTACCCAACTTCTGTAACTTCGTCTTATAACTTAACTTTAAATCATGATGAAATCTTAATATTACACCAATTAATGAATAAAAAACATTTTAACAAATAAATAAAAATTGTCAAAGTTTTTTAAGGCAACCCACTTTTAATATACGAGTATTTTCTGATGTATAATATTTATGCACGTGACTGTTCGTAGGGTAACTTTTGAATCTCGAGTTGATGCATGTTGGAAATTGGAATCGGATATGATGTTATAGGCTCTTATAGGTACTCTTGAACGCAGTATTAAGAGATTAATAACCCTTAAATCCAAAAAAGTTCAGCTAATCCAATAAAATCTGACAAGGGTATTTATAGTTTTGCAATGGCAGTAGACCGCAGTCGTTGTTCGTATTATGTATATAAAATGTATAATAAAATTTGCTATAAAACTGGTTTCATCCTATTATTATCAGCTCGGTGTAGGTCGACCTAACTTCGGATGTTAGACTTAGTGATCAGCTTTGTCAGCCCGATCATATTCTATTTGTACCCCATCTAAAAAAAGAAGGTTATCAATTAATCTACCAACTTGTTTTTTGTTTGTTTCTTTTTATGTTTGTTATTTGATTACTCGGCCAATAAAGAATGAATCTTGTTCCTTCCTTTTTCGAAAGTTATGATTCAGAGATGATCTACAAATTTAATCGGTAGTGTTTTTATTCGTACCTACTACGTACAGTCACGTGCAATGAAAAGTATTCACGATCATTTGCAAAAATATGTATCCATTGTGAATTACAATAATATGTGAACGATATTATATAATGGATATATATTTTTGCATGTAATCGTGAATATAAATATCTGGAAACAATCTATATATATTTGCCATAAATTAATATATTATTGTGATAAACTCGTATGGTTACATAGTATGAATTGTCAAGTTGTTATTTGTTTTTGATATTTTAAATGTGAAACAATTATTTGAAAATCTGTCCGTGTATACTTTTCATTGCACGTGTCTGTACGTAGGTTCACTTTTGAATCTCGAGTTGATGCATGTGGGAAATTGGAATGGATATGATGTTATAGGTACTCTTGAACGCAGTATTAATAACACTTAAATCCAAAAAAGTTTAGCTAATCCAATAAAATAATTTATTGTTTATTATTGACTAAATTGTGTCTAAGAGTATCTAAAATGTAACGTCCGATTCCAATTTTCAATTTGCGTGAAGTAGCCCTACAGATTTTAATGAAGATCTGACAAGGGTATTTATAGTTTTGTAATGGCAGTAGACCGCAGTCGTTGTTCAATTTTAAAGCAGTAAATATATTTGGTTACATGAGCAAGGTTTGTTTTATTGTAAGAATCTAACACATTTGTTTACTTATTGATAGAGTTCGTTTAAGCTTAGAAATATTTTTTTATTTACAGCTAAGATTTTTTACGTAACAGACAAACAGACGTTTGCATTCATAATATTATAATGGACATACATTCGTTCAAAAAAGTATCAGGAATGCATTATTTGTTTATGGTTCCGGATTCAAAATTTTGTTTTTTGTTGTTGGCACAACTGTTTTCCATTTTGGCTCAGAGTTAGAGTTGCATCTGTCGTTTATATTAAATACTGTTCTGTTCTTAATTATACTAGTGGTCGTCCATTGGTCGAAATCCGACCATAATAAATTTTAATATCTTGTTGATAAGAACGCCAGTGCGAGACAGTATTTCAAACCGACCCATCGCTTACAACTACATAAAGCGCACATTCGGCCTCATATGGAGTACTGTTCTCAACTGTGGGCAGGGGCTCCACAGTACCAGCTCCTTCCGTTTGACCGCATTCAACGTAGAGCAATTCGAATTGTCAATGACCAGGCAATTTCCAATCGGCTAGATGCCTTAGCGCTGCGTAGAGGTGTTGGGTCCCTCAATGTTTTCTACCGCATCTATCATGGGGAATGTTCTGAGGAGTTATTTAGCTTAATTCCAGCCGCTGATTCCCACCTTCGGACTTCACGATAGAGTTTAAAGTATCATGCCCACCATCTTGATGCGTGGCGATCTACAACTGTGCGATTCCAAAGACTTTTCTTACCTCGCACAACATCTTTGTGGAATCAGTTACCGAGGGCGGTATTCCCAAACAATTATGACTTGGGGACTTTCAAAAAAAGAGCGTACTCATTCCTTAAAGGTCGGCAACGCATTTGTGATACTCCTGGTGTTGCGAATGCCCTTGGGCGGCGGTGATCACTTTCCATCAGGTGAACCACTTGCTCGTTCGCCTCCTCTTATAAAAAAATCTTCATTTCTCAATTACTTTGTTCCCAACCAACTACTTTTTTCCTAAACTTTTTAGTGCACCATCTGTGATGTTTTATCGTTATCATCAATATATTTGTTTGTGTGTGTCAAATTAATGGTAGTGTGGGTAATGTTTTATTTATTGATTCAATGTACTTTATAAGCATTTTTATTGAAAAATATTAGCGTTCTGCATTTCTCCTACCCACAAACTATAAGTGTGGCAAATTTTATGCTCCTTAGTCCTCGTAATTTTCGAAAAAACGGTCCAAAGTTTTGGCATCACGTATTAATATATAGATTATATTTGGTTTGTATTGGGAATTTCATAATGGACAAAAATATTGAACAAAGAGTTTTTTTTAATTTTGTATTGCTAATGGAATACAAAGTTTCGAAGTTCGAAGTCAGTGAAAATGTTACAGAAGGCTCAGACTTTAAAAAACTCGTGCTTTTGAGTAAGTGGTACCAAACGTTCTAAAGCGTTCAAGATGTAATGGAAGATTTGCAACCGAAGAAGAAGAATGACATGGAACGTCTGCAACTGAAATTAACGTTGCAAAAATGAAAGAAATAGTGACCGAAAATCCTCATTCAACTTTGAGAGAAACAGACGCAATTTTTTCTATATCTTACGAGTCGATCCGTGTCATTTTAACCAGTCATATAGGCATGATACATGTTGCCGCTCGGCTACAAACTAAATCGCATGAGAGTCGTTAAGGAAATGTTAGAACGAGTCAATTCCAACTCAATATTTGTGAAACGCATTGTTACTAGTGACGAGACGAGGGTTTATACGTGTGACATGCAAACTACTCAACAAACTTCATAGTGATGACTTCTAACTGAACTGAAACCGAAAAAAACCACGCCAAACTCGTTCAAAAGTCATAGTCATGTTGAGTGTTTTCTTTGAATATCGCGCTGGCATGCATGCGAAGAACAAACGGTAAATAGGGAATATTATTTGAGCCAAATACCTAAAATTGAAAAAGGCCAGATTGGTCACTCATAAGATTGAGTTCAAATTAAAATTAAAAATTTAAAAAAAAATATTTTATTGTCGCTATAAGATTGAGTTCAACAGTCGTATGACATATTCCATTTCCCGTGCAAAAGAGGTCGCGTGCTATTTCCACATATAACCGCGTTGTGAATGTAAAAACAGTGTCTGTTTATTACAAAGGGATTTTCGTTTTATGAGCGAAAACTTGGTTCAATCGCTGTAAATAGGTAAAACCACTCTGTGGCATAAACATACTTCATAGCAGGTTGTATTTTTATTCAGGTTATATTTCAAAGTGTCTTTGTTCTTTAGTAAGTGTAGTTTGAATGCAGTTTTCCCTTTTGACCTACAACATTTCAAATATAACGGTCGGGCGATACTTGTATTTTCATTTTCAACGTTTTTTTAGTTAGACCACGCATAAATTGTTACTGTCGACAGCTTTTGATATTTTTTTAGTGGAGTATAGCCAAAGGGCACATACTCAATCTCAGTAGTGTTATTTTTTGTATGAGAAAATTTTATTTTATTTTTTTGTCACCCTACCTGGAGATCGAACCCAAGTCAAGTCCGAATTCGTATTGCTAGACCACGGAGGCGATATGATTCAGATTTTTTTATTCGATTCGCTTAGGATACTTTAATTAGCCCTCGACGCAAAACGATGGGTGTTATAAGTTTGACGTCTCTGTATAAGATGGACGGATTTAGATGCAGTTTTTTTTATGACATGGGAAGACAAGCAGACGGATTTCCGGGTGGTAAGAAATTTCCGCCGCCTAGAGTAATGATGGGTAATGTGGTAATGATGCGTTGCCGACCTGAGGCCAGGATGTTAGGCTTCGAGCAATAGTAAGTTTATCAGCTACCTAACCCTCCAAACCGGAACATTTTAACGGCAAGCATTGGATGTTATGGCGGCAAGAATAGGTGAGGCGGTGGTACCAATCCGGTCCAGTCGCTGCGAAACTCTACCACCTAGAAATATGTATTGATAGCTGACGTAATCAAATACTAATAAATCACAAACTTTATAAAAATGTCACCTGTTATAAAATTCAAGTTAGATACGTAAACCTATTACATGTTAATGACTTAAGTCTATTCTGATGTTCGAGTATCTGTTTAAATGAGATTTAAAAAAATACATTAAATTGTTCTAGGTCAAATATAATATTCGATATATCTAGAACCTTGCTCAGGGCGGGGGTCATGACTCCCACGACCCCCC
>NJDD01001773.1:387830-404499 GCA_002245505.1 Calephelis nemesis | reverse complement strand
CAGCAATTTTGCCGTCAAAACTGAACATACACTTTCTCTTTTCTAATTTCACCTCAGATAAATAGTAGGAATACGTTATTGTGTTTACAGTTTTATCTGCACTTCGGTAAATCCTGTGAAATTGAACTGCATAGCAAGTTATGGAAACCTCTAACAGATTTTTTTTATCTATCTCAAATATATTATATCTATATCAAATATACATATCGTCTCTGAGGTCTAACCGTCTGTCTTCGGAATTACTTCTTGAGATCTTGGGCTCTATTTCCGGTCCGGGCAACAACAAAAAAACAAATAAAAATTTACTGTTTACTTTTAAAGGTTTTTTTTTAGCGTGAAAGCGTAACAGACAGGCAGACAGAGTTACTTTCGCATTTATAATATTAGTAGGGAAGTAGGGTTTTTTTAACCAATTTTGCTACTATATATTATATCACAATTTCTTTGTGTGGTTTTCGTTAATGATAAACTGATGTACGTGGTTCATTGTTATGGATTTATGGTAAAAATTACTGTTAAACATTTTTCCACGCAAATGGTGCCACCTCCGTTCACCCTCATAGGGGTTGATTTTCAAAAAACGCTTAGATATGTATCTCATAATTTGTATTGCACAGCAATGTTTCAGTGTCACGCAAAATATGTCAATAGAATTAAATTTCCCATACAAACTTAGATACCCCCTTTAACCCCCAATGGGAGTGAATTTCGAAAAATCCTGAAATACATGTTTCATCATTTGTACTAAAAAGCATTTATTCAAAGTTTCATGCCAAAATTTGCAATAATAATATTTTTCTCATACATACTTTGCCACCCCTATAAACCCATTTAGGGGTTGAATTTCAAAAAAATAATATGCCCGTATCCTTTTCATGAATGCAAATTATCTACATATAGACAGAGTTACTTTCGCATTTAGAATATTAGTGTGGATTATTAAATTACGAACGTAAATACAATTTAGATAAAAAATGTCGCGCTGTTATTATACATATAAAACTTCCTCTTGAATCATTCTACCTATTGAAAAAAACCGCATCAAAATCCGTTGAGTAATTTTAAAGATATAAGCATACATACATACAGACAGACGCGGAAAGTGACTTTGCTTTATATTATGCCTAGATGTATTGATATACATAGTAGCGCTTTGCGCGAATAAGACGGTGCAGGGCACTTGTGCGAATGTTCGTGTTGTCATGTTTGTGTACAATAGCGCGATAAATGAATATTGCATTCTAACACATAAATGATAGTACTTTCATACTGATAATTAAAGCAATTCGTGCAAAATTATTCCCTAACCATTCCAAAATATCAAAAATGCACAACGTTAATATTTATTATTTAAGTTTTCGCTTCTGCCGGCACTCTCGGAGTGCAACCCGTCGTTTTTTTTATGTGAACCTTTTCCTTGCAATAAATAGCACAACCAAAAAACAAGCAGAAAAAATTATCTTTAAATACATTTTTTTTCATAAACCTACATCTTTTAACCAAATCTCTCGCGGGGTTGGATCTCCAATCTAGTACCAAGTGTGACATTCCTATTGAACTACCTATTCCTTCAAATTCGTTATTCATTATATACAGCACCCTCTTGATACAAACCTTGGACAATCAAACAAGTCTATGTTTGATTATTTTAATACTTGCTACTACTTCTTGTAATCTATTCTTTGCAGGGTAGACCATCTGCTTTCCTACCAATTCATATTTGATAACTTGTAACATGTGTAGTAGTTAAAGGTATTTTTATCGGTTTGTCTGTTTTATATTCATTTTAAACTCAAAAACTACATAACAGATTTTTTCCTTATTATATGTTGTAGTAGTCTATAGCCCAGGTGAATGTTAAAGATAACTTTTACTTCATCAAAATGTTACTAACGAAAGCCACTTCAATGTAGCTAGGTAGCTCGTAAAAGACGAGCATAAACTTACCGTCACTAGCACCGTGACATTTAACTAGGTGGTAGTGTTTGGCAGCAACTTGTCCGCATTGGTACCATATTGGTATATATTCCCGCCGCCATAGCGTCAGTGCTTGCCGTTGACGTGTTCCGGTTTAGAGGGTAAGGAAGCCGGTAAACTTATTTTTACTCGAGGCCTAACATCCCAGCCTCAGGTTGGCAACGCACCATTACCACCTTTGGTATCTCAAGGCGGCGTAAATTTCTTACTATCAAAAAATCAACTATACATTCAAAATGCAAACAAGGAGACGGATCATAAAAAATACTTTATTCAAAAAGCGTATTTACCCCAACCTAATAGAGGTGAAAGTTTACATATGGAATCAATAATTTACTTTAGATTTATAACAAGATTTTGAAAAAAAGAAATATTGCACTTATTTTTTCACATAACTGTTAATAGCTTTCAAATTCAGGCGGAACTAAGTTTATCGGGATGGCTAGTTTAAAAAAAAATGAATTTTTTATCAACGTTATCAACTTTTTATTCTTTGACATTTCAGAAATTTCCAACTACATCGAGGTACGTTTCCGGACGAAAATAACATAATTTTTTAATAGTCGAGCTCTTAGCCGCAAGGCAGGGGAGTCAATTTTCCGTCTGCTGCTCTAATTGAAGAGGCTTGGAGCAGTTACCGGCAAGTGTTGGAGGTTTATTTATATATATGTAAAGTTAATCAACTCTAGATTCCCTTGCAAGTATAAATTAATCCTTGATGTATAGCTCTATAAACAAAATTTAATTTTTTTGACTACAAACACGTCTATGAAGGTCTTTCCTATGTGTAACATTTTTACAGACTCCAAAAAGACGAAAGTTTTCAGTACGTTTAAACAGTTATTTTTTTTTTCATTGACTAAGTAGTTTTAGTCTAATTGTTATAATAATGCATTGCATTTCCATATATAATATGCATTGTATTTCTTTTCGTGTATAAAGAGAACCGACGTACTCGTACAATATTTCTTTGATTTTATCTCTTGAATAGCTGTCACTTTAAACAGCTTCGGACCCTTGTTTAAAACCTTAATCAACAATATTATGGCTGATAAAATTTCAAACAGCTGATTTTATGTGCAATGACAAAATGCAAAAATAGCCATTATTATGCTTATTTGTTTTATTATGAATTTTCTATAATACACACATAAGTAGACAGATTTTCTAATGGTGAGAATTTCACGGCGCTTAGAGACATTAAAAGGTGGTAATGGTGCGTTTCCATCCTGAGGCCGGGATGTTAAGCCCCGACCAAAAGTAAGTTTACCGTTTATAGAGGCTGTGTGAAAATCGTAACTGCTGAAAAAATCGTGGCTCTGGCTACACAACTACTTAGTTAAAAATAATACAAGTTTGCTAACCCTGAAATTTATTGATAGTCATTGAAGTTAACAACATCCATAGCCCGAGGGAAATATGCACAAAACGCAAACACAGGTTATGATATTGACCTTTCAAGTTGCTTTTACTTCGTAGGGTTGTCACTACAAAAAAAAACTAACTACACAAAAATTATATACAATATTAATTCAATATTCAGAAATATTACTTTATAGACATAACAAACATTTTACTGTTAATCTAGGCTGCTTTGCAGAATAGACCATCTGCCTTCCTATGCCAGGCAGCTCGTGAAAGGTGAACATAGGCTTACCATCACTATCGTCGTGACATCTGACTAGGTGGTTGAGTTTCGCAGCCACTCGCCCGGATTGGGATTACCGCCTTACCTATTCCTAGCGCTATAACATCAGTGCTTACTATTGACGTGTTCCAATTCGGAGGATAAGGTAGCTGTCAAATTTAACCGCGAGGCGGTTGGTCCGCGAGGCTCGGGTTCGATTTCCGACGGGGGCAGGCATTTGTGTGATGAACATTTAGATGTCTGCATTTCCGAGTCTGGGTGGGTGGGATTTGTGAGTCTTCCTTCAAATTGATTACGAGTTTCATACAAACATTCTGGTTCCGAATAAACTTGGCATCACCTTTGATAAATTTGTTATTATTACTGTTATATCCCTGGATAAACAATACGTATTATCTTAAGCCTCAAAGTATTAGTGCTGTTATTGATTAGTAGTATTGCTTCTACGAGTATTATAAATCTCGGAGCAAATCACACAAATAATAATGTTATTGCTTCGTTCTAGCTAGGATTCTTACCTTACCTGTTCCTACTATTACATCAGTGCTTGTCATTATCGCGTTTAACTTACTGGACAAGCTTAACATTCCAGCTTCAGATTAGTAATATACCATTTACCACTATGGTGTCAAAAGTCTATGACTCTAGGTCGAGATCTAGAAGTCCGGTATTGCCGTTAGCTACTCGAGGTTCCTGATTCGATATCAGTGTTAAATAACTAAAAAATATTTCTGTGAAATTCTTTAAAATAGCAACATTTGCCGGGATTGGATAATGGCCCGGTTAGCTTAAGGTTTGTCCCCTTAAAGTGCGTCTAACTGCTTTCAGCTAGTCGTGGGTGGATACCCACGGTTTTACCTACTGTACTTTTCTGGTTCTACCTACCTTTCACGGGCGTCGCCAAGATTACGTTCAGGAGGGTGCATCTCCATCTATACATACTGTTAACTAATATAAAACATTGAAATACACATGTATAGCAACACACATATTTACATACGAACACAAACATACATACATAGTCTCGAAAAGCATTACTCTCCCGCAAGTTCAGTCAGGTAATTTTTTTTCTACTTTATTTCCGGACAGGGGGGTGCAGTTGAACCCCCTTGCACCCTGCTGCTGTCGCCCATGCTACCTTTTCAGGGATGAGGGCGTGAAGATATTTACTTACATATAAGCTACGTGTATTCTTCTCTATCAGAAGATTCACATCCTTGTTTGCCTTTCAAAGTAATCTAAATAATTAAGACAGTGAAATTGAACTCCCAAAAATAAAACTGAATATAGAACTGTTTTGCATGGCAGAAGCTTTATTTATGGCCGAAAAAAGCATTCAGAATTGCGACGTATTCGCGTGGGTGTGTTACGATAATGTCAAAAATGTTTCTTCTAAATATAGATATTTCTAAATTAAATATTTCCATTATCTGCCTCAATGGTCAAGGGGCTACCATACACGCCCAACTCTATCGACTAATCGCGAGGCTCGGGTTCAATTCCCAACGGCGGCAGGTATTTTGTGCGATGAACATTTAGATTTTTGCACCTTCCGGTCTGAGCGATGTTAAATTAATTCTGGTATCTATTTTAGAATTTCTATGTATTAGAATCGATGACTAATACAAGCATAGCATTGCCTAATTTGAGGTTAGTTTCAACCTGTCCAGGCATATTTATTTATTTATATCACAACATAGTATAAAACAAAGTGGCTTCTTCTGTCCCTATGTCCCTTTGTAAGCTTAAATCTTTAAAATTACGCAACGGATTTTGATGCGGTTTTCTTTAATAGATAAAATGGTTGAAGAGAAAGCTTTATTTTTTTATGCTATTGGAAGGCAAACAAGCAGACGGATTTCCTGATGGTAAGAAATTCACGCCGCCTAGAGACACCAAAGGTGGTAAAGGTGCGTTGCCAACCTGACGCCGGGATGTTAGGCCTCTAGCAAAAGTAAGTTTACTGGCTACCTTACCCTCCGAACCGGAACACGTCATGAAGTTATGGCCGCAGGAATAGGTAAGGCGGTGGTACCAATCCGGACGAGTCGCTGCTAGACTCTACCACCTAGTCAGATGTCACGGTACCGGTGAGCCTATGCTCGCCTTTTACGAGCTGCCTGGCAAGGAAGGCAGATGGTCTAATCTACAAAGGAGCCCGGACCTACACGGGGCATTTTACGTGTACATTTTATACCCGTGCAAAGCCGGCGCGGGCCGCCCCGGCCGGAGTGTACATATAAAACGATGAAATATTTATAAAACTTCTACGGATCGGTTACTGGAACTTCTTTGAACGTAAAACTAGTTTTATTTGAGGCATGTAATGATGGTAATTTTGTTGCGCACTCACGAAAGTAATAGAAAGAGTAGAGTAGAGTAGACTAGAGTAGAGTAGGCTAGAGTAGAGTAGAGTAGATTAAAGTAGAGTAAAGAAGAGTAGAGTAGATTAGATTAAAGTAGAGCAGAGAAGAGAAGAATAGAGTAGATTTGAGTAGAATAGAGTGGGATTAGAATAGAATAGAACACTAACTTAAAAACATATGAAATGAAATGAACATTAGATGAACAATATTTATTTGTGGAATGTGTCTCTTGAAAATTGTCACAAAACTTTTTAAGCGTTCCAACACAATATTCTGCCACATTGTAGTGTGCAAATATTTTAATATTTATAAAAAAATATTATTGAATTAAGTAAATTGGTTTTAATACTTAATTTTTTCCTTAAATTATTCATCATAAACAATTTTGAAAACTCAATAATTTTAACCCTATTTTCTGAACGTTACCATCGATTTTAATCCTAACTTCCAGGCAGTCAAAGGCACCCTTATCACAAAAAAGTGATCTCCTCCAGGTTAACTTGTGACAAATACATTTAAAGAAATGTGCAACGGTGCTCTTAATATACGAAAAAGAACTGCAATGTACAAAATATCAAATTGAAAAAAACGACGGATTGCACTCCGGAAGTGCCGGCAAAAGTAAAAACTTAAATGTCAACGTTGTGCATTTTTGATATTTTGAAATGGTTAATGAATAATTTTGCACTAATTATTAGTTATCAGTATGAAAGTACGTACTATCATTTATGTGGTAGAATACAATATTCATTTATTGAGCTATCGTAAACGAACACGACAACACGAACATTCGCGCAAGAGCCTTGCGCCGTCTTACGAATTTTCGATCAGGACACGTATCCTGACGAGAGTTTAGAAGTTTTCACCCATTCCAAAAAAAGTGCACAACACCACTAAAGAAGTTTTCACTTGAATAAAATCATTTAATGACAGTAGAAAAAACAAACACTTTATTGAGACGATTTTAGACTTATTTTTAAGATATTAGTTTATCGACTACTCTACGCTTCGCTTAAATATGATATGTATAAAATGTTCTAAATATCTAAAATTTTCATTCTCTTTTCTTTTCGTTTTATTAAAAAGAGATAGCATACACTTAATTTAAGTTTAATTGAGACTCAACGGGATTAGCGTCATTGTCAAAACTTATTTTAAATGTACGCATTAATTTTAATGAAATTAAATGGAACATTTTAGACGTCTCAAATTTGTCAAGGCGTTACAATTTGTACGGCTTTTAAGCACAATATTCCGAGGTATAAGATAAACAGGGCATGCTCCGCTGGTTCGAACATGAAGAAAGAATGACTGATGAAAGATTGACAAAGCAAATATACAATGCGAATGTGGATGGATGTAGGTACCCGGGAAGACCAAAGTTACCATTCCACGGTCAAATCGCTCGGGTGTTATCCGAAGGTGGAGTCAAACGTCTCCGAAACCGTCTGTTTGTATGAAAAGGGTAATGAATGTGAAGGAAGCCAGACAGGTTTGTCAGGATCGTGAGGTCTGGCACTCGATACTTTCTACCTACCTCGTAAGGGACTTGGCGTGAAGATATGTATGTATAAGGTAAACGCCTATAGAAATTTATAAACCATGAAGCTTAATTATTACTGGAGGTTACAATCCTAACAAAGAACTGATGTCATTTCCGTTATTGCTGACTCTTTCTAATGTACCGCCCTTTCTTTCATTTTGACTGCTAATAACACTGGCCTACACTCATTTTGGTGCCTAAGATTTTATAACTGATTTTGGGTGACTTAGTGAGCTGATACGAGAAATCTCGTCACTTTTTTCATATCAACTCTTGTTTTTAAAATAGAAAAGAAATTCACATTTTAGAGAAAGTACTAACTTATTTGGAAATTATACAATAAGAAAAAGCTAGTTAACGGTCCGGCTTCGGACTTGACTTCTTGAGGTCCCGGGATCGGTCCCCAGGTCGGGTAACAAAAACAATTAGAAAATGTACATATATTTGAAATTTTCTAATAAAAATAACTTTGTCCGGGATTGGATATGTGCCCGGTTGGCGATCGGACACATTTTCTATTTTTTTTTATGGTGCAACCCGGGACCTCAAGGATTCTAGCCCGACGCCGGATCGCTACACCAAAGAGACGGAGGAGAGATCAATTTCAATATTTTTTAACCGATTTACAATTTACGACGATACGTATAACCAAGCGTTGCAGCACACATCGCACGCGTAACGCTACCGCTATGAAAGCTCGGTTCCTATATTCAACGAACTGCAATCCGTTAGTATAACCATTGACACTTTGCCTAAAAGTGACGAAGCATTGCTCATAGTCAAAACGTCTAAAGTTAACAGTCGACAACCAATGACCGTAGTTAGGATATTTTACTATTCGTACAAAATAAATACTACTCGTAATCAAATTGACTTGTTTCTTGAATATAGAAACCAGGCATTAGTCAAATTACATTACATTTTTTATAAAAAACTAGCCGTTCCGGCGAGCTTTGTTCCACTCGTTTACGCTATATGGGAAAAATTAAAATATTTTTTTAGTTTTCTCTCTATATCCCTATGATAAAGAGTAGATTGTCTTTCATGTGTATATGTAGGTATGTAGTTTATAAATTGTGACTTAATGACAGATTAAATGTTAGATACTTGACGTCTCTGAGTACGGCTGTAAGAGTCAGAAATGGAAAGTGTATTTCCTTATTTTAGTTTTGAAAGTCGTCTACTTAAGTGTTTAAATTCGAATTGTACTTAGTGGGTCCTCTTTAACTATCCTAGACAAAATATTTGGACAAAATAGAACACGAATTCAATTTCAGCCTTTGTATTATCTCCAAAAATAAATGGTAAATTCGTAGCCCGGGGGAAATATCTATGTATAGAACATTAACACTGCTCAAAACAAGGACTTTTCCAGTTACCACTAGGGTTGCCACGAAGCAATGGTTGAAGTTAAAAAAATCTACATGATACAGCCTTAAGTACTTTTTTAAAATGCTTCTAGACATTTAAATCTTAAATGGTATGTGTCTCAAAGGATACGTTTGATTCCGTTCAACTGTTAGGAAATACAACCTCGTAATTTTTACCATACAAACTGAAAGGGTGGAATAAAATTTTCCGGAACAGCAGTTTTGAACCACAAGAGAGCGATGTACTTACAATATGTATGGTGTCTATACGCCACGGTCATCTGTGTATATATTTGTTACCATATAACATAAACCTAACAAGTAGCTTCACGTAATATGTCATTAGAAAAGTGTAAGACCAGCAAGGGATTATTTTTCAACTAGCTTTTTAAATGGGTTTCCATATCAGAGCTAAATTATTTTATTACGTGGACAAAATTAAGGACAACGGGTAGTGACACGTAATCTAAGAATTAACTTTATGCTACCAACTGTCAATACAGTTTCTAAAGTTAGCACAAATATATTCTGCGCCCGAGGGAAATATGTACGAAGCAATTGACGTTTTATAAGTTATCACAATGACCTTTCCATTTGCTAGTAGGGCTGACAATTTTAACATTCACAACTGTTAGTGTTTTTGACTTAATATTAAAAAAAATTGTGTATCGTAAATTTTTTAAACGGGTTTAGTTTTTTAATGCAAAACAAGAAAATAAAATATATATGTTTAATTTAGAAAGACAAACCATTTTTTCAGACGTCAAAGACCTAATATAAGTTATTGATATAAGCATATGGGATTGCTGTTGTTACAAAGTCAAATGATAAAATTTTAATTTACTTAAAACTGTAAGGTAAACAAGCGGACAGGAGTTCTGATGGTAAAAAATACAGGGTAACAGTTTGCTGCCAACCTAAAGCTTAGTTGTGTTGTGTTCTTTTGTGCAGGTTCACCAGCTACAGTTACCTCCAAACTTTTTATTGTAGCGGAAATAGGTAAAGTATCATTCAACACACATTTTCACCTAGTCGTACTTATCGATAACTTATTTTAACTTAACGATATACGTTATCGTCAAGAATTTAGTGACAAGTAAAAAAACGAAAATTATGACCACTACAAAATGTAAATTTACATTACCAACTATTTGAATTTACATTTAACAAATACCAACGGCGGTCTCATTTTTATAGCATTACACAGAACTGTGCAGCAACGGAACATAACTATCGACGGAATTAATTAGAAAGAAATTAAAAAATTCATAACACCACAGCGAGAAACAAAAAGGTGTAGGTTTATATGACTAACTACGTGCTGGAATTAGATAGCAACAAACCAACTTATTTTTAATACAGCAAAGAGGCCGTACATCTGAAACTTGTGACCTTAACATAATATGTAAATATTTGACCAAATGTTTGTAAAAATTTACAGAATCTATTATTAATATACACATTATTATATAACGCAAGCAAACTTATACAAAGGCGTGTTATAAAGACGTGACTTTATATAGTTACTAGCTTTCGACCGTGACTTCGTGAGGAATAATTACTTTGGGTGTAACGCTAACTTTAACCGTAACAATAAGTTTTGCAGCTATAGCATAAGTAGTAGAGGCGCGAAATTTGAAAACTTAAATTTTAAAATATTTTTAGAATTAATAATTAGTAATTTGAATAACTAAACTTATCTCCCTTCATCTCCAAAATAAAAGCTACCTAATGCTGTATAAATACACAAATTTGAATAACTTTATTATAGAAACAAATGTAATTTAAAACTTTGTTGAAATTGGAATTTCAAATTTCACGCCATTGCTACACATACTGTAATTGCTCGCAACGCCTTTCGAAACGCAACTCAAATAATCGTTTTCCTGAATGGAGTTCAACTACTCGACAACAGATGACGCCACTACTTCACTTAATTTTCAAGTTGAGGAAATGGAAAAGCCCTTATATCTTTAAAAATACGCCCTTAATTTAAAACGGGAACTTTCTTGTTCAAGGGGGGATAAAGGGCTATTTCACTATATAAGTCCCTTTATCGTATCGGGAATCCTTTTTAAGTTTTATCGGCACGCACATTTTATCAACTTAGTTTTATTATATATAATGATTAGGACTCGAGTGAATAGTTATATAATAATCTATATCTATATAAAATATTATAATAATTTTCAGAAATTTATGAGCACGCATAACTTTTGAAAGACTGGCCAAAAAGATTTGGCAAATGTCGATTTTAAATTATTTGTGGAAGTTCAGGGAAGGTTTATCTTAGAAATAGTTAAAATCTGCTAGGAAAGTAAGAGAAGTAACATTTAATTTTTTCCCATACAAACTAGACGGGAGGAAGGAAAGTTAACCGGGACAGTTAGTGGATATAATAAATGATTTTTTTACAAAAAAGGAGAATAAGTATTAAAGTTTTGTTAGCTTATTTGCTTAATCGATTAAGATTATAAATGATGATGGTTTTTTAAAGCAATCTATGACAACTAACTAATCTAAGACAACAACAAATAAGTTTCGGTGACAACCCTAGTTGTGTACCCATTGGACTCGTATTGGACGCCATTTTGGATTTTATTTATATTCTTTGATGTTAGCCTTTGATGTTTTAGTTTTAAATATAATAAATTTTCTTTTCTTTGCTTTATACGAATTATTTTGTTGCCACGAAGATGAAGATAAGAATATGCATTAATTTTTATTTTAATAACTCTTTCCTTCTATTAAAAAGATCACTGCCGTGGTTGACCGATTTCATCGAAATGTAGCTTAAATTTTAATGAAAGTTATTTTTTGAAACTTTTAGGTAAAAACTTTTTTTAGATTTAAAAAAAGAAGAAAAAAGTATCTTCACGCCTATATCCCCGAAGAGGTAGGCAGAGAAACAATCAGGGCACCCACGACTAGCCGAAGACACTAAGTCCCACTATGGGGTAGGTGGCAAGCCTATCGCCATTTTTTAGATTTAGATGATTGATTTTAAGTGATAATGACAGATGTTGTGAGGATTTTAAGATCTTCCCGGGGCCTAAAACCTCCATTAAATGTTTTTGTATTCTCTTAACAAGATGTTTGTTAGAGTTTAGTTTTTAAATTTCAAAAATTTTTGATTTCAAACCTTATGTGACTAGATTATATTGAACATAACCTCAGTAACATATTTTCATTCATAGTGAGCATATCCAGACTCATTAAGAAGAGCGAAGCCATTAACTTACGATCGATATGAACCAACGAATCGTATGAAAACGTGACGAGAATACAAAAAAAAAGAAAACTAGATTCATGTATATGAACTTAATACTAATTTATCTAAGTTCAGGGTCTGGAAAGCAAATAAAATGACTAATTTTCTGCTATTAAAAATACAATATGTCCTTTCGGAAAATACAGAAACAAATGTTGCTTTAGATTATACAAAAATACATGTCACTTTTGACAATACAGACATTCAAGTCTCTTTTTGTAACACATAAATACATGTCTCTTTTGACAATACAGAAATACTTGTCGTTTTAAACAATAGAGAAACACCTTTCTCTCATAATAATACAAAAAAATCATGTCCCTTTGTACCATACAGAAATAAAAACATGTTGTTTTGGACAATACAGAAATAAATTTCGCTTATGACGATATAGACATACACATGTCAAAAAGAAATTATCCAAAAAATAAACGTATAATCAATCAAAAGTGGCAGTTCTTTGGCACATGAAGAATCTGAACAAATCACAACTAAGTAACAGTCTCTAAAATATATTATATGGCTTGATTTATCGGTATTCTTTGATACTTATGTACATAGAAGTGCGTATTGAAACTCAAAATTTATCACGTTTATCATTAGTTTAGTCGCGGGGCTAGCGTGCACGCCTAGCTCTGCTGACCAACTGCGAGGTTCTGCTTCGATTCCCGACGGTGGCAAGCGTAATCAACATTTAGTTACCTGCATGTCCAGGTTGGGGTGCTTATTAAATGTATCCCATGTATATTATATATGTATGTATTTAAGTATTAATTCTATGTATTAGAATAATCGAGAAGCACGCATAATCCTATCCTATCCCAATATTATAAATGTTAAAGTTTGTCTGTTTGTTTGTTTGTATGTTACTCCTGTACGCAAAAACTACTTGACCGAAAATTTGGTACACACATAAAGGGTAACTTGTATGAACACATAGGATAGTTTTAATCCCGAAACAATGTTCCTGTGGGACCACGCGGGCAACAGCAAGTACAAGAACATATTTTACTTACGTTGGTGTTAGTTTCAATTTGTGTAACTTGTTCGGAGACATTTATTTATTACTAGCTGTCCCGGCAAACTTCGTTCCACCCGTTTAGTTTCTAAAATTAAGTATATTTTTTCCACACCCTGCAATTTTCCCGGGGTTTCTCTTCAAGAGTACTTTCTCCCGACAATAACGAACACAATAAAAAAAGAATTAGCTAAATCAGTCAAGTCGTTCGGAAGATATGCGTTTACCAACATTTAGCGATTCATTTTTTTACTATAGATTATGTATTATTATAGGTTATATCTTTATGTCAAAATCAAACCTGAGCTCCTTAATGATCGTTATCTTTAAGGCGGTACGGTAACCCGTCGACTAATTAAGCAGTTCAAAACACTTATCAAAATGTACCTCTTAATAATTTTATCTAATTTATCACTGGTGATATAATGCTTTGTGATTCATATCACCTATTTCTGATGCTATAACGATAGCATTCTGATGTGGTCCGAAGGGTAGAGTAGCCGGTAGACTCGGCTTATATTTCTAGGCCCTAGTGGTTTTATGACTATAGGACACCCATGTGATTGTTGGTTATATTATTAGACAAAAAAAAACATTTTATCACAAAAAAAAAGGCAAACAGGTATCCCTAAAAAGTACTTACTTATAAATAGAATCTATACTTGCTATTGTCGGCACTTGGTGGAATTCCATTGTATACACACGTTTTTTTTTGTAGTTAACACTTGTACTTATCCACAACATACTTTATTTAACACTTTCTGTTAATTTCTAGCCAACCGCTTTCACTTTTTAGCATCATCAGGGCTTTTAAACTAAAGATAAAAAAGACTGTTTTAATTTAACGTTCAATACTTATTTGGTTGGAGGTTACCAATGGTTTAAAGTGAAACCGGTTGGCCAAAAAGTAACAGAAAGTGTTAAATAAAGTATATTGTGGATAAGTACAAGTGTTAACTACAAAAAAACCTGTGTATACCTATAAATACTTTTAGTTTTACAATGTGATAAATGAGAAAGCTATCGCGAAAAGGGTACGTGTATAAAAGGAAAACAAAAAAATTGAAAATACCACATTTCTGAGTTTCTCGTTCCGGGTGTAGGACCCGTATTTTTTTAAACAAGAGGGGCAAACGAGTCCATGCCAAAACCGGAACAATAAACCATAGAAGCGAAATTAATGTTATCAATCACATTTAATTATCCAGACTACTCAGCCCTTTGAAAGGGCTTAAATATGATGAAGGTGTTTAGCAAGAGTTCACAAAAAGTATCATATGAAAAACTGCTGCGCTCGAATAAATCCCTTAGTCCTCAATCAGGCTTCCTTACTATCATTTATCTTAATTTCAGTAATTTATGAGACCTGTCGAAGCTACTTTCTAAATTCAATTTCAAAATTGAATTTTCGAATAGAAATAGTTCAGATGAGAAACTTTTACTTGCATATGTATCTAAGTTTTCTTAAAGCTTTGCGACGAATTGAAAGCTTAATATGTTACGTTTAGGGTTACCAAACCTTCCGAAATTCCCGAGAAACTTTGGAAACAGTAATTAAACTCCAATACGCAACAATATCTCCGGTTTTTTTCTAAAATGAAACTAAATACCTACTAGGTTTCCCGTCACTAACACCGTGACGTCTGACTAGGTGGTAGAGTTTTGCAGCTATTCGCCCGGATTGGCACCACCGCCTTACCTATTCCTGCCGCCATAACGTCATGACGTGTTCCAGTTCAGAGGGTAAGGTAGCCGGTAAACTTACTTTAGCTCGAGGCCTAACATCCCGGCCTCAGGTTGTTGTCAGGCCTTTGGTGTCTCTAGGCGGCGTGAATTTTTTACCATCAGGAAATCCGTCTGCTTGTTAGCCTTCCAATATCATAAATTAACAAATAATTATAAACTAGCCCGTCAAACTTCCACTTAAATAAATAAATAAAACTTAAAATGCAGTTATTTCCAGTTTCCTCGCAGTTTCCTTTTTCCTTATCTTTTCAGCCTTACTTGGACTTTCACAGATAATTCTAAACCAAAACAAGCCAAATAGATACGATTTTTCGAGTTTTATCGGAACAACGAACGACCGTTGATTTTTATATATAAGAGAAGATTAAAATTAAGTCATAATAATTGGTAGTTTGTGTTTTCCTTTGTATAGTAAGTTTATGTATTGTGCACTGTATACTCATTGGTTTGCTGGAAGAAAACTTTTGCAGAGATAAGCTCGAGTTAGAATTTTACATATTGACTAAAGTAACTATCTTCACGCTCATATCACCGAAGAGGTAGGCAGAGGCACAACCAGGACACCCACGACTAGCCAAAGACACTATGTCCCACAGTGTTATAGGTGGCAAGCCTATCGCCAACCGGGCATAAATCCAATCCCGAGCAACATTTTTTTATTAGAAAATTAGAAGAAGAAGAAGAAGCCTATCGCCGATTAGGCACAAAGCCAATTCCAAGCAACGATATTTTTATTAGAAAATTGAAATTGCATAAATTTCAATTTTTTTATTGCCCGACACGGGAATCGAACCCGGGACCTCATGAAGTCAAGTCCGACACTTGTACCGCTAGACCAAAAAGGCGATACTTTGACTTGTGTTTTGACTTTGTTGTGTACAATAAAGACTTAAATAAAAAAATAAATACACAAAGACAACTCTACCGCCATCGCTCTACTTCTTTCCCTCCCGCGTCATTTTCTCTGCTTGCGATATATTATCACGCCGCCGACAAAATAAATTTAAATTTAAAAAAAAAACATCTTCACGCCCATATCCCCAAAGAAGTAGGCAGAGGCTCAACCCACGACTAGCCGAAGACACTAAGTAAGTTTTTCAACTCCTTCATTGCCCCGATTTGTAAAAATCCTCGTTTGGTTATTTCGAGAGTTGGCAACCCTAATAACATTTCACTGATATAGACTACAGTACTTCCTATATATCTAGTTTCGGGGTTCCGGACCTATAGAATACTTAACGTACTCTAAGCACTTATATTAAAGCTAACAGTACTTGAGTTGTAAAAAAGGCTTGAGTCAGTGCTGAAGTGTTTGAGTTTGTGTAAGTTGTTTGGAAATGCTCAAACAAGTCGATATTTAAACCAGGCTTAAAACCTTAGAACGTTTACGGAGATTATAGGGATTTTAACGAGAGAAACGTGGAGACTCATCTAACAATACAGCAACCTTATAGTAAACCGTTTTTTTTATGATATTGGAAGGCAAACAACCAGACGCATTTCCTGATGGTAAGAAATTCACGCCGCCGAGACACCAAAGGTGGTAATGGTGCGTTGCCAACCTGAGGTCGGGCTGTTAGGCCTCGAGCAAAAGTAAGTTTACCGGCTACCTTACCCTCCAAACCGGAACACGTCGTGACGTTATGACGACAGGAATAGGTAAGGCGGTGTTACCAATCCGGGCGAGTCTCTGCTAAACTCTACCACCTAGTTAGATGCCACGGTGTTAG
>NJDD01001773.1:346395-377691 GCA_002245505.1 Calephelis nemesis | reverse complement strand
ATAAAAGTAATTTGAAAAAAAGTATAAAAACTGAAACACTTATCTTTTAGGTATAGTGCTTATCTATGTTAATGTTAAATCTGGTGTCGATATTTTCACACGAAGTAGACAGAAAGCAAAAGCTTTCAAAAAAGCTTTAACTTATTGATTTTTTTCTATCGAGCAAAGTGAAATGAATCGTGTTTTGGAAACACTAGTCTAGTAAAGCATATTCATGTTAATCTTGTGTATTTTTGTTAGCAAGATCCATGACTGCTTTGTATGAAAAAAAAAAAACAGTAAACTGCTCACGTATTTTAGCGTATATGGCCCCTTAAAAGCCATCTCAATATCGCGTATCGAAGACACTACTTGAACATCTCCAAAATTACCACTAGTGGCCTTGTTTCGCCTTTGCTCGTCTCTTACGAGCTGCCAAACAGGACGGCAGATGGTCAATTCTACACATAGGACCCGGACCCACACGGGTGATTTCTTTTTATGACATTGGAAGGTAAACAAACACACGGATTTCCTGATGGTAATAAATTCACGCCGCCTAGAGACACCAAAGGTGGTAATGGTGCGTTGCCAACCTGAGGCCAAAATTTTTTATTTGAAATTTATCTACTAATGCGTAATTTTGCAAACGTGTTAAATAAGTTTAATTCAGTTTTTCTGCGCTTTACTACATAGTATAAAACGAAGTCACGTTCTCTGTCTCTATGTCCCTTTGTATGCTTATATGTTTCAAACTACGCAACAGATTTTAATGCGGTTTTTTAATAGATAAAATGTTTAAAGAGGAAGGCTTACATGTATATTTTATAACCGTGCGAAGCCGGGTCGGGCTGCTAGTAAATTATATAGAAGTGTATCAGTAAGCCAGTATCACTACATAATATAAAACAAAGTCGCTTCCTCTGTCCCTTTGTATGCTTAGTTCTTTTAAACTGCGCAACGGATTTTGATGCGGTTTTTTTAATAGATAAAGTGTTTAAAGAGGAAGGTTTATATGTATATTTTATACCCGTGTAAAGCGGGGACGGGCTGCTAGTAAATTATATAAAAGTGTATCAGTAAGCCAGTAAACAGACATAAAACAAAGGCGTGCTCCCTGTTTCCCCCCTTGCCCACAGCCTGAGGGGCAAGTGGGGCACTCGACACGGTTTCACAAACGGCGGAATTCTCTTCGATAGCAGAAATTAAATTCGTCTGTGTAGATTTATAAAAGAGAATCATGAACTACGGTCTTGGAATTTCCATTTTAATATACCCTTTTTTATCTATGCTTTTTTCAGAACTTTTTCAAGCTTGTTTATTGCACTTCCATTTTTAAAAAGCATCATCAGTATTGCATTTTTACAGACGATCTGTTTTGTCAAATTATTTGAGTGCAATGAAACTGCAATAAACCGACTCCATGTTTTGTAACCGACTTGAAAAAAAGGACAAGGTTCTCAATTTTTAACTGTTTTAAATATTTACAACGCAACAATAAAAGGCACACTTTTGTGCACTAATTAAACGTTAAATAGAGAACGTTAATTATAAATTAAATTGGTACGAGGAGAAATTAATCTAAACATTTTTTTTTCTTTAGAGGTATATTCATTTCGTTTTTAAAATGACAGTTAGATTGTATTAAAAACTCTTTGATGAGAGGTTAGGTAAAACTCTTAGATAACATGAGTAGACTTTATATATTTGTTTGTAAAAGATCTAAATCATCGATGGTTTTGGCGCCATCGAGAGAAAAGATGGTTGAAGTTTGAAATAATTATTGAATTTCGTGTTTAAGGTGAGTGAAAAATGCCAACAAGATTACTCAAATCTTGGTGGCATTTTTAACAATTTTGTTTAGTGAAAGTGCACAAATGAAATAATCATGAACAAATGAGCGTATCGTGTATTTCCTCGTTGCCGTCAAATCTCACTACTTGAGCTTGTGTAATGAGGCCACCGCTTTACCCAAGACCCTGACCTGACTTATTGACGACAAATGACTAATTATAACTGAATCCCGATTTTGGTAAATTTGATGCAAATTTCTACTTGACTAATGGTAAAATACTAACGTGAATGCAAAACTTAAAGTAAGAAAATAAACAAGTCATTGATTAAATAGATAAATATAATGTTCTGATGATTCAAACCCACGCAGGCAAAGTCAGAAGATAAGAATTGTAACCATAACTGTGTTGTCTCGTAGATGAATAAAGAGCGAGCAGGAATGAAGTATAGACAACAAGAGATTTAACGAGTTTAGCGAACAGTCTAGACGACTTCATTTCCGTAGGGAAATAAAAATGAGCTCGTTGTTCCATGTACATTATAGTATAGGATCCGGCAGCTCGATTACTATCCTCATCTGTTATTGTAGAAAGACGTCAGTCCGAGAAAAGTATTTATCTGTCACAAGGATAATTCGACTAATGTACTACTTTGTTATTATATTATATTTTAATATTTGTAACACTATATTGGAGCATGTATGCATGAAAATTAAGGATTATGTTATAAGATGAACAAGCTTCTTTAGATGCTTAGAGACAATCTTCACCTATATAGATACCAAAGATGTTACTAATAAGTTGCTTCCTTATTGCATCTCTACGTTCTACAGCCATTTAAATAATACTGTTGTGTCCCCCTATTAATGTGTTTCCTAATTTATTATTTTGTCTTGTCTTTTTTAAGTCTACGATTAAATGATTTTGTGTAGCAAGGATAGTCTTTTATTAGATTGTTTGGTGTAATCGAGAATAACTCTAGTAATGACATTTGATAGTCGAAATACATAAACCCCGTGTTGGTCCGGGCTCCTTTGCAGAATAGACCATCTGCCTTTCTTGCCAGGCGAGCATAGGCTTATCATCACTAACACCGTGATATCTGACTAAGTGGTAGAGTTTCGCAGCGACTCGCCCGGATTGGTACCACCGCCTTAACTATTCTTGCCGCCATAACGTCATGACGTGTTCCGGTTCGGAGGGTAAGGTAGCCGGTAAACTTACTTTTGCTCGAGGCCTAACATCCTGACCTCAGGTTGGCAACGCACCATTACCATCTTTGGTGTCTCTAGGCGGCGTGAATTACTTACCATCAGGAAATCCGTCTGCTTGTTTGCCTTCCTATAACATAAAAAAAAAATAAAAATAAACAATGTTGCGGTGTTCTCAAATCATTACATATTTCTTAATAAATTATATATTTACACCAGTATTCAAGAAGCTTACTTGGCTAAGTAATGACAATACGCTGTGCGAAGTACGACATTTAGCTATGCGTTTCTTATGTCAAGCCATCCAATTCAATTAGTTCAATATTAGTTCTAAATATTCTTTATGAATTGGATGACTTGACGTAAGAAACGCATAGCTGAATGTCGTACTTCGTACAGCGTTTTTTCATTACTTAGCCAAGTAAGCTTCTTGAATACGGGTGTTAGCGTTAAATATGCATTATCAGGTATTGAGATCTTAGCTTAATGTAACACATATCGTATGTGCTATATGGAGCTTAAGCGCCGTAAGGAGGAAATGTGGTTATGTCATATTAAACTAAATATATCTTAGAAAAATTGCACAAATCTTGTGTAACAAGTGTTTAGCAACTATACTAACAGTTAGAAATACTAAAATCGACACAACTTATATAAAAAAAAAACACGTTTGGCACTCTGAGGCTGCCGCGGTAAAACATTTGCTATTCATCACACAAATGCCTGCCCCCGTTGGGAATTGAAATTAGTCTCGCGGTTCGTCGCTGGCTTTCAATATCGCTAGACGAAGATAAGAAGAAAGCCATCGCTTTACTTGAGATCCTGACTCATTCCAGGACGTTAATATTATAACTTATTACTATTTTAAAAGAAACCAAAGATATGAAATATGAAATAACCAACAAGGAAAATAAATATTTGTTACAACAGAAGATGCAGCACGGCCAAAGGTTTTATCGTGTCCTAAAGGAACAAGCTCGTTAAAAAATATAATATATTGTGACTACATTTTGTCAAAAAAATATCGGGAATTGGTTATTTGTTTACGGTTCCGGATTCAAACTTCTGTTTTTTGTTGTTAGCACAACTGTTTTCCATTTTCGGTCAGAGTTAGAGTTGCATCTGTTTATTTTAAATACAGTGCTGTTTTTAGTTACATTATATTGTGTGTATTGCGAATTTCATAATGGACGAAACATCGAACAAAGAGTTTGTCTTTAATTTTGCATCGCCCATGGACTTTCGTGTTTCACTGAAACCAATGAAAATGTTACCGAAGGCTTACGGCGAATCGTGCTTATGAGTAGCACAAAGCGTTCAAATGTAGTCGAGATGTGACGCACAATTTGCCCCTCTCTAGTAAGCCATCAACGGCTGCAGCTAAAGTTAGCCTGTCAAAAGTGAAGGAAACAGCGACTGAAAATCCTCATTCAACTTTGACAGAGATAGCCGTTAAACTTTCTGTATCTTACAAGTCAATATGTATCTTTTTAAATAATCATTTGGGTATGAAACGTCCTCTCGGGTAGTCCAAAAAGACCTGCATTTTATTTAAATACTCAGCGTCGTTGAGAATATGCTAGAACGAGTCAATTCAGATCCAAAATTCATGAAAAACGTCTTCCAACTGAACTGAAATCGAAAAAGCCAGGTAAACGTACGTGGCTAGCGTAACCGCCTAACTAAACCGACCAACCGCGAGCCGTGGGTTCCATTCCCGACGGGGGCAGGCATTTGTGTGATGAACATTTAAATGCCTGCATTTCCGGGACTGGGTGTTTATTAAATTTAGTCTGTTGTTTATTTATTTCTACATATTAGCATCGTAACTAACACCCATAACACAAGCATATAATTTGCTTACTTTGGAGTTAGATTTAATTTGTGTAACTTGTCCAGAGATATTTTTTTATTTTTTTAAACTCGTTCACAAGTCAAAGTCATGTTGACTGTTGTTTTCTTTGATTATAGCAGTATTGTACACTTGGAATTCATTCCGGAAGGTCAAACGGTAAATGAGTACTACATTTCAGCGTTTGCGGCGTTAAAGATAGCAAATTTGAAGAAAAAAGGCGAGATTTGTAGAAAAAAAATCTTGGAATTTGCAATACGATAATACACATTCGCAGAAGGCCATCATCGTGAACAAATTTTTGACCAAACATTCAACAAATACCATAGAATAACCACCATACTCACCAGATGTGAATCCAGCCGACTTCTTTCTAAACTTAAATTAGAATTAGGTGGGAGACATAAAAGAGGAAAATTTGGGGCAAAAACTGAACTCAATTCGGGAAATTGCGTTTAAAAAAGATTTGATGAATGTATCATTTCTGAAGAGACACACTTTGAAGGTAATAAAATAAATTTGTGTAATCTGAAGCATAAAACTGCAAAAACCCGACTTCGACTTCAATAAGTAAGGTAACATTTTTTGTGTAAAATAAGTATTTTCCTCGATTTTCATGGGATGCCATAATCAAATCCAGACTTGATCGCAATGATGACACACGATAGAAGTGAAACTCTCTCCCTCTTATCTCTCTCTCTCCCCCTCCCTCCNACTCTCCCCCTCCCCTCTATCTCCCTCTACCTCCCTCTCTCACTCCCTCCTCTCACAATCTCTCTCCCACCTTCCCTCTCCCTTGCCATCTCCCTCTCGCTCTCTCCCTCCCCTTTTCTCTCCCTCTATCTCTTTCTCTCTCTCTCACACACACACACTCCCCCTCCTAATCTCTACCAATCTCTATCAATGTCTATCTATCTCTATCAATGTATATCAATCTGTATCAGTGTCGATCAATGTCTGTCAGTGTCTATCAATGTCTATCAATTTATAAATCTAAATGAATCTCTATCAATGTATATCAATCTCTATCAGCGTTTATCGATTTCTATCAGTGTCTATCAATCTCTATCTCTCTCTATCTCTGTCTGTCTCTTTCTGTAAGAGACATAGAAAGAAACATGCAACAAACAAACAAACATTACATCTCTAAATAAAGTAAATCGATAAAAGAATGAGATGAATATATATTTTGTATTTGTGTCTCTTACCTGTGGTTTTTTGTTGTATCCGGTTTGAAATCACGATTCGAAAGAAATTTCACTTCAAAAGTAGGAGTCGAACATATAACTTCCCCTTTTTTTAGGTTCGGTTGAAAATCTTAATGTTTGCTGCGGCTTTCTTAGAACTGGAATTTAAGTAAGACTTGTTAAGTAATCACTTAGATCATCTTATGCAGGTTCTAAGTCGCTAAAAAGATTTTAGATTAGTTTTATCCTGATTTCTCATGCTTGAAGAGTTATCACGACAAAATTTGTAAAATAACCTATTCTGAAACTTAGAACATGCATATAATATTTGATTGCCTCTGTGGTCTAGCAGTCCAGGTGGCTTAACTTCATGAGATGCGGGGTTCGATTCCCGGGTCGGGTAACAAAAAGAAAATATGGTTTTTCTCATTTTCTAATAAAAAATGTTGCTAGGGATTGGATATGTGCCCGGTTAGCGATAGGCTTGCCACCTATAACATTGGAAGACTTAGTATCTTCGGCTAGTCGTGGGTGCCCTCGTTGTGCCTCTGCCTATGCCTTCGGAGATATGGGCGTGAAGATACTTTTTTTTATAAAATATTTAAAATAGTTTAGTCTGAAATGTTGATTAGGAAGGCACAAGTTAAAATTTCTCTTTGTTTTACAATATTTAGTCAGTTGGAAATAACAAATTAGAGCTGAATAAATATTTAAAGGAAAGCAACATATCATTCATTGTTGAACTGAAATCGACAAAGGGAGAGAAGCTATCACAAATCATTAATCATTGTCGAATATCAGTCACGAGATAAACATTCATATTCAGAGCATTTGGTTGGATGCGAGCAAAATTTCTGACCCGTTTACTCAAACGCGTCAGAGTCGAGCCAGCGCTCAGGCTAGGGTTGTCGAGTGGCTAAAATATCAGGTCAAGATAGCAATGGGTTGTTTTGGGTCAACCAGAGTAAATAGTTGCTTGTGAAAAATCTACTTTTCATTTATAAAATTTTAAGGATTTTTAACTTTAATTGTGACATGACTATGAAGCATGAAGCTTGATCGCTTCTATGGCCTGGCGTCGGACTTGACTTCTTGAGGGTTCGATTCCCGGATTGGGATACTAAAAGACTAGAAAATGTAAGTTCTTAATTTTCTAATAAAAATAAGGTTTCCCGAGATTGGATATGTGCGCGGTAGGCGATAAGCTTGTCACCTATCACGTTTTGGGACTTAATGTCTTCGGTTAGTCGTTGGTGCCCTGGTCGTTCCTTTACCTTAACCTACCTCTTCAGGGATATATGCTACCCTAACCTCGAACTACTCTGAGCCAGTACATGACACTCTCATTATTATTTTAAACGATTTCTCCGTCTTTTGTGAACTGATTTTTTTTAATTTGAAAGAATATCAGGAACACCCCGTTGGCACTAATTCTGAAATCTTCGTAAAGACGAGGAAAATAGTTATTTTTTGTGTATTCTGATGATGGGAATTCAAGATTATTTTAAATTTCTATTTTGTTTGGAAATTTGGGTTGTTCAATTCTGGGTTTCAGATAAATAGTCTGGAAAATCTAGACACTTGGTCCAGATTAACCTTGATCATCTGACAACCCTGGATCAGTCGAAGACCCATCAAGCATAATTTCGTAATTACCTGTAAAGTAAAATTCTTTTGCTATTCCTATATAGTTGCTATTTATTTTATTTATTAGTGTTATTATATATAGTGTGATATATATTATTTTTCGAATCAATCAAGAGGTGTATATGTGGTAAGGGTAACTGTATAAATAATTACTCAGGTCCATTCTGATATATAATATTTTAGGTCAAAAGGTTTAGTATAAAAAATTATTGATGGTACATACATATTTTTACACACCAAGTCCCTTACGGGTAGATGGTATTTCTAAATTATTTTTTCTATACCTCATATCTTCTTGCCAAGTCCCTATTTAAGATCTTATTAATTTTTATTAATTATATTTGTCTTTTAAAGTTCAATGACTCGCGCGCGATGTATAGATATCAGCTGAGAGCGCCCGGCTTTTTATCGACACCAACCATGTTCATATAACATTACTTCTTTTTATTTATTAATTTTTACATTTTCAAGTACGTATTCTGAGCCCTTAGTTATAATATCGTATATGTTAAGTTATGTCAGTTAAGAAAATATAGTATATGTTAAGGCAACGTTTGTAACAAATATAATATTAACGCGTGTACGAAATCATTAGGTACAACCTAGGTTTACTGCATGTTCCCCCCAAGGGTCCAAGCCTTGTGGTGGCGGGGGAGGGGGCTGCGTAACCTGGGTCGAGGTGGTTTCCTAGGACTAGGAAGGCCAATCCTCAGTACCCCTCTTCGGCTAGAGGGGAAAAGAGGAGCGGACAAGGGCGGTAGGCCGTTCCACCTGCGTGGGTTGGCGGAGGTGAGCTTACGAACGAGGGGATGGGCATTCCATCTTGAACACCCGGTCTGGATGTGGTTGCGGCAAATAAGAGGGTGCCTTTCGCCACTGGAATCCCGAAGTGGTGCACGCTGTGTCTCCGTGTACTAATTCTGACGATATGCGGCCCCCTGATGAGAGGGGCTGCTCGTTGGGAATCGCAAGATTCAGCACCACTGGGGCAGTGGAAGTTTGCAAAAGCATCCCCATAGCCCTGGTACCTGGCGAAGGGGTGGACATCGTGAGGTTTTAGTTGGTAGGTGTCCGACATAATTCGTCACTGCCCCGAAAGTGGCAAGGTTGGTTTTGGTTGCAAGTTGTTCCAAATAGAAAAATAATTTGAGGAAACTCCCTTGAAATTACAAAATATGATTTCAGGGTAACGTAGGGATTTACTTTCATATCTAATCATTCGCTTTCAATATTCACTTGATTTGTCATATTTATTTGAAATTTTGATCAATTAGAAAATAGTAATGAATTTAACGTTGTTTACTTATAAAACATCCGCTAGGTACATAAAAAAATCTTTAACTTTTATTAAATAGGACTCATAAAATCTTTCCTCGTATTGGTAAGTATCCGCTCAGGAGAATAGACCATCAGCCTCTCTACCCGGCAGCTTATAGGAGACGAGCACAGGTTAAAGTATAGGTAATTAAGAACAATACCACTGGTGGTAAAGTGCTAGTCAGCAATTTCTGGTTCCGGTCTGGAGGGTAGGGTAACCGATTGAATTACACACAATTAGCATTCTATCCTGACTTTAAGACAGCGACGCATCTGTAATGTCTATAGAGTCTTCAGACCTGTACTCGACCGAGCGAATTGTCTGACTGGAAACCCAGTAAGTAGCATACAATTTTGAACATATTTTAAAAAGCTGTTTTCCCTTTTCCCGTAGAACTATTTAGAATTGGAATAAAAAGCAGTTTGGTCGCGAGCCAAGGTGGGTCAGAGTCACGTTGTCTGCTTCAAGCTCTGAGACTGCTTCACCAATTTTAATGAAATTTAGCAAAGTGTGTATTCTACAATAGACAATACTTGGCTGGAAACCGTTTTGAAACAAGTTGCTAGGGGCGTTGAATCCGAAACGGCCAGAGGATCGCGATGTACCCACATCCTCTTATCATCAGGGGAGCCGTGTGATTGTTGGCTGTCTCCAGCTGTATAAAAAAAATCATGAATCGTGAGCTACCTTTAGAGTAAGAACTATAAAAATCAGTTCGTTATTATTCGACTCATAGAGTAACAAACATACAAAAAGTCATAGCGACGAATTGATAGCCTTCTTTTTGCTTGTAAAAATAGTCGATAGATGTTCATGCTATGGTAAAGTAATGAGTAGGATGGGCACATTAAATTTAAACGTAGCTGACGAGACTAACAAGCTGGTCATGAACGCTTCGTTTGGTAAATGTGTTTGATCAGCAGCCATGTGTACCTAATATCGCCGAGTTATATTTACCTCGTCGATGGAACATTTTTGTAGGACTGACAGATAAATATTTATGCGTGTTGGTTGTTGGTGCTTGTCCCATTAGTTTGGCAAAATAATTTTAGCGCAGTAAAACTAAAAAAAAAACATGTAATTTCAATATTATGGTATCGTACAATTTTTTTTATTTTTCTAGATTTCCTTTGGATTTCATAATCAGAGCCGCTATAACCGCTAAGTCTAGGACCAACCTGGAAGTAAGTAAGTTTCTTCACACCCATATCCCCAAAGAGGTAGGCAGAATGCACCCACGACTAGCCGAAGACACTAATTGATACAATGTTATAGGTGACAAGCCTACTGGGCACATACCCAATCCTGAGCAACATTTTTTTTTATTAGAATATACGAAAAACCCATTTTTTTAAAAATCTATTTGTTGCCGGATTCGAACCCGGGACCTCATGCAGTCAAAGGTCACAGAGAGGGGGGATAGTGTGCTGGGAGAAAGGGGAAAGGGGAGGGGGAGGAAAGAGTTTAGAATTAAAGAACTGAAAAATGGACTAGGAGGTGACTAATGGATCGTTATTAAAGGGTACGGTATCGTGATGTTTTGTAATCTTTGCACTTATTCTAAACAACATCACCAAAGTTCCAGAGTATTGTAAATTTAACTTGTTTGTGTGTGTATGTGTGTTTGTCTGTGGCGTTGTAGCTCCCAAACAATTGAGATGCGTTGTTTCGACCCCGACGTCAAATGAAGGGTCTTATTAGGCCCTATAGGAAAATGTGTACGTACGTATGTCTTTTCCTTTAATTTCCTAGTTTGTCCAACAACTGAACCGTAAGACCACAATAAATTTGAAAAAATCGGTTCTAAATTACGGAGAAATTGATTAAAGTAGTAGTAGTAGAAGATTTTTCTACATGTCGATACGGGACCGCTGAGTAGAATAGACCTCTGCCTCTCTGCCAAACAGCTCGTAAGAGGCGAGCACATAAATACCAAAAAGACCAATGGTGATAGCGTGCTGTGCAGTCACCTACCCGGGTAACTTTACTCTTAATGCCGCCAAGAACCAGTGTTGTTACTCATGCATAAGTCTACTAGCCCCCAACTTTGAGTTGGCAACGCATCATTGAGGAATATTATAAGCAAACACAATTCTTTAATAATTTCAGCTACATTTAGATAATTTCAATCTGAAATGAAAATGAAAACTTGAAACAGTAGCAGATGATATTCTCTCTAAAACATTTAATAATATTCTGACGGAAATTCATTATTCCAAACCAGAGACTGGGATGTTAGCAGAAACTAAAAGTTCTTTGTGAAAATGTTAATGTATTTAAATTTGAAAAAACTTTCCATCCCGAATAGTGCAGTGTCGCGATTTTAATGGAAATAATTTTAAATACATACGTATTGCTGCCACCACTGCTTATGTAGCCATTTACCGCACCACATAGGACAGCTTTTTGACAGTTCACTTGCGGCTATATTAATTATTTGAAATCTTTTTGCATTAAGATCTCAGCACACATATCAACTCGGAAAGGGGTCGTCACCTTATCACCTTTTGCATCGCCGTCAACTAGGCGTCAACCTAAGGTATGCATGTAATCAAACAGCATCAGCAGCTCCTGTACATCAACTCGGCTACGGCTAAACAACGTTAACATTCAGATTAGTGTGCGTTGCAGTATGGACTCAAACAATAAAGAATGGCTCGAGGCGATACGGTGACGATCCCTTTCCGAGTTGATATGTGTGGTGAGAGCTTTAAGCTATACACATAATAATAAATTTAAAGTTTTTTTATTTAAATTGGTAATTTTAAGAATTTTCCACCTCGATGTTTTTGAAGGCAAATATTAGCAAACGACATCCCCGTCAAGTTCAATGTATTTATGAAAGCTGGGACTCTGTAAAGGCTTAGAGCCCTACTTAGAAACCATAAAATCGTCTGTTTAGATTTTTAAGTTGAAGATTGAAGTCATAGTTCACAGAACGTAAAATTTTCACTTTGCACTTAAGATTTTCATTTCCATCGAAGTTAAAAAGCTGAATATTTTAAGCAGAAAGATACAACTCATGGCTATTCAGATACAAAAATGAAAATGTCATCTACTTTTTTTTTAGTCCTACAAAAGTTGATCAGGTGGAAAACATTCAAAAACACATGAAAAAAAATAATAGAAAACTGTGCAAAATTGCAGAACATAAATAGTGGTGATTCGGATACCCCAAAGGGTTTCCTTTCGGTTTGACGCTACATTTTGTGGCAAACTGTATATACTTAGACGTCATTGGTGTTATAGGTGCGTCGCTGCTTTGGCACTTTGATATAATACATTGGCTAGACTTATCCCATAGACCAGAATTCACTGTCATTATGGAATTATGGAGAAGGAATATGTATGACAGTCTATCTCCATCCGGGTAAGTCTCTAAACAGCACTCTACCACCAGTGGTCCTGTTTGATTTGGGCCTTTAGGCCCATTTAACTTATACTCGCCTTTTACAAGCTGCCAATCTTGAGCAAATAACTGTAGGACCACTTTTAAACCATGACCCAATCGAAAAAATAACCATCAAAATCTATCCGTTATTGACTATGTAGGTAGTCAAACATAAAAAAAAACAAAAAGCATACCGGAGAATTGAAAACCTTCTATTTAACCGACTCCAAAGAAGAGGAGGTTGTTAATTCGACTGTATATTTTTTGCATGGTTGGTAGCCGGTAGGCGATCACTTGGCCAATAATGAACAGATTTTCATGGTACTTTTTTAGGAAGGTAATAAATCCTTTAAGTGAATTAGGTGCAACTCAATAATCTTGATAAAATTTAAAAGAAATCTTCTCGGAATCATGACCTGCCTTTCGAAAAAAGAATTAAATTGCGACGTTTAGGAACAGTTTTGAACAGTTTTTCTGCACTTAAATTATTAGAGATTATTAACAGAGTATTACAGAGTTTTGTTATTCTATATACATTCAAATTTGTTGACATGGATTCAGCGGACTATTTTGTTTTTCTATATACAGCCAAATTTGTTGGCATGGATACAGCAGATTACTTTGTTATTCTATATAAAGCCAAATTTGTTGACGTGGATACAGCGGACTCTTTTGTTTTTCTATATAAGGCCAAATCTGTTGACATGCATACAGCAGATTATTTTGTTATTCTATATACAGCCAGATTTGTTAACATGGATACAATTTCACCGAAACACATCAGTATTTAGATTAATTTAATCTACGTAAATTCAGGACTGACATGACAGTAATTAAAGTCAAAGCAATAGCTATGCTGTTTATTAGCAGGGACTTAGCAAACCTTTAGTCAAAGGCAAAGGTAGTCGGATATGAACTTCAATATGATTGAACATTTGATTAGTTTTCATGAAATATCTAGTCTACATAATTATTTCTTAGAATTTACGAGTACGTAATAATAAAGAGCAGTAAAACTGCAAAACCCTACTCTAAGTATTACATTATATTATACCAAGTCGCGATTTGATTATTATTTTTTCGAAGATAGCTAATGATTTCTATTAAGTTAAGAGATAATGAATTTGCATTAAGTTATAATTAACGATGAGGTTGTCAACATAAATGTACGCATTAATAAGTATAACTCAAAAACCACTAGTCAGATCATGGTAAAATAAAAAAAAAATATTGGCAGAAAACTCGCCTAACAAACATACAAAAACAAATAGTTGAATTGAGAACTTCCTCTTTTTGGAGTTGGTTAAAAAGGATGTTTTAGTTGTGTTTGAGTACTGTTTTATGAACAGAAAACCAACAATAACTATAATGTTTTACAGACTTGTGTTGTTTGTGTACTAAACGTGAATTGTTTGGAGATATTTTATTGTAATGTTTATTTGTGTTTAAATAGAAATTTAAAACATTAATGGCAACCCTCAGAGGATTTTTTTTTGCTTTTTTTATTAAGTTTGGGAGTCCAATATCTATGTTATAACATTTATACCTTCGAGAACCAAATAGTTAAGTAGGAGAGTGCTATGGAAACGAATACGCTGGTATTTATACGTGCGACTCTGTGAAAGATCTAATCAACTTATATAGAAAGCTTTTTACATTAATTACTCTAGTCACATAATATAAGTCGGGAGTTATTTTAATAATTTTATCCTTTTTAAAATTACTTTTTAACAAATGACGTTTTTTATTTTGATTTTGTTTTTAAGGATAGAAAAATGAACTTTAAGCCGATCTGAGATTCAAACCAACTTTGAATGTAGCTCGTGTGATTGACGCAAACATTGGACCGCTAGACAAATAATAGCTTATAGAGGAAATAATCAAATAAAGAAAACCTGGTGATCATGTAAAAAAAGTAATCCGTTCTAAATCTTAAAAACTTGTATTGCAGAAAGATAGTAATATGTATTACAAAAGTGTTCATTTTTACAAGAATTAACACGACTTGTTCTATAACACTTATGTTTTGATAAACATTTAAAGATAAATATCGCAAGAGAAACCACGAACAAATACTAGTAACTTATAAATCTATAAAATATTTAGTATGGGGATGGTGTTTTTTAAATGAAACCACTGCCGTAATAGACTGGGGGGCTGTTATTGCAAAACCGATCTTATTAAGCGTGAGTTACCGTCGGGCAAAGAACCCAAAGTTGGGTAAAATACGTTCTCCCGCTTAGTTGAGGAAGGTTTTGTACGGGTGTGATAATGTATCAACATATATAATGTTGTCTATACGATAAAACTCGGCAAGTATCGAAAGATCCATATACCAGAGTTTTCATTGAGTGTTTTATGCTTAGTTATAGTATGTAGTTAGTGCTTATCTGTTATCAAAGCCCTTGCTATCTTATTAAACAAACATAGATTTAAGTATTCTAAGGTTCAACCTAGTCTTTATTACACTATGAAGTATACTATAAAATACCAACCTAACTTTAGACAAGCGTATAAAGATAAGCACCTTAATCTTTGATAAATTTATTCATAATTGTTAAATTAATAAGACAACAACTTTAAGTTTTATAATCTTAAGAATTTATATGAAAGATATTTCTGACATACATACTTCTTTCCGATCTGATAGACGCTTTTAAATTTATATAGATGCATCACAAGTGTCTTTGTCAGATCCAAGCGAAATAAATGTATTACATATAACCACCTGTCTATCTTCAAATTGCAAGGTCTTTTTCCGTCAGAAATAATCGCAGTATGATATTCGGTAAAATAGGTTTCTATGTCGTAATCCCGGTCTATTATTAAATTATGAGAATAATAATAATTCTCAGCACGTACTGACATTTGAATGAAGATTGCGAAGCTATTATGGTCATCCAAAGAGATTACGAATGAAGCTGCATGATGTTTGCCTCTTGAATACTTCAGTCTTAATAAAAATGTAAGCCGCCTAAACACAAAAAAAATACGACTGACTAACTAAATACAGTAGGTACAGTAAATTTAGTTGTTGTTGTTGGAAACAGAGTAGGACGTAGGTCCCCGTATGCTTCACTTTTCGTATTCCGATTGCCGGACGGCTTTTTACTTAAAAACTCTATTTAAGTTCATTGCGCTTACGTTATTTATTTACCGAAAATCGGTAAGGTACGTCGTTTGGCTAACTCCGCCGGTCTTCCGGAAGAGCGATTGCGTCGCTTGCATTCTTCGCTACACGGAGATGCGATTAGGTCTTACTAGGTAGTAGAGTCTCCCAGCGACTGGCCCGGATTGGACCACTGTCTTATCTATTCCAGCCGCCATAATGTCAGCGCTTGTCGTTGACGTGTTCCGGTTCGGAGAGTAAGGTAGCCGATAAACTTACTCTTGCTCGAGGCCTAACATCCCGGCCTATGGCTGGCAACGCACCATGTCCACATTTGGTGTCTCTAGGCGGCATAAATTTCGGCGGCATCAGGAAATCCGTCTGCTTGTTTGCCTTCCAATATCATAAAAAATATGATACAGTATGTTTCTTGTATACCAGTCAAACCAGTACAAATCTAAAATCCACATCACATTTTAGTGTAATATCCCTATATACTTAAGTTATCAGGATAAAAAGTTTTCTATATTTTTTAAGAAACTAGATCCTGTATATTTCGTCAACATAATTTAAGCCACTGAGGCGTTCCCAAATATTTGGTAGGTAAGTAGCAAGGGACGTAGGTATATATACTTATATAAAGTTGGCGTAAATTTATGCATGTATCATACCTACTTACTGGGGGTTTAGTTCTATAATATTCGGCGCTGTATAGTTCATATTTGAAGGTTTCAGTAGCTTGCAAATTTATTCACAACGCTTAATTTCCAACTCAAAATACCTACTACTTTATTTCTCAGTCGTTGAAGTTTTTTGTTTTGGAAAATGGAAAAAAATCAGGAGGAAAAGGGAAAAAAGTTTTTTTCCCCATGTTTAACTTCTGTCTTGAATAAAATATTCTTGACAGAACTGGGGGTCCAGTTCTATAATGTTCAGCGCTGTATAGTTCATATTTGAGTTTAAAGGTTTCAGTAGCTTGCAAACACGCTTTGGCAGTAAAATATAAACCTAGACCACATCCATTCACATTCGCATTGTCTGCTTAAAATACTTCCGAAAAATATTATTGCTATAGCTTGAACCCAGCAGCGTTCCAAAAGTGACAGGATGTGGTTTTTGGTGCGGCATGCACCGTGTGTGTTGCAGAAAAGTTAAAATCTTTGGAAAATTTAATGATTTTTAACTTTGACGCACAATTTACGCGCAGTAATTTTCTAATATTTGAGCATATTAAAACTGCAAAATACTGACTAATTTTATTAACATGGCATGGTTTGATAACTCTTTTTAACCCGCAAAAAAGGGGTGTTATAAGTTTGACGTGTCTGTCTGTCTGTGGCATCATAACTCCCGAACGGATGCAGTGATTTCAATATAGTTATTTTTATTAAAGGTTACTTATGTGCGAGTGTTGTTAGATATGTTTATTAAAAATCGGTTGAGCCGTTGTGGGGGTAAAAGTTGGTTAGTTTAACCAAATGTCAGCATTTTTTTACTTTTTAAAGGGAAATTAAATTCTTGTGTCGGGGGTTTTTCTTAATTTTTAAATTAATTTTTTAAGTCGTGTTGACTCGTATACTGCGGCTGTATTGTATATATCGTCTTGTGTATACTTACATACCGTCGATGAAAACCATTTCTATGCCTATTTGCCTTGGTCATTGCGTCAAGTGTAAACAAATGCACCAATTTTGTTTTTTTTTATGTGTAAATTGGTCATCGGAACACGCGTGAACGAATGAACCAATTTTACTAATTCTTTTTTTCTTATGGGTATGTAGAAATGAATTCGTATTTACCTAGGTCGCGTATGAAAGAATGGACCAATTTCATTAATACTTTATAGCCGTGTTAGCTATTGCGCGGGGAAGATTAATAATAGGACAGAGCAATGTCTGGTGGCTCAACTTGTTTAAATAATTATTGTATATAAGGGCTGCTATTTTTATAACTATAATATTTTTTAATAAAACGTTCCGCATTAAAGTTTCTGTGATCCATAATTACTGGTGACATTACAATACTCTTAGAAAGATAGGTCAGGACATTAGAGAGAGTCAGCAGTATTTAGAAATGACACCGTGTCTTAGCTAGGTGTGTGACCGTATTGAACCTTCTTGGTCCGAGCTAGTCACTTATAAAATGTTCAATTTCTTCTAATTTCGATTCACTGATAGAAAAGCATAAGTACATCTTAAATAAGTTTAGTTGGTGCTTTAGCAGAATTACCAATATAATACTCGACTCGCGCATATAACGCTCGTCTGTCTCGCTCATTTCAAGCGTTTTCCGTGCGTATCGGGAAACGCTACTCACCATCTGAATGGGCCGTTCTATGTAGCTTAGGTCTACGCGTGTAGGTCTACGCGGGTAACTTTTAGCAGGTAGGCCTACGCACGTCAAACGCCCTTTGCGTTTACGCGCGTTTAGCCTATTATTGTCATTATAATTAAATTATTATAGTCATTTATAATGTCAGGTAATAATAGTATGGATGTCTTACTCATAAGTAATTATATGTTTGTATGTTGTTATAATGGGTCTTTCTGATACTATATCATTTGCCTTTCTGCTACGCAGCTCGTAAGTCATCATCATCATCATCATCATCAGCTGGAAGACGTCCACTGCTGGACATAGGCCTCCCCCAAAGAGCGCCACAAGTCACGATCACCAGCCGCTTGTAACAAGCGACTCCCCGCGACTTTGACCAGATTATCAGTGCACCGGGTGGGAGGTCGTCCAACATTACGTCCTCCGGTGCGGGGCCGCCACTCGAGAACCTTTCTTTCTCCAGCGGTTATCGGTTCTGCGAGCTATGTGGCCTGCCCATTGCCAGTTCAGATTGCTGACTCTCTGAACTATGTCGGTTACTCTCGTTCTCTTGCGGATCACCGAATTACGGATCATATCTCGCAGAGAAACACCGAGCATAACTCTCTCCATAGTACGCTAAGCGACTCTGAGCTTACTGCCTCTTATGGCCTCTTAGGCCAACATTCGTAAGTTGCGAGCACTTTTTAAAATGAAGGTTGTATACTAACTAGACCAGTGGTGGTAGATTGCTGAGCAGCAACTTGCATGGGTACGGATCCATCGCCTTAAATATTACTATTGCTATATTGACTATGCCATGTTCCGATCGGGAGGGTAGAGTAGCCGGGAATTCTTCGCCGCAGGACAGCGACGCACTTATAACATCTATTGTCTCTTACCATCAGTTGTATAGTATGCTTGTTCGCTGACCTATCATATCAAAAAATATTTCTAAAATGTTTGGACTGAACTGAATACTTCAATACACTTAATTGCCTTTACCTCAAATTTCATTGGGTACCACGTCGCAATTTGGTAGTTATTTATTCGAAAGAAGAAAGGTTTTCGAAATAGTCCTAAGTACATAAATTTTATCAACATTCTACTAGTAGTTTTTGAATCTATTATTGACCGAGGAATCGCGTAACTAACATAAAAAAACAAAATAAAAAACATTCTGACAAATTGATAATGCGTTACCCTGATTACTTTTGGTTTTCAATATTACGAGTATGATACATTTTCTCATTTGATTTACTTGATGTTGAATGAAATCTTACATTAAAAAATAATCATTCATATATAACACCTTCAGCTGCTCAATTATTTACTACTTTTACTGTGTAAAATAGAAACTTTCTAATATTTATTAGATTTAGTGTGCAACACATTGTTAATTAAATGTACTGAATCCTGAGTTAATATTTGAACACTTTGTTTGGAATTACCTCATAAATTCTGAATCAAACTTAATAAATATAATATAATAATTAAGTCAAACATTCAGCCAACAAATAATGTAACCTCAAAAACGTTGCACAGCCTTCAGACACCGAACCCATCAGAAAAATACCAAGAAATCTAATGAAATCATTCCTCTCGCTTTAAATTCCTTTTCATCGGATAGCAACTCAATTATATTTAGCTTAAAATTAAAAAGAGATTTCATTACATAAAAAAGATTTTTAACTCTGGAATTAAAATATCCTTATCTATTTATTTTGAGACTTATGAAAACTTCTTTTATATTTATTTTCAACTCTGGATGGAAAAATAGGGAGTTAAAAGTTTGACAGACACGTTTTTGTGTGTATGTGTGTCTTTTGAACGGATGCTCCGATTTCAGGAGGATTTGTTTTTAAATCTGACGTGATCGGTTCTTAGCTGCATGACGTATTATATCTATCATTTATATCATACTAGCAGCCGGTTCCGGCTTCGCTCGGATGGTAATTTTTTTACCACAAATTGAGATATAAGCTTTCCTATCCCTCAAGTTGGATCAAACTGCACATGGTGTGCGAATTGTCCCGGGTTTGAATCCCGGGTCGGGCAACAAAAAGAAGTTTTAGTTTTTCCAATTTTCTAATAAAAAAATATGGTGCTCGGGTTTGGAAATGTGCCCGGTTGTGTGTCTTATGGTGTCTATAGGCGACGGTTGCCACTTGTCTATTACATAAAATCTGCCGTACGTCTAATGCTTGCCGTTGACGTGTTCGGAGGGTAAGCCAGCCGATGAACTTACTTTTGCTCGAGGCCTAACATCCCGGCCTCAGGTTGGCAAAGCACCATTACCACCTTTGGTGAATCTAGGCGGCGTGAATTTCTTACCGTAAGGAAATCCGTCTGCCTGTTTGCCTTCTATTACCTTAAAAGAAGTATTGTAAATTACAACGTTTTAAATAGGGTTGGTCCTTTCCAACTTGATTTAATTTGAAAATCCTTGTAGGATTACTTTAACTGTAAATCAGCTTTTACCTTCTCTACGAGTATTATCTTTAAAAACGGCTCTTACTGTGATAACAATATTATCGATATCCTTCATCTTTTCGTAGCTGTAACGTTGCTGATGCAGGGCGCAATTGACCTAATTAATCTTAGATGAACATATTTTATAGCGAAATCCTTTAGACTCCTGGGTATTTTCTAATTACGAGGGTAATTTCCATATTATTAGTATTAATTGTTACTAACTTGGAATCTTAATCGATATGTCGAATAATTATTTATGCACAAACCTACTTAAGCATAGGGTTTAACATGTCTTTTGCAAATTGAAAACAAGTTGATACCACGTTTGGTGTCTTTAGGCGGCGTACCTATATATTATGGTGACAATCTATACAAATATATAAAACTAGCTGCGCCCCGCGGTTTCACCCGCGTAAGTCCCAATCCCGCGGGAACTCCGGGATAAAAAGTAGCCTATATGTTATTCTGGGTCTTCAGCTACCTACATACCAAATTTCATCGTAATCGGCTTTGTAGTTTTTGCGTGAAAGAGTAACAAACATCCATACATACAAACTTTCGCATTTATAATATTAATAGGATTGGAACGTTTGTTTCTAATTTTAGTCTGCCTGTTTGTTCCGGCTAATGTCTAAAACGAATTGGCGAATTTTGACTTTAACTGCCAGGTAGCTGATGTAAGGAGTAATTTAAGTTACTTTTAATTTAGAAAAAGTTTAAAAAAACTAAATATGTTTTTTTTAAATTTCAGACACATTAATTCTTGTTTAATGTTGTTCCCGTACTTCTACGAAACGGCTTGACCGATTCTCATGAAATTTTGTGAGCATAATATTGAATACGTCTGTGAATCGGCCAACACCTATTTTTCATACCCCTAAGTGATAAAAATGACTTACACCAACTTTTTACTAAAATCGCTTTAAAAAAATTGCAGAACGTCTGCCGGGTCGGCTAGTTTTGCAATAAATTTATACTACATCATCACATCACATCCTTTATTGTTATCCTAAGTAATTAAGCTTGTGCTTTGGTCTAACTACATTTATATGTGTAAAAGAACAACTTTTAATTAAAAAATGCTATGCTTTTATTTGCAAATGCTATTTCCAGTAAAAGCCATGAGAAGTACTCCTACAGACGTGTTAAATACGCCCAGACACGATAGGATATTGTTAGGCATTTTGAAAGATCATATAGCCACCGTTCAGCCTTATCATTAGTTCAGCTCCATGTCGTAATAATTTTGTATTGTCATCCAATTTACACACATGAAAATTTTCTGCGCAATCGGTAAACATGAAGTGGATCAAATTCGTCTTGCAAGATTCCACCCAGACAAACTTTATGTTACAAGTTAGATAAACTTGTAATAATGCATACTTTATGACCGCCTCGTTGATCGAGTGGCTAGCGTACACGCCTAACTACGCTGACCAACCGCGAGGCTTGGGTTCGACTCCCGACGGGGGCAGACATTTGTGTGATGAACATTTAGATGTCTGCATTTCCGGGCCCCAGACCCAGAAAAATGTTTCACTTGTTATCACGCTATGTCTTACCTAGTACGAGTCATGACGTCACCAGCTTGCGAATGCAACTGCGGAACCAGCTATGTGCTTTGTTTACGTTATAACCATGCATCTGTCTTTTCCATCAGATAAAAGATATAAAATGGTATTTATTGTTTTCAAAGATCGAAAGTGTTATCGATTCCGAACCGTTTTTTAAAAATTTGGCTGGTGCTTTAGATATAACCCTGTATAGATTATAATAATAATAAATAATAAATGTTCCTGGACAAGTTACACAAATTGAATCTAACCCCAAAGTAAGCAAATTATATGCTTGTGTTATGGGTGTTAGTCAACGATACTAATACATAGAAATACATGAATAGATACCAGAATAAATTTTAATAAACACCCAGACCCGGAAATAAAGACATATAAAATATGTCTTTATCAATCGATACTCTCTGTCTACTCCGTAAGGGACTTGGCGTGTAGAAATACTTTTACTTTTCCGTAATACACTTTATTTAATAACTTTAAAATTCTGAATATTCCTTTTGTTAAAAATTGGCCGGGTGTGAGAGTTTTTTACAAGTGACTATTTGTATGGAGATATTATCGTACATACATACTTATGTATGAACGTGTTCCATGCAAACCTTTATGCGCTCCATCGTTCAGCTACCTCGGCCTGCGAATGCAAAAAGCACTCAACTCCGGGCATACAGTTTACAATTTTAGGGTACCTTAGTGAAATATATTTTCTATTTCACACTGGTTATAACTCTGCCTACCTCTTTGGTGAAAAGCTTGTAATTATTTTATTTCAGAAACACTAAAATTTGTTACAGCAAAATATTTTTTTGTCTGGTTTTATCTCTGTTCGTTTATTTGTCTGTTTATTCCAGAGTCCCAAGAATCACACATTTTCTATCTTTGTAATTTTGGTGCTCAGTTTTAATATTCAATGGTTCCACTTAAATGTTTGCTATGCCTGTTCAGTGTCGGTAAAGTGTGAGTGGAAACTAACAAGAATCGTGACAATTTGTAGTTGAAACCTCTGCCTACCCCGTAAGGGACTTGGCGAGAATATATGTTCCTACGTTTTATTTAATTCCTTACTAGACACGAATTTTGGTAAATTAAAACAAAGTGATCGAACTCCGAAAGGCATACATAAAAATAAAAAGTGCAAGAAATAATACAAACAAAAAGTATATTCGTACAAACTAACCTTATATTTAGGTAGATAATACAATATAAAAATTGAAGTTTATATTTTTTCGTCCAGAAACTTGGCAGATTAATTTAAGTATAAGCGATGCTTATTAAAAAAGTTCGTAAATGTCTTACTACAGAATCAATGAATTTGAAAGTAGGAAAGTTTCTGAATGAAACAATGGAGACTACTCTTTTATTTTGCAGAAAATATTTCTAACTGAAACATCTGCCGCATTTTATGAGTTTCCAAGAATTTATGACTTCACTAGGAATTCAAGTTTAATACTAAGTATATATTTCGCTGTGGAGACGTTGAATGATCTAATCAGAGTACTCGCAAAACTGTCAGAAAACTTCGTAGTGTTTAACAAATGCCAAAGGCATAAACAGTTTTATTTAGCAAAAGACAGGGAACTAGCATGGGACTGCCCTCAGGGCGAGAGATAACCGCAGGGTACAGACACTACAGACACCCTCTGGACAGAAACATGACATTTTCATCATGGTATCAGGAATAGGTAAGGTCCACCACCACCATCCATACCATTTTTCACAGCACTCTATTACCAGTGGTCTTGTTGGTAATGACATGTTTCGCATTTGCTGAAATTTGCCAGCCAAGACGCCAGATAGTCTAGTCTAAACAGAAGACCCAAACCAATACTTTAGAAGTCCATACTAATATTGTAAATGCGAAAATAGCCACTCACGACTAGCCAGAGATACTGGTCCTACAATTTGATTGATGGCAAGTCTGTCACCAACTGGGCACATCTCTGATCTCAGATTATGTTATTTTTTAGTCTAAAATTGAATAAAATATATTAAAATTAGTTGCCGACCTGGGGATCGCACCCACGACCTCGTGAATTCAGACGCCATTACTTACTTTTTAATATCTTAAAATTTAAATTTGGGGCGGTACTTTCAATGTTACTCGTACTATTTGTTTTTAAATATTTTCTCTCATATTCTTATGTCCCCTTATTTCGTAAATTATATCTTACTAGCGGCCCGCCCTGGCTTTGCATAGGTATAAAATATACATAATATAAACATTCCTCTTTAAATACTTTATCTATTAATAAAAAACACATAAAAATCCGTTGCGTAGTTTGAAAAATTTAGGCATATAAAGGGACATAGGGACAGAGAACGCGACTTTGTTTTATACTATTTAGTGTAAAGTAATTATATGCATTATAACATTTCATGTCTATGAAATGGATGTTACTTTAAATTCAACAGTAAATGTTTTTGATTCTACGGAACCCCTGCGACTTTAAGCTCGCACTTGGTAAGTTTTCTAGTAGACATTATGCATACCCACGTACAAATCGGATCTGCGATACCGAATATTTACAGCAAAGCCTTAAATAACCAAAAGCTAGAGATTGAAAATGCGCAATATTTTTTTAACGTTACTAATACTTACTCCCTTAGCTCTTAGTCCATGGTTTTAAAACCATTTCTTTTAGTTTTGTAGATATTAGAGTTTTATTATTCAGGAAATCTAGGCCATTTACAGATCGAGAAAACATAGTTTGAGGAAAAATATCTTTCGAGAGGCTTGTTGGTTTGATGAAGTGAGATTCATGAGAACCGATACTCACATTACATTCCGAGGGCAGTAAAATAAGAAATGCCTCTGATTGCGGATAAATAGTAACTACGCATATAATCTGAGGCTTTCTTTTTTACTCCAATCCAGTCCTATGTTAAAAAAATATGAAAGAAACGATGTTATTGAAAAAGTATAAACACCGGCCGGTATAGACCTCGGCAGAAAAATAATATTTTTCTGCCGAGGTCTATACTATTTTTCGAAATGTCGATCAAATAGAGAAGCAGGATATTGAGCACAGTGGCTGTAAGCCAGTATTCTTTAAGAAATCGATTTTTTGATTTAAATATTATTAATTTGCTGGATATGTGTGTTCAAACTTATTTAATAATACACAAAAATTCTACTAAATTATGATAAGCTTTTTTCGGCGGAAATTGCAAATCAAATAATTTCATTTGGATTTAAGTATGGATTTCCGCAAAGTAACGCCTTCTCCTATCAATTTTCTTGTTAGATTTTTGTCTGGCCGCAGACAATATCTCACTTTTTCTAAAATGTGAAGTTCCTATAATTTTAGCAATAGTTTTAAACAATTTAATAGTATTAATGACAGGAAGATGATTTTTTTATGAAATAAATAAAATGTATAGTAACTCGGGTCTTCAACTATATACAAGTTTGCAAATCAAATGTTATGAATATCGGATTCAGCGGCTTAGCGTAGCAGACAGAATTAATGAATGTAGCATTTATAGTATAGTATGGATTTCTAAGGGGTTGGTCAGGTCTTCTGTGTAGAATTCAAACATTTATTAGCTATCTTAAAAAATAATAATTTATATCATCACATTCTCAAACCGACTAGGAAACAAGCATGTTTAGATGTAATTGTTAGTAACTTAGATAATGTTCAGTCTGATACTCATACTCTTGGTTTATCTGACCATGAAACTGCTCAAAGTATACAAGTAGACATTAAGCCAGTCTCAAATTATAAGTTTAAGCCCAATTTTTGGTTTGAGACAAAGCGCCTTTTTAGCCAAGACAATATTAAAAAGTTTTATGAATGCCTGGCATCTTTGAGCTTTAGTGAGATTCTTAGCATTCAAAATTGTGAAGAAGCTTTCAATGAATTCATGACATATTAATCTTATTTTTTGAATTATGTTTTCCAAAGATACAAATAAAAGTATCAAATAAGCCAATAAAAAATAAATGGCTATCTAAAGGTCTTTTAAAATGTTGTAAAGTAAAACGTCAGCTATATAACTTAAAGTATCGATATTCACATTGTAACAAAATGGGAAATAAACATACTTATATACATTATAAAAAAATTCTATCTAAAATTAAATGTATATTGGAATCTCAAAAACAAGCATCATTGAAATATATTGAAAAGTCATCCAATAAATGCAAAGCCTCATGGGATGTTATTAAAAGCGCATTTCAGAATAAAACATGTAAACAAGAAATTGACCAAATTAAAATTAATAATAAAATATTTACTGACACCCAATCAATTTGTGAACATTTTAATGAGTTTTTTATAAATTAGACCAAATGTAATACTACAGGTCGGCCCAGCTTTACATGTGGTATTAAATCACATGTACAATCAAATCACAAAACTATGTTTTTGACACCCGTAGATGAGTATGATGTAATTAAAGTTATACATTCTTTGAAAAACACAAAGGCTATGATAATATTAGCACAGTAATATCAAAAATTGTTACAACTGTAATAGCTAAACCCCTTTACTATATAATAAATTTATCATTTCTGGAAGGGAAATACTCAGAACGTTTAAAAAAATCAATTATAAAGCCTTTATTTAAAAAAGAGGGATACTTCTGACATGAACAATTATATACCTATAACATTAGTTCCAGTTATTTCTAAGATATTTGAAAAAATAATGTATGAAAAGCTTTATTGTTACTTGTTTAATTTTAACATATTAAAAGACAATCAATATGGATTTAGGAAAGGTAGATCTACAATTTATGCATGTTTTGACCTAGTAAAAAAAGTAATTGAATGTCTGAACAATAAAGGGTGTCCACTTTCTATATTTTTAGATATGAGCAAAGCATTCGATTTTGTTTTACATAAAATTTTGTTAACAAAATTAGAAAAATATGGCGTTAGAAGTAAATCATTAGATTGGTTAAGGAGCTATTTAAAAAACATAAAACAGTGTGTTGAAATAACAAAAATTTGTGGGAACCGTAAAAATGTCTATACCTCAACTTATCTTTTTAATAACTGCGGTGTACCACAAGGTAGTGTTCTAGGTCCATTACTTTTTTTAATTTATATAAATGATCTGCCTGATGTTATTAAGCATGATTCAATATTATTTGCCGATGATACTACACTTTTTATCAAATGCAAAAGTAAACTTGACTTAAAAGAGGAAACATCTGAGACTTTATCCAAAGTCTCGAGATGGTTTGATGAAAATAATCTTAAAATAAACCTTCCTAAGACAAAATTAGTAGAGTTTCAAGCACATTATAGGGAAACTAAGAAGTTAGATATTTTTCTAAATAATATTAATATTGAAAATGCAGATAATACTAACTTTCTAGGAATAAAAATTGATAAATTTTGTAATTGGAAATATCATATTGATTCTCTTTGTAATAAACTTGACAGATTTGTGTATGTCTTGAGAATAACAAGAGAAGTGGCAGGCTTAAACGCGTCTCTTTTGGCCTATCATGGATACGTTTCTTCAGTTCTACAATATGGCATCCCTATTTGGAGCAGTTCCGTGGATTTGATAAGAATCTTTAGAGTTAAAAAAAGTGTATACGAGCCATATGTAGTGTTAATCAATTGCATTTTTGTAAACCACTTTTTAAATCCTTAAACATTTTACCGTTACCTTGCTTATATATTTTGGCTGTGTGTGTATTCGTAAAAAAAACATCATTATTTGTTTAAAACAAATGCTGAAATTTTAGGAAGTTCACATTTTAGAAATAGTGAAAAGTTGCATGTGCCTAGTCAAAAACTTAATATTTATAAAAAGAATGTGTACTGTATGTCAATTCTTATATATAACAAAATTCCTGATAGTCTTAAATCACTGCCTTTAAATAGGTTTCGAAAGAAGCTATTTGACTTGTTGTTAGATAAAGCTTACTATAGTGTAAACGATTTTTTCGCAGAAAAGTTTATTAGATAATTATTTTCTTAAAACTAATTTCATAGCAAATAATATTATATATTCTTGGTTGCCGAGGAGTTTGTTTCGCTGTTTCTTTTCCTGACTGGCTAGGCTTGGAAACGGTGGTAGCTTATGGTAGTTAGGGTTAAAACTAATTATATTTTAAATTTTTGTTCAAATGTTTGAAACATAATATGTTACAAATCTTAATAATAAATCTGTATAATTTTAAACATATTTGCACACCATAATGTTGCAGAATATGTTGGTATTAACAAATGTCTTTTATTATAGTTTTTTACACACATTTTCGGCAAATAAATTTCATTTTTCAAATAATTAAACTAGCTATAAATATAAATAATTGGCTTAAAAGTTAAAGCGTATGTAATTATACAATTTTTTTTAACAATATTAAAATATTTGCACACCAAAAAGTGGTAGAATATGTTGATTTACTTAAATATTTTTGTAACATCTCATTTACACACATATTCCGCAAATAAATAATTTTCTTTCTTCTTTCTTTAAAAAAAAGAATAGACCATCGACCGTCCTACCTGATAGCTCGTAAGAGGCGAAACAGGTCTTTACCAACAAGATCACTGCCAGCAGAGTGCTGTTCAGCAACTTACCGGGTAGGGATCCACCACCTTACCTATTCCTGTCACCATGATGAAAATGTCATGTACCGGCCGGGAAGATAACGCTATCCGTCTATGTTGTTTATATGCCGTGGTTATCTTTTACCTTGAGGGGAGTTTGTTCGCGGTCTTTTGCCATAAAAAATGTCATTTGCTTTGGACATTAGTTGGATTCTAAGGAGTTTTCTGAAAACTCTGTGGGTATTTTAATTAGGTCATACAACGTTTTCCATAAAGTAATATTTAAAGCACTACTATTTAAATTAGGCGCTACGGCTTTACACTTTTTACTCTTTTTTCACTTACCTACTTCTTTTTACACTTTATACTTTTATTTTTAAATTGGCTGACCTAATCTAAATTTAAGCGCAATGTATTAGTTGTGTAATAACAACTCTGTATAAATATCTTTTAAATACATTTGGATTTCCGAAGCTTGACGAATATAGCCGAAGCTAAATATGCAATTTAAGAATATGTGTACTTAGTATTAAACTTGATTAAATACTTTCAGAAACTTGAGAGACGAGAATTCCTGGTAAAGTCATAAATTCTTGGAAACTCATAAAATGCGGCAGATGTTTCAGTTAGAAATATTTTCTGCAAAATAAAAGAGTCTCCATTGTTTCATTCAGAAACTTTCCTCCTTTTAAATTCATTGATTCTGTAGTAAGACATTTACGAACTTTTTTAATAAGCGTCGCTTATATTTAAATTAATCTGCTAAGTTTTTGAACTGAAAAATATTAACTTTAGTTGTTATGTATTGTATTATCTTCCTAAATGTAAACGGTGAATAGTAATGCACGATATATTTTATATTTGTATTACTTCTTGTATTTTTTATTTTTGCTTTTTTATGATATTGGAAGGCGGCAGACGGATTTTCTGATGGTAAGAAATTCGCGCTGCCTAGAGACACCAAAGGCGGTAATGGTGCGTTGCCAACCTGAGGCCGGGATGTTAGGCCTCGAGCAAAAGAAAGTTTACCGGCTACCTTACCCTCCAAACCGGAACACGTCATGACGTTATGGCGGCGGGAGACGGTGAGGCGGTGGTACCAATCCGGGTGAGTCGCTGCGAAACTTTACCACCTAGTAGGATGTCACGGTGTTAGTGACGGTAAGCCTATGCTCGCCTTTTACGAGCTGCCTGGCAGGAAGGCAGATGGTCTGTTCTGCAAAGGAGCCCGGACCAACACGGGGACCACGGTCCGGTGAAGTAGTAAAAACCTCGCGGTTAGCAACATATAAGCCATTTCAAACATAAAGTTGCGATTTGTCGACTTTCGCATTGTGGTACTATTCAGTACCTTCGGCCAATTGTAAAATAAATGGCTTATAAATAAACCTACCCCGTAAGAGACTTGGCGTGAAGATATGTATGTATGTATGTAAAGTTATGATTCCAATTAGTGTGAGTTGCAGTATGGAGCTTCATACTAACAATAAAGAAACGGCTCGAGGTGGTACAGTGACGATCCCTTTCCGAGTTGGTATGTGTGCTGAGACTTTAAAGCACATATTTTAAAAAGAACTGTCAATTATCGAAAAACTAGCATCAAAATAAGATAGAAAGAAAATTTATGATTTTTCGTGACTCTGGAATAAACAGACGAATAAATGAACCAAGACCGAACCGGAAAAAAATAAATTTTCCATTTATTAATTTTACTTTTTTTGAAATAAAAGGTATTACCAAAAAATGAAGAAGAGTTATAACCAGACCGCCCAAAATTAGCCGAAGGTACTAAGTAGTACCACAATGCGATAGTCGACAAACCTATTGCCAACATGGTACTTGTTTAATTCCGGTCAAAGTTATTTTGTTTAAAATTTTAAAATATTTCGAGTTGTCCTACTCGCGAATGGAACCCGAGGTGCCATGTTAACAATGCCTATCCCGTTCCACTGGACCACAAAGGTTACAATATGACAACTTAAACACGACAACTTTTTACTTCGATTAAAAAATAAATAAATGTCCTAGATAACTTACACAAATTGAATTTAACCAAGCAAATTACTTCCCCGTGTTATTCCGTGCTTTTTTGCAGAAAAGATAATCTGCCTTAGGCAGTTCATAAAAGCGAGCATATGCTTGCCGTCACTAATACTGTTACATCTGACTAGGTGGTAGTGGTGCGAAACTCGCAGCGTTCGCCCGAATCGGTGCCACCGCCTTACCTATACCACTTGCCGCCATAATGACAGTGTTTGACGTTGACATGTTCCGGTTCGGAGGATAAAGTAGCTGAAAAACTTACTTTTGCTTGAGGTCTACCATTCCGGCCTCAAGTTAGCAACACACCATTACCACCTTTGGTATCTTTAGGCAGCATGAATTTCTTACCGTCAGGAAATTTTCAGACGTTGGACGTTTGGATCTGATGATGGAGTCCCAGAGAATTTAGACTACTGACAGTCTCCAGCGCTAGGGTAACCAAACACAGGGCAGAAACGCACCTATAATATCTTTGGTGTCTATCGGACAAGGTTGTCTCTAACTATCAGAGGAGCCGTGTGACCAATCGCTGTCTTGCCACTTAAAAAAATAGTTTGAAATTGAAGTCGGTTTTTAAGCACTTTACTGCACTCAAATTATAATAAAACAACCTGCGGGGCTATTCCGTATCTTTTTTAGTAATGATCACTGAGTAAAGTGTACATCAAATAACTGTCAATTGACGTGTTTTATATTTGCTATCTCCAGTGACCAACAGAAATACGACGGAGATAGCAAATATAAAACACGTTATTTGACAGCTATTTGATGTACACTTTACCCAGTGATCATCACTAATAACATAAAATTAAATTTATAATTTAAAAAACTCTGGACACGAGAACTTAATTTTCTTTTAAAAAGTAAAAAAATCGGTTAATCTTCCCACT